>VZTI01000068.1:57697-180527 GCA_013397865.1 Struthidea cinerea | reverse complement strand
AGCCACCACTGGACCTTCCGAGGAGGAGCAGACCCTTTGACCGGACCACCGCTTCGACAGAGCCACATGCACCACTTCAGGAGGACTGCAGCCACCATCTTACTGGACTGCTATTGCCACCCTGATCAGCAGGGTGTCAGGTTGTATCCTGACTCTCAGTTTAACCCACTGGTTTTTTTCTGCCTTTACCTTTTTTTTT
The DNA here is from genome assembly GCA_013397865.1 of Struthidea cinerea. Taxonomy (NCBI): domain Eukaryota; kingdom Metazoa; phylum Chordata; class Aves; order Passeriformes; family Corcoracidae; genus Struthidea; species Struthidea cinerea. Next base: position 180,328 of record VZTI01000068.1, on the reverse strand, counting down.
AATCATTATTATTATTTCCCTATTAAATTGTTATTCTGACTTGGTGCCTCCCACTGGTTTGTTTTCAAACTAGAACACTCCCATAACATGATTTTCAAAGACTATTCTTGTACAAGATGTAAAATTCTTGTAAAACAAAATGAAAAAAATCTTGGAAAAACAAATATTCAGCAATATTTCCTCTCTTAATCTTCCTCTATCTGAGATACATTTGTGTTCCTTGTCAGGAATTAAACACACCTGACAAATCTGGGATATGAGAGAGCTCTAGTGGACACAGGGATATTAGTTTCCCTCACTTTCTTAAAATAAAGATTTGTTTTGGTCACCTTCCCTTGCCAGTCTTTCCAGTGTCTTTCTGGAGAAAATTAAAATGCACAATGACGTAATGTGGTGTTTAGGGTTTTTCTAAAATTAGATAACATCACTGGTCTTGTTAATGATTGTCTATTTGTCTCTGTCACATACTGTTCAAAATTCTCATTTGCTTTGCTTGAAAATCCCTTACCCATCATTTGCCCACAAGTTTTTGCCCCTGCTTTTTTCTCAAATGGTGAAGTCAAACCTGGAGGAGTTATTATTAACCTGTTATTGAGTTGGGAAGATCACTGTTCTCATTTCAGACCTGACAGCAATTAAAGCTTGTCTGCTATTCTGCAGCTATACTTATTGCTTTAATACCAGTCCTATACATCTTGCCCCTCTGACTGCAGCCATCTGATCCTCAAAGCAATCATCTCAACATCTTCCTACCTCAGCTAAAATTATTTGAGTTCCTCATAATGAAAAGTGAAAAAAAAAAGCTTGAAGTTGTTTCTTACAAGCTTGGAAAATTTTAAACTTTTACTCAGATTTTCTGATAATAACCATTATTTTCTATTAATTGAAGTTGGAAATATCCATATTATATCACACGCTTGTAAAGAGGTCAGTCCATTCCACCAGTGGGCAAATGTACTTGAGCACTGTGGGAGGATATCAATTTTGTTTATCTGGTTTGACCTTTTTGTTAGACGCACAGAAAAAGATTGTGATAATCTTATGGAGTGCACAGGGGAAACTGAATTGGGCTGTGGCCAGGGAAAGGAAGAGCAGTCCCTGACACCAGATGCCTGAGGGCTGAAAACATAAGTTATAAAGATGGATGACACTGGAGGCACAGGCGTGAAGCTGGGGACAGAAAACAAGTGTGGACAGGCTGAGGACAGTACTGATTGTGAACAGCAACTGTGGGATTCTGATTAAATAAATGAAGAATTGTAGAAATTAACTGGGAGCTAAAGTAGGCACGAATAGTTAGCATTCCTGTTTCTCTGAATGTTGCCAAACCAACCTTCTCTGACTCATCCACCACACTGATATCTGTGCTTTCAGGGATCTTCATTATCTTCGACTGGATTGTTTATCATCTGTTGCCCACTGTAGGAAGATCCATTACCAACTCTGAACAACTCACCTTTTATTTGTGTAATTTCAAGTAGAACCTTCAGCATTCTTCCCTCAGGCTTCCTTCTGGTCTCAGGAAGAACTCCTGTAAACTCCTGCAAGTTAAACTCATCAGTCCCTGTCCCACTATAAAAGCTGCTAGACTGCTAAAATCATGGATATTCTGCCTTTCTCTCTGATCAATGTTGTCTCACTCTTTCTTTCTGGTTGTTTATATCTATTTTTTATCCTGATCTTACATTTAGTTTGCAGTTGCTTGAGGAGGGATTCGTGCCTGGTCATTTCCTGTCCAAGGCTCAGATCAGTGGCCTCAGCTGAGACACTCAGGCATAAAATTAGTGCCAGCAACAGAAAGGATGGCATTGGAAGGGATGGCCAACTGATGCCAACTTTTTTATCTGCATAAGAGCTGAAAATTGCTTCAACATGCAGAAAGTAGTTCAGATTGATACAAACTTTGAGAGCCAGCTGGAGCCTGTGGGACCTTGGGAAGCTCAACTTTACACCAGCATGCGCAGGAGAAAGCTGGAAGAATTCTTTCCTGTGCCTACTGGGAATGGTAGATAGTACAAAAAGGAAAGGATCAAACTCACACGTGATTAGGATGAGACAATCAGAGCATAGTTTTAATTGGAAGGTACCTCAGTAGGTCTTGTAGATCAACTCAAACTTTTTGGAGAAAAAGTTCTATACATTTAGCAAAAAAAAAATTTTTTTTTTTTGGTGGAGAGAAGAAGTTGATTTATGATACTTGAACTCTCTGGATTGGCAAGATGACAGTGGCAGGAACACAGGCACAGGTTCTTACAGTCCATTTGGTAGCTGTACACATAATGGGAAGTTAATTGGATAAGCAGGCACAAATAGCCCATACAATGTGAAGATTTTCAAATTTATGCATTTGAATGCCTCCTGGTTTTTGATCCAAGTTATAAATGCATCTCATTTTCTGAAAGCACTGAACATTTGGACCTTTGAAAGTCAGGCACTGGAGAACTGATGCAAGTCATCCACCAAAAATGTATGTTTTCAGAACCACCAACTATTTCCTAAAATCTTACTGTGACTTATATATTCCCTCTGTTGATAACCATTAAAATATGGTAATTGTTACCAGGCCTTTGCTAAATTTTCAAAGAAAACTGATATTTTAAAGTAACAGGAATGTTGCTTATTTTCTGTTTTAAAAAACAAGCCCATCCCTATCTAGTGATCCTTCTTAATGAAGCGTGACTTGCATCTCCAGCTGCCAGGCAAACAGGGAGATAAGCTGTCCAAATTGCTGTGCAGCCAGATACTTGCTCACTCCAGGAGAGCTGCCAGACCGCTTTCATTTGGAAACAGCCTCCTTCAGCATGGAGGTGACTTTTGTTTCCTCTGGCTGTGGTGGAGGATTTAGCATTGTGTACCTTTCAGTCGGGCTTTATGTGTGCGAGGCTGTCTCATGCTGTGGTAGGCTGCCTGTTGCTCACTCTCTCCCTATCATAATTCTGTTTTAATATTGGTGAAGCTGTATTTTATAACTGACCCACAGTTCAACAAAAAGAATTGATTTCCCCATTCTGAGTTGCTGCCTCACATGAGATGCTTCCAAAATGGATGCAACTCTTTTGTGTTATTATTTTGTGTTATTACCTGGAAGCCACAATACCAATTGAGGTAGGGGGCTTCCCCCATGAAGGGGAAGGGAAGAAGTCTGCCTGATTGCAAAAAGGGGACATGGAAAAATAGTTTGAAAAGTACTTTGATAAGTAGATAAAGGCTTACAGGTCACAGCAACAAAGAAAATGTCATAGTGGTGGTTCATCTAGCTGTGCTTCCTGCCTCTAGAGTCACAGTCAGCTTAGATATTTCATCTCAGACACCTCAGTCTGATCTCACAGACTTCCAGTCTGGTCATAGGTATGAGTTAGACAGTGACAGCTACTTGAGTGAAAGGATATCCTCTCCATTGCAGCATTACTGTCTGCTATGACTCAGTTACAGAGCAGAGCTGCTCCAGGTCTGACCTGCCACCCAGGTGGAGATGTGCACATAGCTTGGCAAGGGCACGCTGAAGAAAAGTGATACTCCTTGGACACATGGGAAAGTGCTACAGATTAAATAGATATGATAGAAATGCAGGTGGGATGCATAAGGTAGGGGTGTGGGTCCTTTTAAAACAGGAAATAATCTCTTTTTCAGGAAGAAAAGAAAAAAAGACATTTTTAATTGCTACAGAGCAGGACATTTCTTCACGTTTCTTAGAAAGGATCTATAAAAAGGACATCATTACCACAATATGCATTTTCCATACTCAGTAAAGAAATTCAATGGCTAGAGTAGTTTGTGAAAAGCCTGTTCTTGCCTGAGTGCACACTGTGGCTGCAACTATGCGTGTGCAGTTCATGCAGATGTGAAAAAACATCCCAATGCTTCAAACCTAACAGTTGTTTCCTTTTGCTGATAGATGCTGGTGGACAGTTGGCAACTCTGGGCTCCCACATCACATCTCTGTCACAGCCCAGGGGAGGGTCATCACACAGGCAGAGATTTTAACACCTGTCAATGTAGGCTGCATCCTAAAGAGTAAATAATGATTAAAGTAACCTCTTAATTCTTCCAGAACAAAATCCTTTCGGGATACTATACCTTCACTCTGTTTATTGTCATATTAAAAGGAAAATTAAACCAGCAGAACAGCAGCTCCTGTTATTAACCATGTTGGTTTCCAGTCATCTCGGTCACCCCCAGGTTTACTGGCTAGTTCAATGGATAAGGATCTGCAGACAATCAATCACTTTCTTTGTAACACTCTAGTCACCAAACATGTATTTATGAATTGTACTCTTGTTGCTAAACAAGAATAATCCAGAGTGTCCACTCACGTCATCAGCCCCAGTTGCCACGGAGATGAGTCACAACATCTCTCTCTCTCATGATGCTTGGGGAGCTCTTTGAGGGTTTTCCCTGCTGTCCTTACACAATAAAAAGCAGCTTTGTGAAGCAAAATTGATGCTTTAGTTCTGCTCCACAGTCAGAGATATGATTTCTCCAGTAGTGTTAAAACTGCTATGAAATCAACTTCCGTGGACGTTCAAAATCTCCCAAACATATCTTTGCATGAAAACAATTTAGATTTTAATCTTAAACATTCTTATCGTCTGAAAAGAACCCCAAGTTTAGAATGAACTTCCCACCCTTTTTCTTTGCACTATGCAAAGTGGTGGTGGACTTGATTATCTCAAAGGACCTTTCCAACTTATTTGATTCTGTGATCCTGTGAAAGCAGGGCTTGGTAAGGTCTGTGGGGAGGCACCCGCTTCTGTGTCAGAGAGTTGCTAAAAATGAATTCCAAAGGAGAACTTAGTTAAAAATTTACTGGCATTTGTGACTTCCCCATCATTACCACAGGACCTGCACAGCACAGTACTCCCCAGCTCCATGACTCCAGATCAGTCCCAGCATGTGGGCACTTCCCAGATTTTCTGCTGAATTTCATGCCAGCAGCAGGAGAACAGGTCAATATTAGAATCACAGAATGGTTTGGCTTGGAAAAGTCCTTTAAATACCATCCAGTTCCAGCCCTCCTGCCATGGTCAGGGAAACCTTCCACTAGATCAGGTTGCTCAGGGCTCCAGTCTGGCCTTAAACAGTTCCAGGGACAGGGCATCTGCAGCTTCTCTGGGCAACCTGTGCCAGTGCCTCAAAATCCTCACAGTCAAGAATTTCTTTCTAATAACCACTCTGAAACTACCCTCTTTCAGTGTAAAGCCCTTACCCCTCCTTCTGTCACTACATGCTCTTATAACAAGTCTTTCTCCAGCTGTCTTATAAGCACCCATCAGGTACTGGAAGGTGCAATAGGGTCTTTCCCTTCTCCAGGCTGAACAATCCCAATTCTCCCAGCCTCTCCTCATAGGAGAGAGGCTCCAGCATTCTGATCATCTTTGTGGCCTCCTCTGGACTTGCTCCAACTGGCTCATGTCCTTCCTGTGCTGAGGACCCCAGAGATGGGTGCAGCGCTCAGGATGCGGTCTCAGGACAGTGGAGTAGAAAGGCAGAATTCCTTCCCTTGACCTGCTGCCCATGGGCCTTTTGATGCAGCCCAGGCTTTCTAGGCTGCAAGTGCACATTGCCAGCTCATGTCTGCTCAGATCTTGACCTGGACATAATCAGAGCAGTAAGGACAGAAAATAAATCTGGAAAATGTAGTTGCTGCTAACATTGTGCTTTCAATGGTATAGTTTCCCCCTTTCTCAGCAGAGTTCGAGGCATGAATCCTCCAAGGAAGGTAACATCATCTAGTGGGGAAAGTAGCTATCCAAGGCAGAGTGGAGAGGGACTTAAGAAATCCCCTTACCCTCTGAAGTTTCTAGTGAATTTATTTCCTCAAAGCACTTCTTTTGGCCAGCATTCTGCTCCTTTGTTCGCACTTGTTAGCTCCACCCTCCTCACTCAGGGTACAAACATCTCTCTCAGGCTTGTGGATATATGGTCTGGGCCTGAAAATTCAGTGATGTAATGCTGAGAGTTGCAAAGCACTAAATCCTGGAGATCAGCACTGATGGGGAAGGGATGCAAAGTAAATACTGCAGGTTGTGTGCTACAAAAATGCGTTGGTCAGATAATTACAGTCACAGGCAGACAGTCACAGGTGTGCTTCCACAAGTAGAGCTTTAAAAAATAGACATTGCCCAGGCACTCTCCTCACACAGGCATTTGGTCATAATACATATTTTTTATCTCTGTGAAAGAACTTTTTTGTCAATTCAGAACAAAATCACCAAGTTTTGTTTTTTGTTTAAAAGAAATTGGATATGAATATTGTTGCATTGAACAAAGTGCTTCATTTTGATTTGGGACATTTTTGTAGAGGCATACAACATACAAAGTAGAAAAATGTCATAAACTCAAGGTTATTTTGAACTGAATACTCAAGAGACTCATCATAACAAATGTTGAAATGGGACAAAGACTCATCACAAAAAATGCTGAAGTGGGACAGAGATTTCAGCTGAGTCAGACCATTTATTCCTGGTTCACTTTCAAAAGGGGATTCAAACATAACTGCAATGATTTCACATATGGCATTTTGATTTTAAAAGAACTGCATTTTCCAACTGAAAAAACCGAACAAGTAACATCAAAGATTTTCTAATCAGCCTCAATGAATGAGAAAGATTCACCAGTTCAATACAACATACAAAGCATGGGAAGGAGAATTAAAAGTTCCTGAAATGTAAACACAGAGGATTTTTAAATTTTCAGTTAAAAAGAAAAAAAAAGAGCTTTTACATCATGCAATGTAGGAGTGTGAGAGACCCCACCCTGCATCTGGTAGGTGGGGAGGTAACCGAAATGTGCCCCGGTCTCCTGCAGGCCACCTCCTCACAGGTGGAAAGCCTGGAGCAGCGGAGCAGGATTTCTGGGCAAAAGCAGCCTGGAACACCCTGGGGAGCCCTGTGAAAATGACTCACTCACTAGGGGTGGGGGTGTTCTTTGGAAGGAGGTTAGTGGGGAGCTGGCTGCTCAACCAGTCCTTGGGGACTGGGGCTGTGAAAAGACTGGGAATTTTTATAGCCTGATCAGGCTGCTGCCTCTCTTTTAACGTAGGAGGGAACGGGTGGAGGATGGAGGAGGGATTTGTTTTGATTTTTGTTTGGGTAACAAAATCAGGAGAGACCATTAGGTAGAGTTATCTAGGATGACTTTTCCTTTTCTTGCGTGTTTTGCTGACAAAAACTGCAGGCAGTTTTCCATAAGCGAGGCTTATGCTGAGGGGTTTTTGTAAGTGCTTCATACACAGACAGGTTAACAAAAGCCCACGTATTTCTGCTGGGAAAAATTGAGTTCTTACTGACAGCTTAGTTCTCTCCATCGAAGTGAATGCTAGGGGAGAAGGATTATCCTAAGAATGCTGCTGAAAGATGAGTGGACCTGGCAGTGTTAGGTTTGCAGTTGGACTCAGTAATCTTAAAAGTCTTTTCCAGACTCAGCGATTCTCTGATTCTGTGATTCTGCCACAGCTGTTCACACCAGAACACTTTCCTGATTTAAGCAACATTTCCACAGCCTGGGTTACTGTCTCAAGCCCTATATTTATCTGACTGTGATTTTTTTTTTTTTGCCTTTTGCATTATGGATGTAAGCTGTGCATTAAGGATTTTTTCCTGTGTTGGAAAAGTATTTCAGTACATTTTTCTTGAGAAATTAGGGGAAATCAAACACTTAACTTGAAATTCTATTTTTCATTTGATTATTTTTCTAGAGTTCACTTTAGAAATAGAATAAAACTGAAGCAAATATTAATTGAAGAGGAGACATTCAGTCTGTACTGAACTCTTTCCATTTCCCCAAACTCAAGCTCTTTCAGCGACCCAAAGCGTAGACCTGATTTTTTAAAAAATATTCCAACTTCAGTTGAAAATTAGTTGTCTTCTGTTTTCAGGCAAAGTGATATCAAATATTAATATTACTTGTGGAATGGAAATTATGTCCTCTCACTGTTCTGCTTTTGTTACTTTTGTTTTTCATGGCCGGCTTTTTTTCCAAGACGTAATGGTAACACTTAATCTAATGGTACCATTTCCAATCTAAATGGTATTAGATCACTAAAATTAAAAAGGAGGTTTGCATGGATGCCCTAGGACTGGAACCAATATCACATTTTACATAAACTTGAGTACAACACTTTGCTAAATTTTCTGCAAAGACATGGCAATTTTTACTTTATAGATTTTTTTACCTTTTTGAAGGAATGACTTGACATCAAGAGAATGAAAAACTCAACGAAATAAAAATAATAAAAAAAATCAAGCTACATCTCCTTTGTTGTATGCTTTGGACTTCCTGCCCCAAAGAGAATGTACAAATATGTGACAGATGACAGGTAACATGTTAATATTCAAAAGAAGATGCAACGAAGATGCATCTTTCATTGTAGATGTGTCCACATGCTCCATTTGGTTGTGTTGCAGAGTGATGTGGCCATTCTAACATTAGACTGGCAGATCCAGATGTTGACAGCTGTCTCTCCATAGTGGTTCAGAGCTGAGCATTCACTACACAGCTCTGGTGATTTTGTAACCAGCTCCACTTTCCATGGGTTTGAGGACGCTGACAGTATCTTTAAAGTTAGCTTGAGTATGCCTCTACTATACTGTGTTCACTGTCAGGGCACTGACTTATTTCTACTAGAAATGTCAAACCTCCAGAGGAAATTTGGTAGTTTCTGATATCTGAAATTTCCTTCTTTTCCATCCTTCTCCCATTCCTGCTTTCTATCCCCACCCCCATTCATGCTTTGCTCCAGCCTACAGCAATATGTGGAGGACATAGCATAGAACACCAAACGTGAAATGAGTGTGTGGCACATTGTAATGACAGGGTTGATCAGGGCTGTGTGTGGAGGAACTGTTTGCAGCACACGACTCGGAGAAGCAGAGCTGGGTTAACGTGGTAAGCACATTTAAAGCATGGCATCTGAAAGATCCTAGCAAAATAGCTTACTGTCTTCTCCCCTAAATGAGTCCTTTTCAGTACTCAGCTCCATAAATGTGGAAAGCTGAGTTCAATATATGTGGGTGTTTGCCGTTTTGGAACTGGTTTAACTTTCTAATGACAAGCAAAACAATGTGTTACTCTTCTGGGTGTTTTATGCCCCTGTGCTCCCCAGCTGGTGTTCAGGAGCACTGCCAGGCACTCTGCCCCTGTTCCTGTCCCTGAGGTCTATGGGTTTATTTCTGGCTGGACACAGGTTGGTGTCTGGCTATGAAAGATGACATTTGCAGTTGCACAGGTTGAGGTCCTCCTACTTCACAATGTTGTGTTTGTGTCCTAGAACTTCTGGTTTTGTGACCCCTCCATTTGCTTCCCACATTTGTAGCTGATTGTGGGGGTAGCTCGGGTCTCCTGTGAAGCAGCAAGGCTTCTCTTCTGTTTTCCCTCACGGTGTTACACATGTTGAGTATCCCTGCCCTGCGCCGGCCACTCTGAGCTGCTGAGTCCCAGGGTACCAGAGCAGCCACGGAGCTGCGCAGGCAGCTAAATGTGTGATGTCCCAGATACAGCATCCCACCTCAGCCTCCCTCCTTTGTCAGAGTCACAGCAGAAGCAGAGCAAGAACCACATCACCCCACATGGGGAACCCTAAGCTTTGAGCAATTGCAGCTGGAGGTTTCTCATTTCCAAACTGCTGTGCCTGGGGGAGCACAGAGCCTACAGTTAAGATGATGCCAAGCTGAAAAATTATTTTCAGCTTTGGGTTTCCAGAGTTCGGGCTGAACTTTACTTACATGTTGGAACTTAATTCCTTCAGCCAACACATGAATACTTGTAGACAAGACTGAACTTCAGGCACACACTTCCTACCTCACCTTCACTTTAAGTGGCAGCATCACAGAAATGTTCCTAAATGATGAACTCTGTGCTAAGGGAATTACTGGCAAGTAACTTCCTTGCTTTCCCAAGCTTCAAGAAATGCAGGAGATAAGCCTTTATCTGTGTAGCTGGTACTTGTTGCAACAGGGTGAATAGATAGAGCTGTATCACAGAAATCATGACTCAAAAAATAGAAGTTATCTTAACAGATGGAAATGAAAATGTGTTTTCAGTAAATGTCATCTGATTAGTATACTCAGTTTTTTATGTGCCTTTTTATTGCTTCTAGGACCAGATTAAGATAGATAGCAATAAGAAAATACATTTAATACCTTTCATTTTCTGTTTTGCTCTACTAAATAAAATTGTTGAAATTACAAATATACACAGAAACTAAAGTATCTCTCCTGCCATAGTTACGATGTCATGTACCTTCTACATATGGAAGTACATCCCATGCTTTCAGAGTGCTCCAATCTTTTCAGTGCCAGAAGGCGCCAGATTTTGTAATGTAGTCCTGGCCCAGCAGGGTCATGTTTCACCAATGACTGTATGAAACAGACATTTATAGTTGGGCTTGGTGTGCTGCAGCAGCACAGTTCCCTTCCCATCAAAGTACTGAGCAGGAGGTAACACCCTACAGGGTGCCTGTTGAATGGGAATGATGTGGCAGCATCTTCTCTCAGTGGCAAGAGGCATTCATAGATGGATCTGCAAGAGACTAGAGAATGGTTTTAATTCACACAATAGTGAATTCCCTCTGGTTTCTGGGAATATTTTCTCCCCTATGATAGTTCATGAACTATCTCCTTCCATCTGACAGAATTAGTGCTCCAGTACAAAGTATTTTTTGGGATGTTCATGGCCGTGGCTGGGCTCAATGATCTTGGAGGTGATTCTATGATTCTATGTCTCAGCTCCCTTACCTTCTTTGTAGAGTCTCTCAGAAGAAATAACTTGTGCCTCAGCAGGTCAGATTTGTTATATACATGGTCTATAAGTTCTTGAACAGTGATGGTGCTCTTACGCACTTGGAAAGCCAGTGAGAATCAGAGATCCCATTCCCAGGATGCACTCAGCTCCAGAAGGCTGCAGTGCTAGGCGAGCCTTGGCCTTGTTGTTGCTGACCACCTGGACATGTTTCACATCAGGGAGAAAGTGGGGGCAGTAATGATTATACAATACACACAGGAGAGTCAATAATAGTGCCAAAAAGCAACAAACAAAGGAGTATTGAGACAGGGTTTGTTTTTGTAAGATTATACTCAATTCAGTCATTCTGTGACTGCATGTATTCTTCTGTTTATTTATGTAATAAGCTGCCCTTGTAAGGCTCTAGCAGATAAAAAAATGGAGTCTTTCCAGATGTGTGAAAAAGGCAGTTATTTGGAGAGGTTTTTATACACTGTCTTGCTACAAGAGATTTTAACTCACCAATCATCATCAAGAATATTTGGATTTTCCTTGGTAAACCACAAAAACCTTAATGGGGAAAATCATTAAACATATAAAGTTATAGAAATATAAATATTTGACTAAAACCATTATTGAGAAGGCTCTTGGGAACCTGTGTTTCTGTAAACTTTAAGGCCTATAATGAATATGCACATACCCTTCTTCCTCTCTGTTTTCTCTCCTCCCATGAAAGGTCAAAATTGCTTCAAGTTACAGCTGTGAGTCTGAGTAGTTTTATGAACTTTTACTTAATTTGCCTGTCCTAGGAACACAAATTTATTCACAGTGCATGGCAGAGCAAAAGGTATGTTAATGTCTGAGGAACAAATGTAAATGTTTAAAAATGAACTAAGCTGTAGAATAGCAGAGCCAGGGAGGCCACCTTGTAGCCTTTGTGTTTTATGATCTGTGCTTTTAACAGCACAAGTATGAGTATATTATAGTTCTTATTTGAAAGGAGAAAAAAAATTTCCGCATGTCTTTCCTAAAATGTGTGATCACAGCAGACCTCTGAAAATTAACCTCTATGAAGCCAATCATATAAAGGATGTCATTATAAAGAAAAGTTGTATGGCCTCTAGCATCACTGATTTTTTGTTTTGGAGCACATTTTTTTACTGTTGGCTTCACAGGAATGTTCCTGTTGCTATATTGGTATTGGTTGTGGGTCTTCAATTTTTTTTCCCGGAGAAGGAAAGTATTTCAGTATTTGAAACCTGTCTTTCCACTAAATAGACAAGGAAGCTCACAAGGGAAGACCTTAAGAAGAATTCTACTTTTCATTATGTTATATAAACCTAAATAAGTTTAAAATAAGGACCTGAGCCTATGTTTCAGTGAGTACCCTCTGGGAATTAAAGCCTGAAGTCTGAAGGAATAAGGCAAGAAGAAGTAATGGTGGGCTGTTTCTTGGATCCAGAATACCTCTCTGGCTCCTCCAGGAGTCAAAGGACTGGGAGACCCCTCTGGACGGTCTTTGAGGAGTTTGTGTCTTATACCTATCCCCCTTTCTGACCCCCCTTCACCTTTAAAACAGATCATAATAAGCTCCAGAAATGAGCTTCACAGCTCTCTCAGCACTACTTTGCATTTATGCAGTTAAACCAGAGTAGCTTTAAACACAGTGCATTCATGTTCATGTACTAGGATATTGTGGATTTAGTGAATTTGCAACAAATCAAAGCAAAGTATGAAGCTGTATGTGTTATGTCTTTATTAACAAGTTTAATAAAATTTTAAATTTAATTACTTGTATAATCAAACACTCCATAGTCTCTCAGTATATTGTGCAGCTTTAGGGCCCTCAGATACTGCAGAAGGGGCATTCCTTTTCCATAAGCCTTTAAAGGATTTAGTTACAGTCATGATTCAAAAGTAATGTCAACTGGAAATGTAACTGGAAGTCATCAGAGGAGTTTGCCTTAAGATATAGTACCTGGCTCTAATGTGCCTGTGTGGTAATTATGAAGGATATATCCTTTGCACGCCCACCACACAGTCTGTGTTGCCTTCCTTACAGGGTATCCTAAGAACAACACACCACAAAATGCTGCTCTTGGCTGAGCACAGAGTGACATTATAGCATCCCTCCCCCAGAAACTGCTACTCAGGGTTGCCTGAAGATAGGCAACCCTTTTGCTACTCTCTTTGCAGTCTCTGGTGTGTGCAGATACTGTCTTTACTAAGAACTTCTGTGATTTCTGCTGAGGATATCCTCCCATTAATAGTGCACTCTGTAGCACATATGTGTTACAAGTATAACTTGACCCCATTTGGGTTATGATGTATGGAAAAGTACAGCTTTTCCCACTGCAGCATAATAATTGTCTGTAGTTGCACCAAAACTTCTTTGTATGGGACTCATAAGTAGAAGAGAGTTAAAATATATTAGAAATAATGCTGTTTCTAAGCAAAACTGTAAAGATGGGAAGCAGTATCAGTAATGACACTTTAGACTGGAGCAGGAAAGGTCTACCTAAGGTATAATACTGGTCTATAAGAACAGTTGCATTACTTCTTTGCACAGTAGTCAGTAGGAATGTAAATGAAAGACTTGGGACACCTCATGCAAAAGGGACAGTGTCTGATGTGGCCCCCAGAAGCAAGTGAAACCCAGCCCTCAGCCAAGGAAAAACCCATCACCCCTGTCTGTCGTTTCAACCTCTGGCAGACAACACGTGTCCAACCCAACAGATCAGTTTCCTGAGAGATTTCGTCTTTCTTCTGTCAGTGTGGCAGGTATGGAGGGATTTAGTAGGGCCGTGGCCATTGACCCAAGCAGTGACAACCTCCCATAGACTAAATGTGGTGTTCACAGAGCTGCTCTGTGTGCAAGTGGGAATGCGGTTGGTCACTTTAACTTAGCCCTCACCTCCCCTGCTCCCCATCCACAAGACCGTATCTGGCTTGTTGTGTGTAAGAACACCAACAACTGGAGCTGAACTGACAGAAAGAATCAGTTTCTGTGCAATAAAAAAATTATTCTCTGTATGAATGTTTTCCCTTGTTTAGTTGGAAAAACAATCTGGGAAGTAATATAGCGTATCACGATGAAAACTTCTTGACATTGAATCAGAGTCATTTCAGAACATCTGCATGTTTCCTGACCACAGGCTGAAACAGCAGAGCTGTTTTGTCCACTCATATCCCTGAAATAAAGAGATCAGAAGAGAGTTAAAGTACGAAAAGTCCTTTCTCACAAAGCAAGAAACAAAGAAGTAAATCCAAGGAGGCTCTTTGCAAGTACAAGTACAAAAAAGATAAGCTGGAGGGTGGGGTCCTTATGTTGTAGACTTTATTGTTTTATAATTTTAGTTGCTTTTAGAAGCTTTGATTCTAAAGTGTTCTGTTGGGGTTTTCTCTCAAGGCTTTGTTCACTGCTTCAGTCAGTGATTACTGTGCTGGGATTAAGTCCAAGGCTTAGTCTAATTTACTAAGGAAATCACAATAAAGAAATGGAGACAACTGTCCCATCTGAGCTATGATGGCTGCAGAGCGGGGGAGGTGAACCTGGGGAGCCCACAGAACTTAGAGATTCTGTATACCCTGCAAATGTGAAGGCTACAGAGTGACATTTTCTCTTGTTTTTCAAGACAAGAGAGGCAGAAGCAGAGCACATGTACTGCAAAGCAACTGTAATCAGCAAACTTGTCTTTGGTTTTATGAAATCCATTATAAAAGACCAGTTTCTGTTGTCAGAGGTCAGTGCTTTTGCTGTCCATCTAAGACTTTCTCTCATCAAATGAGGAGGTGGTGGGAGCTGAGAGATGAAATTTCCGCAGTGAAATTCAGTCCACCAGCTCAGCCCATCAACAGCACACTACATTTAGAGGTACTCTGTGAACTTTTCAGACAAAGCTGGAGGCACAGCCAGCCAAAGAAGTCCTTCAGCTCAGGCTCCCCGGGTAACTGGCAGTTTGCATCACTGTCTTGAGCCAGAGCTGTTAAATGTTGCCTTAACTGGCTTTGGTTTCAAAGTAGGTGGTCTGAGCGGGAACTGCTGCTCCTGAGCAGAAATACAGGTGGCTGACGGCTGAGCCCGGTCTGCAGCCCCACAGACAGCAGCAGGGCACACACTTGCTGGGGGCACAGAAACTCTTTCTTCCCTCTGAGCACACATTTCCACTGCTCCCTGTCCCCCAGTATTCTGTGCAGCCATAAATCCTGTCCCCAAGGTCCCTCACTCTACTCAGTTGTTAACTTTCACACATGATATTTTTTTTGTTGGATTTTGCAGTGATGAAATTTCATCAAGGCTGCACTAATTTCAAATTTTGGCCCATTTATCACCAGGACAACTGCCCAAGTCCATTTATTACAAACATATGTTATGAATTCAGTTAAAACAAAACAAACAGTCTGTTATTTTCTCCAGTCACAATAATCACACTCAGACTTACTTAAAGCAAACATCATTTAAAAGCAGTATTTTGTTATGGCAAATCTGTTCAAGTATTGAGTCTGAGATGAAATGCTAGGCAAAGCCATAATGTAGGCTAAACGCAACAACAATACTTATCATAAAAGGTGAAACCATAGTGTTTGCAAGATTGTTTCAGTCTCTGTATTTACCCTCCCACTCCTTTTCTTAGTTTTTGTATTTAGGACAAAACAAAATGAAAAAAAAATAAGTAGAGGATAGCATAATTATGCAATGCCCAGAAGACACGATGTGTCCCATAGCCAGCTTGGAGTTTTTAAGCATCCTTCCTAGGCTTGGTCCATGGGGATGCTGGCTGGAACGACTGCCTTTATGCAAGCACAGCTAGCATTCACCAATCTGCCCTTGAGCTGTTTCAGAAGTCATCCCACAGCCTTAGAGTGGTCTAGAAACAAGGACGGGCGTTCTGAAGCCAATGCCTTGGGGTGAATGATGCCACACGTCTGGTTTATGACTGCCACATCTGAATGCCATCCCTGCAGTGAGATTCTACCAGCACAACAGCTGAGCTTCTTGTGATGAGACAGAGAACTGCAATTCAGTGTCACACTCTTTGAGAGAGCCAAAGTTGAAGCCTGGCTCATGGTTATTTGGGGGATTAGTTGGCATAGCAGAAAGTTTCTGTATCTCTTCCATCAGGTAGAGTAATAAGCTTAATGAGCTTGGGCATTTGAGAGATGACTTGTCAAAATGAACAAGAGGGGTTTTTGCAGTGGTCCCACCTCGGGTCAGCACAAGACAACACTGTCAGAAAGGTCTGGCACACTTTTTAGGCTGTGGCCTTTGCTGACCTGTGCTTTTATTGATCAAACAAAGCTCAGAAAAACCAAGCACCAGTGGTGTTCCCCTGTTGAATGGAGGAGCTCTTTTGGTGTCAGTGGGTAGGGAGGGTATATGACAGTGCCATTAAAACTTGTTTGGAGGCATAAAATAATTATTTATTAAGTGCTTGCATGCAGTGTGAAGTCAGATGGACAGTTTCACAGGCACGCCTCAGAGGGCAGTGCCCTCACAGGCTGGGTGAGTGACCAAGGAGAGAGTCCATTTCAAGAAATACATCTTCATTTCAGCCATTCATCAGGAAAAGTGAAACAGAAAGTTCAAACACTGTCCTTGATTGCTCTGGTGTTCTCTACTTTTTTTCTACAGATTTCTGTAAGAATCTGTATATGGTATCAAAGTTTCCTCACATCTTTCTTTTCCACATGTCAGTTCCTCCTGTGGCCACCATCATGACACAGGTGTGACTGTCTTTGAGCACAACACACCAAAATCTGTGACCCAGGCACAGCAGAGCTGCAGACTTCAACCTCCAATCTTACATTTTGTCTGTAGAACTCATGGTGGGGAGCTCTCGCCGTTGGTGGCGGGGGAGAAGGAAGGATAAGACAGCCCAGGTGGTGATGGCAATTCATGAGGTCATTGACAAAATATCTAACTGGCCTGGGCTCCCAATATTTTCCATTACTCAGTCAGCTCCTTTTGTGCATAGTTCCTTCTTTCCTTTGTGATCTCACCTGAAATGTCAAAGATGGTCTCCCTGCGTGCCGAGATCTTGACAGCTTTGATCAGGATTTTCCCTCTCACAAGGTCCCAGCGCAAGGCCACAACAGAGGAGTTATTGAACATTTCTACACTTCCACAGCTCTTCTGTGCAGGGGGCAGGTTTCCACTGGGTGTTAATCAGTGTTGTTCACCAAAGCCTGTAGCAGGATTGTCATTCTGCCCGGGCTGTGCATCTAGTCCCAATTGGCATAACTATAAACTGCTGTGTGAAACATCAGATGAAAATGATGCTACTTAGTATTTTGAAAGGCATCTTCTACACAGATTGGAAGGCAGCTCCCTGTAATTCTCCACTTGACAGTTATTTAATACATTTCAGCTCTGATTTCAGTGCTACATTTAGGTTTACAAAAAAAGGATTCCTGACATTTTGTCAGTTTTTTCATCTATGTCTGTATTCCCACTTCATCTCACATTTCCTCAGTTCATTACAGCAACCCCTGCTATGACAGGATAAAGCCACACACAAAAAGCCCTTTCATGGCTACTTCACATTGATATCTATTTTTGAGAGAGTAGCTGAACTGAAGCAGCATGACTCTCTAATTCACTTTTTCTCCTTGTCAGCAACTGGATTGACAGGGCTGGGGTACAGACAGACACACTGTCACCTCCAGTTTAAATGCCCCACTGGGACGAAAATTCAGAATGAAGGGAGTGAAAAAATTCCAGCCCAGCCAAAATCTAAAACATGTTTAATGTATACACCAGATGAGGACTGCTATCATCTTCTGTGAAGAGAAGATGCTTGCAAGACAGTCCCCGTACTGCAGAAAAGGGACTTGTGCGATGCTTAGACCTGTAAAGGCTTGACCTGCAGTTGTTGCCTACATGCCAGATTTTCTTTGGGTTTTTACCTAGCAGGTATCTTTCTCCCAGCATAGCTTGTTAGTGACCATTTTCATGTTTGTTTGCTATAACAGTTTAGAAGATGGTGACTTTCTTCTCCTACACCTCATTTACCCAAAGTGGGGCAAGTCAGAGGGCTTTTCTGTTTTCTTTGTTGATTCTTCTGCCTTGTACCGTAAGAAGGAGGAGACAGTAAAAGAAATTCAAAGACAGCAGGTCCAAAATGGAAGCAAGAAAATATTTCTTCACGTTTTGGCACCTATAGGGATACGTGTCTTGACACAGCATCAAGAAAAGAAAGACTAAGGAAAGATTTAAAGCAGCATTAGATTTGGCAACATATTTGGAAGAAGACATGAATATGCAGATGTTGAACTATAATGCCAGGAATATTTTGGAAAGGACAGAAACCCTGTGCCTCAAGATTTTATCTAATCTCTCTTCAGGATTAGGAGGAAATTTTGTAGTTTTTAGATGATACTTCATCTAAAACGGGGGATTGTTGATAACTTGTCAGATATAACTTCTCTTGATCATTCTCAGAGAGAACTGTGAAGTAGCCAGGCTTTCTGGAACTTTATATTGCTAGAGTTCACCTCCTGTAAAGCTTTCTGAAAGTGGTTTGTGTTAGCCTAGATGCCAGGCACACAAAAATTGGACTTGTCCTATTCCATTCAGCTTCTGACAATTCCAGCTGTTGCCAGCACCAAGCCTGGAAATACCCCCTTACCCTGAAGGACACTGCTCAACGGATGGCTGCCTCCCTGGTTTTCCTGTACAAGTTATCCCACTTGGAACCCATTGCTGCCAATAGGATCAAAACCAGTGCTAAGAACTACATAACAACCTAGGCATTAACCCTGTTGGGTATTTAATTACTAGAATTATTCTATTGCTAATTGAACTATCTCAAACCATTGGACAGAAGTGAATTTTGCTCCTACTGAAGTCCATGTAAACATAGCCACACCAAAGAGGGGGGCAGTCCTCTGCCATGGATCCATTCCTTTCTCCCTTGTGACCTCTGCATCACCAGAAAAAATCCCCTTTAGTCTCCCAGGACATTGAAGTCATTGCACCTGATAAAGTAGGTAAATTCCTTCCTTATTTCAAGGAGGAATTATCACCTCTAGGAAAGTGTGAGAACGAGAACATAGGAAATCACAGAAACAGCCCATGGCCACGAATTAATAGACAACCTCAACCTATTCATGCTAAGCAGCTTGATAAGCTTTCCAACGAACAGAGTGTGAAAAGTGTGTCCTTGCACAATCACAGCTCAGACCTGCGTCCACCAGTGTCGGTTGCTCTGTACAGTAATATCAAACTTGTTCCACAGCCAGAGCCAAATTCCACATCCAGCTACTCCCATAAGGCCAGGATATAATTTTCATACAACGTATTTTTTGACAGCTCAGACTGACACTTCCACTGACCTCATGGGGAAGTCTGCACATATTTCAAAGGTAGACTATGACTTTTAAGTAGCAAATTGTTGTTTATCTGCTTAATGCCTTCTAATGGTCAGTGTTGCTGAGTAAGAAGTGCTCCCCTTCCAGGTCTTTGTGCTTTCTCCCTCATCTCCTCCATCCCTGTTCTCTTCTCTCTTTCTTCCCACCCATCTCTTCTTGTTTCTGTATTTCATTTCCTCTAATAGCTACCAGTTCCCACCATGAACCAAAGAAATACTTCATTTCTCCATCCTTGAGATAAGGGTTGTTATTATATTAAAGATATTCATTCAAGATTAACCAATAAATTTGATTTCAGCTTGACATAGTTTCCACACATGCACCCTCTGCTAACCCTTTCGTTTAACTAGGCTGGTATTTCACCATTCTAGTTTAAGTCCCATAATTTTAGATGATGTTCTGGTGTTAAAATTTATGTCTAATTAAGCTAAATTAATCCCAAACTAGCTTTTCAGACTGTCTGTAGGCCCAGGAAAGCAATCCTGCCTCAGTTACATTAACAAAAGGTTTTGCAAAAGCTCTCTTGCAGCTGACACAGTTGCAGAAAGTATACTGACATTTAATTTCTGTGCATTTCCAAGCCTTCTGGTGATACATCTGTGTTTTCAGATTATTCTTTTCAGTGAAAATATTGCCCTAATTGCCTGTTTTTAAAGTAGCAGTGATTTATTTCTCTTGTTCAAAGTTGCTTAACAACAATAGTTCTTTTCTCCACTCTTTACTTTGTTGGGCAATGAGGAGGGTGGGAAGCCCCAATTAAATCAAGGGGTTTGACCCTGGAGGAGTGTGGGAGAGGAAATGGAAGGAGACTAGTAAAGATATTTTTTTGGCACAAAATGCCAAAAGAATCTGGGCATTCTAACAAAATAGAAAGCATAACAGGAACAGTAAGGTAAAGTCCTGTAATATTTTACCAGAAGAGGAACTAAATAGGAAAATAACACAGGCTTTGCCCCTTCCTCTACAGTCCCACCCATTGTAAAACAGAGCCTGAGGGAACAGTAGATCAACCACACACAGTGAAAATGTCCACTGCAAAATCAGGGGTGATTCAAGTGGAAGATTTCGAGACAGAGCAGAGAAGGTGATAGCCAGCAAACACTCAGACCCTCCTTCGTGTGTCTGTGAAATTTGCTACCAGGGTTAGACCTCTTGATTCTGATTTTCTCACTGCATCATGCAATAACCAGATGCACCACCAGGAGAATTTCAGCTCACTCCTTTCCTCCATGAGGCCCAACAAAAGCAATCCCAGGACCTGGCCACCTCCATGGAGGACAACGCACTGGACATGGTAGACGGAAACTCTGTTTTGCCAGTCTGGGCAGGCTATCACTGGGAAAAAAAAAAAAAAAAAGCAAGGCCGATATCTGTCCAGTCCAGGCTGCTGCCATGAGGTTGCTTCCTCAGAAGTGAGGTGGCAGGGGCACAGCTCCCTGTGCCCTACATACTGGCCACAGAACTTGGTGAGAACACAGACTCACCTGCACCCATGGTTTCTGAAAGGGCTCTTGCAGATCACCCCAAATCCCCAACTTTGGGAACCCCAGAAGATCAGGCATATTCACCTCCCTAAGTTCACATTATGAACAGCTCCTCTTTATTAAGGAACTGCTTAAAAAAGCACAGACAGTTCTAAATTAAGATGAGAAATCTCAGTGCAGTGTAAATAATAAACATAGAGGAATAATGGCAGTGGGGACGCCTAGGATAGACTCTACATGCTCTTGGCAAGCTTTAGTAGATTTGTTAAAAAACAGAAAATATGTGCAGTGAAGAAGGTGACGTGTATCATCTTCCTGGCTGCTGGCCTGCTGTGAAGTGACCCACAATCCACTCCACTGAGCTCAGAGAGCTGCCCCAAGAGAACTCAGTGGAGGATCTGGGCCTAATTTACCCAAGAAAACAGTAACTTTAGGGAAAACAGACTTACTGATTCTTAGGTTGAATGTGTTTCCATAGCAGCAGGTGAATAATGTCAGAGCAGGAACTTTAATCCCAAACAGAGCAAGTACACTACTGTGGTTTTAACTGAGGAATAATTAACTTGCAACTAGCATCTTCTCAGGTCGCTCATTATATGGCATTTGTATGTAATCACTCACATACACACAGCACACCCTGGGACACATTAAGCATTTTATTTTCCTGTGTTTAAAAAGGAGCTTCTTGCTGTTAAATTGCTCACAGCCCTTCCAGAATTCACCAGTATTTATATAACTCTTGCCAATATTTATATTAACAGCAGAGGTGCTAACAGATCAGTAAGATGATTTTCCCTCAGGTCTGCATGGGAATCTTC
Source organism: Struthidea cinerea (assembly GCA_013397865.1). NCBI lineage: Eukaryota > Metazoa > Chordata > Aves > Passeriformes > Corcoracidae > Struthidea > Struthidea cinerea. Next base: position 158,937 of record VZTI01000068.1, on the reverse strand, counting down.
TGTACATTCCCAAAAGAACCTAGGAGATTATCCACAATATTTAACGAAAATGGATTCATTGTCAAATAAGTTCCTTTTGTGCCAATCCTGAGGCTTCTTAGGTTAGGATTGTTATGGTGGTTTTGTCTTTCTCTCTCATACACAAGGGTGTGCTCGCACATGCACACACAGACACAGCACATCCAGGCATTGTTATGACATAGCTACTTTTTAAGACTGCAATTAGTCCAGATTGTGCCAGCTCAATAAAGCTCCTAAAGCAAAAAGCCTTAAAGGCTTTTTCTCCTCTTTCCAACCTGCAGCTTGCCTGGATGAAGGCTTTAGGTGCCCTGCCACCAAGGAGTGATTGCTTTCTTCCATGAGCAAATGCAAAATCTCTCCGGCATCCTGCCTGGCAGAGCTGGTGCTCTCCTTGCAGAGGACACTGCACAAAGCCACCAGCTAGTCCACCTTGCAACTTCTAGGTAGTTGCCAAAATTGCAATAGGTGAGAAATGCCTGAATGATAGGCTGAAGGGACACCCAGTGCATGCTGTCTCCATCAGACACAGGTGCAATACAGCCCAGACATCTTCACACAGCACTTCTCTGTTAAGGAGTGTCTTCATCAGGACCCAAGAACATGACCTACCATCTTGCCCAGGGTGTAACTCTCAGGATCACTTTGGGTTTTTGCCAGGAGAAAGAGTCATAAGAACACAAACAGACCAGTAATGGGCACCAAAGCAAGTTTGCATCTCAAGCTACGCCCGGGCTGAGCTGCAGTAAGAATTACACATACTGGCTAAAATTGAACAAGCAATAAACATATGACTATTGGATTCAGAAAACATAAGGGCAATCAGAAAAGTCGTAAGAGTTTCTGAATGTTTGTCAGGGACACGCAGCACTGACAGTGTAATTACACCAATTTGAGAACCAGGGGAATGTTTTTAAGAACATCTGTCAAGCTAATGAATGCAGAGATTCTGAATATTGCATTTTTATGACTTCCAAATCACTGTTCAGCAGCAATTGTTCTTTCATCAAATGGGCAAAATTTGCACTTCTCTATGTTTTCCTCAGGATTCGTTGTCTTAAAGAAAAACCTAAGCAGACACGCTATTAACCTGTACCATCTTAAATTACTGAAGACAAATTTCAGGTGTTTTGATTATGGATGCAGCATAAGAGTTTATTGTATTACACTTACTAATTACAATTTTTTCATACTATTACAAGAAGAGACGTTTCTTGGAATTTGAGTTATTAGCAAGGGTTCCTGCGAAAATTTGCTTATGTCCATTAATGATTTGATTTCTGAGGCAGCATTTCAGATATCTGGAAAAGCAAAAAATGAAGTGTGGATCCAGACAGGATTTGCAGCTGCTTTATATTCTTTCATCTAGCTTTACAAAGGCTATTTACTTCAGTGGCTCTATACATACTTACAAAGATACAGAGATTAATACATTAAATCATTGTGCTGAAGGACACATAGTTAAGCAAATCACTTAAAAGATTACCTTTTTTACCTGGCTATTGTGGTCAGCCATTTTCAGGTTCAATATAGTTCTCAGCAGGTGGTATATAAGACATGATTGTTTTGTATTTTCATGGATATTTTTAAAAGACAAACATTCATATAAAGATGTCCAGTCAAAGGTAAACCCTGAAAATGGAGCATGTTTGATATCATAATACTTTTCAATACCTGAAAACACAAAGTTTCACGTAAAACTTGACTAATTTTTTCCTTTTACACCTTTTCAATTTTGATAATCCCTAACCCATTCACAGTCCTAATAACATGCTTTGTTGTCATTTTAGAGTCTCTAATTCCTTCTATCCACCAGATTCATCTTCTCATCTCTCCTTGTGAGCAGCATGCTTAGTATTTTTGAGGAACAGACTTGTTTCCTGACAGGAAATGTGTTTCATATTAAAAACCTCCGGTTTGGTTGTCTTGATTGTATATCTCCAAATGTACTTCTGGTTTGCTCTCTCTCCTTTTTCTTGTTTTTCTTAAAATTTTCCCTTTATATATACAACAATCTCACTTATTGTAGCTTCACTATTTACTTTGAAATGTATTTACTCCCTCTAGTCAACCCTTCAAAAATGTTGGCTGCCTTCACTTCTATGATTATTTCCTCTCCTGTGCTTAAGAGGAAATACCATGCATGATTTGTACTTTTGATGCCTCCTCCTGCAGAAAGCTACCTGAAGATTCCAGCTTGCAAACAGACTGATGAGATTGTGAGGGTGTTTGTGAACACACAGATTATTGCAGCAAAATTCCTCAGTCATGGGCCTGAAACAGAGAGCTGCTTTGTCTACCTACCAGGGTGCTGTTCTTAGCATGTCTGTGCTAGTGGTCTTCTTATTCCCAGCCTTGTCTTTCCACTCTTGCTGCTGGCATCCTCCTGCCAGTTAAGGAATCTCTTTGCCAACTGCTTTTGGTCTTCATTGAAAATGAAAGACAACGCCAACATTCAGTGGATGTATTTTACTTCTGGGAAAAAACTAAGCAATGCGAACTCTCTAAGCAGGTTAAGCAGTCTCAGGACCTAAGACAAAAGCGTGCAAAGTGTCCAATCTAACTTGCACATGGCCTTAAACAACCCATGTCTTCCAGCCCTTTGTTCATAGAAATTTCCCATGTAGCAATTTTGGGGCAGGGAAAAGCTGTCCAATATTTTGTATACATAGAAGCTGTGAAGCTCTCTGTTCAGACAGAAACATTTGAGGAACAAGTGACCCTTGTAACAGGATATGTGTGATCCCAAAAGGCAGTGCATCTACTTAACCAGATGACATTGCAGTCCTGCATATATTATCATAAAGATTGGTACAGGAAGGGATTTAACTGAGAATACAAGTTATCTTGCAGAACAAAGGTGAGCTGAAGGTAATGGCACTTGAGCTATCACTCCAGCATTCTAATGACAGGACATCAAAGTGAGCCCTGGAGTCTGATGAACACAGGAGAAGCCTGGACTGGATTCGAAGTTCAGCTGCTGCATTTCATACATTGGGCATGCTAAATTTGCTGCTGAAACAAGTCAGCAGAGAGACAGCAGAACAGTTTTAACTACTTAAGTCAGAGATAAATTTCTCTTCTCTGAAGTGTTAAGTGCCTTAATTCTACACATTAGATAGTGCTGAATAAACGATGTTCATACTGTTGAAATAAATCCCAAATACAAATATTAGAAGGCATTTCTATCAGACTTTAACGACTGTTCGTAGCTGTATTCTGAGTCATTCTAGTGTTCTTGTCTCGGTGAGACGTGAAAAGCAAATCTCTCAAAAAAATGAAGTTGTTACTGTGATCACCCCTAGGAGACTGGATAAGGGCAATTCCCTCTCCATCTTTTGCACTTTGAGCAGAGGGAGAAGAAAAGGTTTCCCTTTCTACACTGGGTTTGATACACAATGTCAGCATCCTCAGAAATGTCTAATACCTGCCCTGTGCTACACCGAGCTCAGGTTGAGAAGTAACACAGCAAAGCGTGGGTAACTTCAATGTAGTTGCTTTTATATATGTTGACAAATGAAGTTAACATGGTTACACACAGATGTTTCCTGCTGCTCGTCATCAGATACCTTCAGACTCTGAAACCTGCTCTGATGAGATTTTCAAATGTAGTTTGAAGAGATGTCTGTAACTCATTGAAACAGCCCAAGGTGGGAGTGGGTAGAGCACAGGCCTTCTGAAAACTGGTCTTGCAATTTTTCAAGGTATTTCAGATCGGAGTACTGGAAATCAGTAGCTGCGTGTGAACATCTTGACCACTCTCCTTTTCTGTTAAAATTGAGGTGTCCATTTTATAGTGGTTTATTTTTGTCTCATGTGGCAGAATAAAAACAGCCCATAACCAGATTTATTCCGCAGGGATAATTTAGGCAAAAAATGCCAGTATGTTCATTGTGATTGCTGTCTCTATACACATTGCAAATGGACAAAAAAGGAAAGTTTCTCCTTTAGCTTATAAAGGGTCTTACCAGATGTCAAAAATAAAAGATGTTTTGATGTTAGGGCTCAGTGCTGCACTGAGAAATGTGAATGTCGGTTCCATGGTGACGGGATAGAATAAAAACTACAGAGCAAAAGACCCTTTACAGATTGTACCCATTTCATTCATTTATCTATCCAGAGCTCAGAACAAAGAGAAAACAAAACCATTCTTGTTCCACTAATAAAGCACATCACTGATTTTCCTAATGCTGGTCAGAGATCATGCTAATCAGGAGGTCTTGCTATTCCTATTATCTTTTTACTTATATGAAAGGAGCATTTTCTTCAGCAAGGTGAACTTCCTAAAAGCTATTTCTCTACTCAGCCACAACAATTCTCAAATGAATTAATTATTTGCTTTAGAGTGGGGGAAAACATTTTATTCTAAGAAATTTGCAACTTCCTCAGTTGCTTTGGTAATCTCAGATGCCTTGTCACCCTCAGCAACATATGTAGACTCTGATTCATGTGAGTTCATGAGAGCCATGTGGTCCCAGGGATGAACTAGCCAGCAGACATGCCTTATGACATTTAGTTTCTGGGAACTCCAAAAAAACTCCCACCCATATCTTGGTTCAGTAGCAATGTGATTTAAACTCTGCCTATTTAACACAGATGTAATCATGCTCACAAGGACATTTTAACTACTTTCCAATTGTATTTTTAATGAGAAATTACTGGTTACGTGGACTCAGACTGCAGGCGCAACCATGCTGTTTCTGTTTAAAGATAAAAAGAAAGCACACGCATTTCTATTCCTGGTGAGTTCATTGCTCCTTGGGCTTCCTTGTACAGGAAACAGATGTAAACCAAGACATTCCAGCTATCAGAGAAGCATGACAGGCTGCCTTTCTTAGTTCTCCCCTTTTGGAAGACTTAAGTTTTCAAATTCCCTCTAGAAAGCCCAAATTTGGGGAGAAGGGTGAGAATGGGGTGAGGAAGGGGGAGGGGAGAGGAAAACAAAGGAAGGAAGGAAGGAAGGAAGGAAGGAAGGAAGGAAGGAAGGAAGGAAGGAAGGAAGGAAGGAAAGAGCTTTTCTTTCCCTTGAACTAGGTTTTTCAGTGATCCACTGTTTAGAGTGTTCAAGCAAAAAAGCAGGAGATGTTCACAAAATTCATCCTTAAGACCTTTGCTTTCAGAATGCACCTTTTCTTCCTTTGGACTTAACATCTTTAATGAAGCATTTTTCCAGGAGGAAGAGGAAGGTTTTTGCACAGGACCAGTTCAAGGAAAAGGCAAAGAGCCAGTGAGGGATTAGTCCAATTGCTTTTTCATCCATACACAAGGTGTTGGGTTCAGAAGATCCACTTGCATTCCTACTTCGGCCATGATCCTGTGGACAGCTGTCCTGGTGTTTGGCATTGTCCAGGGAAGATGGTCTGCTGAGAGCAGTGGGCGGGCTCAGGAGTGTAAAGTGAAGCTGGTGGGGGTTTACAAGCCTGAAGCTTCAGTCTGAAAGACCAATCTCCAGGAAAAACTCAGAACTAACTAACAAATCAGAGGGTAGTTATAGCCAGGGTGCAGCATAGTGCATCGCATCAGTGTTCAGTTCATGTTTTCTGTTTATGATTTGATATTGCCTAAAGGTCCTGGTTTGGACTAAGTGCCAAAAAGAGTACCAGATGCACTTGGGTGTGCATCCTACACAGATGGGCCTCCCTGCTCTTCTACTGACATGAGAACTTACGGCAGCTGCCTCCTGCCCAAGTTACCGTAGCTACCAAAACACAAGCCGTGAGGAGAGATAGCATGTCATCACCCCACACAGCTGGACCCCAGAGGCAAAACACTCCTGGCCCCCTTGTTAGATGTAGACAGAGTGACTAGCACTGTATGAGCACAGAGACTAGAGAGTTTAGAGCTCAAGCAGCTTCTGGTCAAAAAGACAAATGGAATAACTACATATAACCACAAAAGCCACTTTCTGAAAGCCGAATTTGATACAGGATCTGTTTGTGTTTTCCCAGTTTCCTAATCCTAAATAATTCATTTTCCTTAACATCATCCACAGCATCTGTTTGGTGGTGAAAAGTCTTCATAATCCCCACACTGTTGATTATCCTGTTTCCCTCCTGTCATATCAATCACAGGGTAGCTGTGGCCATTTTTTGAAAGCATATCCTTTTGATACCATATAACTTGGACAATGCTGGGTGAGTTTGCCTTAACAGTATGCCAGAAAAATGAGTGAGATGTCCTTTCCCCAGCGAGCTTCCCACAGGCTGAAGTCTCAGCACTCAGAAGATGCAAACCTGCAAAGTGGGGTCAGAGCCATGACTGAAAGGATCTTCATCTTGACATGGACTAAGCATAAGTTAAAGGTTGATGCATTGCCCATCTCCTTCATGCTGGGCACGGGCATGTCACTTCCTTTGTGATAGATCTGCTGCACAGCTCTTAAGGAAAACTGGACCTGTGCTCATCCTGCTTCCTCTGTGCTCTAATGCTAAGGGTTCTCTGTTCTCCTGAAATGGAGACATGAGGCCAGACCTTTGCTGCTGTAATTCCTGCAGCTGACAGGACCTGTGCTGTATTGCCTCAGCACTGGAGAGACTCAGAGCAAATTCCCAAGCAACTGTTTGAAATCCTGACAGCTCACCTTATGCACAATAATTTGGAAAGATACACTTGGGCCTTCAGAGGAGTCCTATGATTTTCATCCAGAACAATTATAGCAGTTGACTCTAGGATAAATATTTTATCCTCCCATATGCAAGAATGGATTTGCCAGTACTAAGAGACATATTTTGCAAACTACAAATATGGGGAAGCAACTCCAACTGTGATTGCCTGGATACGAGCCAATGAGATTTGGCACCAGCTAGCTGGCTTGGTGAAAAGGTCTTGTTGTCAGCTGCTGCAAGCTTCAGTTCACACAGTTTCTGAATGATTGTCTTTCCTGCCTTGTACCTTAATGATAAAAATCATGCCATACCAGGTCTCCATTCAAAATGTCAAAGTCTGACAAAAAGTCTTTCTTAAATATAAGATTGAAACTCTTGAGGGAGCTTGAAAATGTGTGTTTGCTTGTTCATTTGAGTTTTCACAGGACTGGCAGGAAAACCGGTACAAATTGTAAAAGTGTGACTTGCATAAGCATTGAAATATGAATACACTGGTCACAATGGTTTTCTTGCATTGCAGCATGTTCTTTAGAGATGTGAGACAATTTTTTTAATTTTTGGGGTTTTTTTTGGTGCAGTTCCTGGATAATTGCACTTCTAACTCTTCTTAGCTCCTTTAAGTGTACTTCTTCTCAAATCCAAACGTAAGACCTTCCCTGTGAGGGTGATGGAGCACTGGAGCATGTTGCCCAGAGAAGTTGTGGAGTTTCCATCCTTGGAGATTCTAGAAGCCGTATGGACATGAAGCTGGATAACTGGTTCTAGGTGGATCTTCTGGAGCAGGGTGCTGGACCAGAAGATTTTCAGAGGTCCCTTTCAACCTCAGCCATTCTGTGACTTTGTGATTCTAGCTACTGACAGCCTTTCAGACTGCAAAATTCCTCCATACTTCATAGTCATGAAAAAAAGCTATTATATTCCTGTGTTAAGAAGAAGTCCCTTAATATCTTCCCTGTACCTCAGAAAGAGAGAATCTTTAACCAGAAAGAAAGAGTAGGGAAAAAATTTACTCTGGGAATATTTTAAATATTCCTTTTTGGAGTGAACTGCCCCTTTTTGCTTTTATTATTTGAACAATTTTGCTTTTCCATCTTTCTGTGGTTATGAATTTTTAACCTTTACTGGCTTACAGCAATTTTTGTAATTTCCCAAAACCTTCAAAATCACCTTTAGGATCTATAATAAATGTCTTTGGATTGGGTTGCAACTCAAGACACAGACAGGACATACATGACATGCATTACTGAAGTTTGTTGACACAGTGACACATCTCTGAGTCAGATTTCCTTCTTTTTTTTTATTAGTCTTGTGGGTGGCATACAAATTATTTCTAGCCTATACTGTGTCAGACATTACAGTAGGGTGGATCAAGAGATGGCTCTCTCTACTCCTTAACTCTGTCCAAGAGGAATAAGCAAGGTTACTATTTTTATTTCTTCTTTAATATTGAATTCTGGTAACCTGTGGAAAACAGATAGTCTAAGTCATCACGACTCAGCTGTAACAATCCTTCCAGCCTTGGTGTCTGTTTACAGCTCATCTGCATTCAGAATTATGCCTCCTTTATCTGTCTGGCACTGATTTAGGGTAGTAGTCAAAAATATGAAACACAAATCACTTCAAATAATTTGGCAACTCTATGAGTCTGAAACTTGTTTTGTATTAAATGTGACATTTCCTGTGTGGGGGACCATATCTTGCCTTAACATTACTGAGACCGATAACTTGCTGTTGCTTTTCCATTTGGTCCTTTAACAGCCATTTAATGCCAAAGGGGGTAGGGGAAGGCAATACCTCACGCTAAATGTTTGGAGTATTTAAATGACTCCATTGATAAGGATGAAGGGGTGCTTGGTGTTCTCTATCAATAAACGGGGTTTAAACAAAGAGCTTCATTGAGCTGGATGCCAGACTCTCATCCATGATCAAGCACTGACTAGTTCCATCTCAGGAAGTGCCTGAACATATGGAGAGAGTTAGCTTCCCAGCGACGGGAGAGTCAGGATCTGAAAGCAAGGCTGCCACTAAAATCAAACTGCTGCAAACCCAGGAGATGTGAAAACTGCTGAATCTCTGAATAGGAGCATCCACAAGGACTCCACTATATCCCAGTCTTGCTGTGCTTATTTTCTCTGGTGCATGTGTGATATTTGCATATCACAAAGGTCAGGAGAAAAAAAATGGGTGTAGAAATAAGAAGGAGCAATGATCAGATGCCAAAGAAATACCCTGTACACATAGTTTGCACCTACTCTAATGCTCTCAAGGGAAGAAAATACACCCTGACATTTGTAAGGTAAATTGAAAGGTTCGCGAAGAAGTCAAAGTTGTCTGATTTGAAGCATTATCCGAAGTTACTGAGCCTCAAAGGAACTTTTGACATCTCTAGATCATCCCCAAGCTGGAAGACAGGACAGAAGGTACCAGGCACAGGTAAAAACAAAATACATATTGCAGCTTGTTCAGTAGGTAAATAAAGCATTTCTATGAGGATTGCAAAATATTTAGGGAGAGGTCAGAAAAGTTCAGGGGCAGGTTTTGTTTCAAGATTAATTGCTCCCCAAAGTTCAGATGTACATTTTCTCTGTTTCTGAAATTAGTACCAGCTGCAGTTTTATTTTGTGTTTTTTCTTGCTTTCCTTGTTATTTTCCTCATTTGGATATTCTAATCAAAACCAATAGAGCTCCTTCTGAGTATGCAGGAATAAGAAAGCAGGCACTCACTTAGCGTTTTTGTACTGATAATATGGAGTGAAAACTTATTCCCTTCTCTATGATGAGGTTTAATGATTTTGACACCTTTTTAATAAGTCCTTGAGAAATTAGCAGAACAAAGCCATTCTTCTTGTTTCTTAACCAAAATCTGTGGTGCATAAGACAAAGCTGATAGAGTAACATGATCTAAAAATCTCAACATTCACCCATTCATATTGGTTTTCTCAAAAAAAAAAGCAGTCATTCTCTAGTAAGAACTTTACCCTGTACCTGCTTTTACATAGATGCCTGACCTTTATATACATGTGTGATTCAGTCTCATGGTGGAGCCGACCCTGTGCCTGAAGTCAAAAATAAAGGTCCAGCTCCTCAGGTATGCACAGAATGGTACACCAAGTATATAATGTTTAATTATGCTGATCTCAATGCTAAGTAAGCTTTTAGGCAGGAATTAGAAATGGGAACCATGTTGCTCAATTTTGGGTGTCTACTTGTGAACTAGTTGTCATGACTCACTTTCTGGACAATGTAGGTCCATCCAGTAAGATCACAGAGTCACAGAAGCATGGAAGCATTTAGGTTGGAAAAGGCCTTCGAGACTGAGGCCAACATTTGACCAATCACCAACTTGTCAACTAGATCAGAGAACTAAGTGCCACGTCCAGTCATTTCTTGAACACCTCCAGGGATGGTGACTCCATCATCTCTCTGGACAGTCTATTCCAGCGCTTGATAACCCTTTCAGTGAAAAAATACTTCATCATGTCCGAACTGAACCTCCTGTGGCACAACCTGAGGCCATTTCCTCTTGTCCCATCACTGAGAGAACTGATCCCCACCTGGCTACAGCCTCCTTTCAGGGAGTTATAGAGAGAAATAAGGTCCCCCCTGAGCCTCCTTTTCTCCAGGCTAAACACTCCCAGCTCCCTCAGCTGCTCCTCATCAGACTTGTGCTCCAGACCCTTCACCAGCTCTGTTGCCCTTTCCCTACACTCCAGCTCCTCAATGTCTTCAAGTTGAGGGGCCCAGAACTGGACACAGCACTCCAGGTATGACCTCACCAGAGCTGGCTACAGGGCGATGGTCACTGCCCTGGTCCTGCTGACCACACTGTTTTTGATACAGGCCAGGATGCCACTGGCGATCTTGACCACCTGGGCACACACACTGGCTCATGCTCAACTGCTGTTGACTGAACAGGAAAGGGACCCCCAGGTCCTTTTATAGTGGGCAACTTTCCCCCAGCCAGTAGCACTGAAGGGGAATGTTGTGACTCAAGTGCAGAACCTGACACTTGGCCTTGTTGAACCAGATATTATTGTCTGTGGCCCATCAATCCAGCCTGAAGTAGTTTGCAAAGACCAATGGTCATTTCAGGACCAGATGAATCTACTGAGCACAACTTATGGTGACTGTATTAATGGTCTCCATTGGATACAAAGGGAATCTGATGTGACTAAACTAGAAATAATGACCTTCACTAAAGGAATCCAAAATTTCAATGAATTCCCCCTCTTTTTTCTCCTCAGAAAACAAGGTCCTCTGGAAGGAACAGGCCAATAGCTGTAAATCTCATTGCTTTTTATGGAAACATGGTTGATGTTTGTTGCAAACAAATGCATTTCTATAAGTTATGAACCAGGATATTGTAAATACTCCCATACACGGGTGGTATATAACATATGGCAAAAGCTAAAAAAGCACAGAACAGTGGTGCCCAGTTAATGTACCCAAGCAAAAGAGTGCTGGTTTTGCTTGACCCAGCAGCCCAATAATACAATAATAATACAAAGTCAAAGAAGTGTAGTTTTGATGGGATATTTTAAAATCAGATAGGCCAGATACCAGTAGGAAAGAGCTGCTGGCTATCATCTGCACAGGTCTCAGCTAAGTCCCCCACTGAAAATTGTTTCTGATATTTTTTGCAGTGTGCCTCGTGTCTGAGCTCATTGAGAGACTTGTGTGGAAGACTGACTGGTATTGAAATGCCACTCTGTAAATGTGATAACTATAAGTGTAAACCACTTCACTGGGCAGATCTTCTTGTATCAGCAGAAATCCACTTCTCTTCCTACTCCAGGAGATCAAGGAGATGGATTGTGACCTAGAGAGCACCATTGACTATTCTGTTTTGAAGCGGAAAACCTCTTCATCTCCTGTTACCCTGAGCATCCTCCACAAATTGGTTGCAGGAGGTTGAAAAAACAGGAGTGGCAAAAGTCTGCTGGTGACGGAGACGCTGAGCGAATGAGGCAGACGCAGGCAGTGGTTTGTGCAGGGCAGCGGTCCCGCCCCCGCCCGCTGCCGTGGAGCATCCCAGGAACACCCCACCTTCCCAAGGGGGTGCCAGAGGAAGTGGAGTCATGGCCTGTTCACCCACCAGCTGCCCAGCGCTGGCTGACAGAGTGGCCGCAGGCACAGTAGGAAGTGATTATGAATACAAAAAGCCCCCAAGACGACCTCAGAGGGGCCCCAGCTATGTCCATTACACACTTGCTTCCAAGCATTTTGTAGAATTTGCTGATTTCTTCCTTTGTTTTGTTTTCTACAAAATTAAAGTTAAAAAGTTGTAAGGTATCCAAGATGCTTATGGCGTTAGTATAATAATAGGCCGGTTAAAAAGATGCCTCTACACGATACACAGCTTAGATAAACAGAGGTTTCAACCCTGCTTCATGGATATTAAAAAAGGCTAAGGACTATTTTTGTTCAGAAAATACTGATTGTGAAAATTAAATGCTTTGCTGAAGAGGGGAGATAAGATGTATAAATAATTATGCATGTTAAAATGCTGTCACATCTTCTTTTAATTAAATATTACTAAGCTGCCCTGATGCAGTCCTTTCTGTGTCCTGTAAGTCAGCCACAGTGTAAGGATTTTTCAGATTTCTACTTGCTTTGCAGTGGCAAGGAGTTAACAGAGTCCAGTAATATAGGAAATACCCCAGACTTTCAGACAAATTTTACACCTGTTTGGTGCCCTGAAAACAGCTTTTTGTTCAATCTGTATCCAAATTTCCATCAATTTCCAGGATGATTCTGACAGTTTCCGGTATCATTCCAGCTTGGAGAGAAACTGACGGACTCCTGGACCTCCAATGAAATCATTGTCTTTCTCTCCATTGCACCTTTTCCGGCAAGAATTCAAAGAGTCAGCTGCAGAAACTTTGTCATTTGTTACTGACTGAGTTGCAGACTGGCAGGGAGATGGACTTTCAGCTTTAGATATGAACAACCATTTCTAGGTGGCTGAAAGTACATCTTCCCCCAAAATAGGTACAGTCATCTCTTCTGTAGGGACTGTTATTATTGTTACTGAGAGAACAAACACTGTAATACTTAGTAACAGAAAGAAATAGACATTTAAAACTAGTATAATAAAAGAAACATGTGTGTGATGTAACAATGTTATTCAATATAAAAGTCCTGTTCAATAACTCCCCTAAAATATTGCTTTTTATCTGCTTGTGGGTGGTCTAATGGCACCTTGGATTATATTACAAACATAGATGGATTGGTTCAAAATGTCCTGCAGGACCCTCTCCTTCTCTATTTGCTATCATCTACTATCATTTGGGAACTGACCCAAAAATATAAGATTTGGCCCTTCCGTCAAAAGGAAACTAATGGGATTAGTTAGGTAAGTAAGTAATGGGTTTTTTTAGAGAAGAAATAAATTTGGTTTTGGACAAACCAAAACTAAATTTGTCCAAGATTTTTAAGGAAATGAACAAAGTGAAAAAATATGTTTTGGCTCAAGCTTTAATGTTTCTTGTAATCTGGAATGAAAAGTTTTCTCTTGTTGTCAGATTGTTTAACTCTTTTGCTTAATTTTGGTTGAGGTTTTTTGTTTGTTTGTTTTTGTGGGGGTCTTTTAAGATTGGTTTAATGTTGCTTAGATGAAGTATTAAATTGGGTCAGTTTTACTGAAATGAAGTTCAAATGCAAAAATTCAGCACTTTTGACACAAAGGGGTTTGCTATTGCTTGGTCCTTTCCTTTTTGCTTCTCCTCTTTCTTTTCAAGTGAGAGCCATTTGACAACTTAAGGCTGAATTTTCCAGTGAAAGGACTCTTTTAAAACAACATGCTGTAATGAGTTTGCTACTGGTAAATATTTCAGGTGTAGGAAATTGCAGCAATTCCTCACATGAGTGAGAAGGTTCAATCCTATGCTGAAGTCAGAGCTCCCCCATTTTCCTTATCAAAGGGCCTGTTATTCTAGGCTATAGCAGAATAACATGAAATTCAGGTCCCCCCCAAAAATTCTACTGTGATAACTGTCCATTTCACTTCTCTCCATTCCTATTGCTATTTCAGTGCTTTTATTCAATGATGGATGCCAGCAACTCCTTCAGTTGGAGCTGGCACCTTAATGGTAACCCAGGGATGTCTTGGGCTAAGAAGCAGAGGAAAATTAAGTAGGTTATGATACTTCACACTGCAGTTAAGGATCTAACTTCAACAGAAGTGAAAGAAGAAATAGGCAGAGACAGCTTAGTTTGCCATCTTAAAGACAGGGAAAGGCACCCATAGCAAATAGCTGGAAAGCCACTGTCAAATTCACCTACTTACTAGAAAGGGGAATATTACTCTAATTTGCCCTAAAGAATAGATCTGACAGTATTGATGGTGCCAGCTTTCTGCGTGTGCTCCAGCAATGGCTAAGTTTTCTGATGTTTCCCGATCTTTGACCAACACAATGCCCTGAAGAAGATAATTCCCACATACTAGAAATATAGAAACATTGTCAAAAACTTGTATCAATTAGCATGTTCAGTGTGTGGTTTTCAGCTTATTTTGGATGTTGATGTCTGTCTTAGTTGCTCTCAGGTTTAGTTTCATGGAGTTCTGTTCCAGCCATAATGGGGACATATGCTATATTTTCAGGGCTTTCCCTGGTGTATACTCAAGATGAGATGCATAGTCACTAGTACTCCGAGTGTCCACTCACTGTCACTGTCAGAAAGTACAGCCCTTTGACAGTGTGCCAGGCAGGACTGCAAAAAAGTCCTGTCTGTTTTTCAAGAACAAGCCCATGCCTAGGTCTTTGAAGGAGAAAGTTGCCTGTTTCCTTATTACTCAGGTGCTATAAATGGAAAACTTTCCTCTTTACTGCAGTTTTCCTTGAAACATATTTTAATGGCTGTGGAGAAGCAGTGAAATTAAATGAAAGGAGGATGTTAGGAACCACAGGGGAAAAAAAATCCCTCAGTTTTGAGGTGTAGAGTTTGCTGTACAATGATGTTCAGATGTTCAAACAAGCCACAGATGTGAAAAACATGACCACAGGTGAAGACATGATGGGTAATAGTGTGTTGGGGTCTCTGCACACAGAAAACACCCACCTTCAGCATCTACTCCACCCAAAAGCGTTTGCCATTTCGTTTGGTCATCCCCTGGAAAATCTCAGCTGGCCACCCTTTCTACCTCACTAATGCCAAAAGGAAGGGATTTCCAGGGCAGCACAGCCAGGTGTTTGGGACTTGTACATCATCGCTGCAGGTGGGGACATGACAAGAGCAAGGCTGTGACCTGAGCAGTTCAGGTTCCCTGTCCTTAGAGGTTCTCACTGAATCAGATTTTGTGTACAATAACCCACAATATCTTTGGCCTAAGCAAGATCTTCAGCATCATGCCAACTACCTCAGGATGTTTGATTCTGGACACAAAATCTACGGTTCACATCTAAGGCGAGAGCCAGATGTCCAGATACGAGCATGACTATGACTGTGAGGGTACCCAGAACATTTGCTTGGAAGCTGTCCACTCTGACACAGCATCTCCAGGAACTTTGGGACTAGCAGCCAGAGGCTGGGTAAGATGTACAAGACCCTCTAAAATACCACTAGAAAACTACCACTGAGCTCTGGATTTGCTTACCTGGTGTCTATGTCTTGTGTTGCAACTCAGCATGTTGAAAAGTAGGGGAGGGTGAGACCAATCAAACTTCCCTACTGAGTTTTTTCTTGCCTTACTGGGGGAAAAGCAATCTTTCCCACTCCAGCCCTTTTCTCCTTCCTCATTTCCTTGTCCTACCGTGGTGTAGCTAATTTCATGTCTGTTTACTGAAATGTTTTATCACCAGGAAGAGAGGCACAAGTGTATGACTTTCTGCTGAAGAAAATTCTTTTGATACTTAGATTTTCATATAGAAGGGAGAGGAGAATGGATTTCATCACCCGTCTCTGCCCCTGATATATGCCAGTGGTGTCTGCCTTACAGGTAGGCAATACCATGTGCTCTAGATATCCTGTCTAACATTGTCTTCCAGAATTCAAAATTAGGAATTCATGGGAAACTGATTTTGTCCCACCATCCACTCTGATGTCCAGCAATGTTTCACTTTAGGTAATAAAAGCCACTTCAAATACCACAGAACCATTATCTCCTGGCAGCCAACGTGGGCTGATACAGGGTAGAGGTGACCAAGAAGCCACACAATTCTGGATGCATCATCTGACCAGGAGTCAGTGCGTGGTACCCAGTGAAGCTGCTGAAGATAGAGCACGGCCTCCAGGTGAATTCAGTGAAATACCTCCTTATCCTTCTTGTTTGAAGGCATAGTATGGTTAGGGTTTTGGTGCCAAGCAAATGCACAATGTTTTTTATGTGGTTATACCCCTTGCTAAGACCCATCTTTTTTTTTCTTACCCCAATGATTCATTTCCTTTATGACTAAATGCCTCTGCTTGCAATTTTCTTTCCAGGTTAAACTCCATCACCCCTTATGCTTGCCTGGTGTTTGGCAGTTACAGCCCTGCACAGAAGCTGCAGCGGAACTATGGAGTGGAGGTTGTAGCTGTGTTCACATACCCCATTACCAGGTGTTCAGCTACAGCTGTGGGAAAGGTAACTGCTTCATCCGGTCTTGTTCATCTGTCAACACAAAATTTAGGCTTTTACTTTAATGATTAAAAGGAATTTTTCTTTTTTAATTTTTGCATTTGGGTGGTCACATGTTAAGATATCCACCTGATTTCAAGATCATTCCCAATCGAGTATTCCAGCAGGCAGCATTTTCCAAAGCATTTTCCTCCCTTGCAATTCATTAACTTAAATTTTGCATTAAATTACAAGGCAGACATATATGTACATAGGCACTCAAGGATGGTCCTTTTTCACCACACTTGTTAACTTTTTTTCCTCTAAATGTAGCCTACCAGCACGAGCTCATACACAGAGACAAAGAATACATAAAATGTGTTAGTATGTTCCGTAGCTCGGTCAGGGATAGAAACTGTCACTGTTTCACATCAGCGGGAAGGTCCTTTTTGGTGAGTGCTGAACGCAGAGATGCTGCTGTTCCTGCAGGCTGCCAGCAGAGAGCAAAAAGGGCCCAGACCGAAACCCTTCGTCAGCTCTCCTGGTGCCCTGGATACACACAGCTCAAGGAGAAGGGAAAAGTGGTTCCTTATGCTCTATAGGGAATGCAGGTTTTTCTCACATATCCCAGCAGTTCAGCTACTTTGCTGCAAATAATAGGGTACATTTAACCCTTTCAAAAAGTTGCTGTGAAGGAACTGTCACATGAGCTGTGACACTGTGGGGAAGCAACTGCTGTGATTTATTTAGTTGAAGCTCCTGACAGCACTTGGATTTCATCCATCCTGGGGCATGACCTCTGTATGAAAGGTGACTATATGATCCCACCACCAGATCAACCTTCAGTCTCTCAGTGAGATCATTAGAAGGGTCTGGCAGCTGGGCTCTGTGTTTGCATTAGTCTGTAGGCTGGAGCCTTAACTATTGACCCAGTCTCAAAAATGCATGAAATTGCAGTTACAGTCGATAGCCTGTCACTGTTGGCTGTGCCTGGACAGGTTCAAGAAGGGGTTCTGCATTTCTCTTTCTGCAGCAATGGCACTGTTCATCCTGTCCTGCTCAGAAACACTTCCACTTACTCCCCTGTGAAACTTTATGGTACTTCATGTCAGTAAAGGACACAGAAGAAAGGATTTGGGCTGACAATTGCAAGTAGTATTAAGAAGTGTGATGAGGTTGTTGCCAGTGCCTCAGATCTCCATTGCCAACAGTCCAAAGCTGACAAATAACACAGGTGAGACATGTCAGAGTGAGACCATAGAGTGAGGGCAATGGCTGAAAAGGGTTGATTTCTTTCCCCATTTCTCTTTTATAACAATGAGTAAGAGCAGGTCTGGTATAGATTAGTGTTTATGAACCAGACGGTAGTGAGCCTTCAGAAAAGGGATTTGGTCAGGCTCTTACAAAGTGGCTCGTTAGTCTAAACTCTTCTCACATAAACTCAGAAAACAAAGCAAGTTCTCTGCAGAGGTTTAGGGGCTGAGCTGCCAACACCTGCTCTCCACAGCAGGCAGTCAGAGGGGCCACCAGGCTTGCCTTGCAGAGCTGTGTGGATGGGTGTGGATGCTGAAAAGCTTTGGTAGAGAAATCTTTCAGCTTTCTGCAGTGTTCTGTGAGAACTTTGCAGTTCTCACAGAAGCTATGAAAAACACTGCTATGGGTTTTTGTAAACTAACTCTTTATCTTGCACCTGGGTTTGTTATGCAAGACTGTTATGGTTCTAGCTTTCTGATATTTTGAAATAAGTGTCTTAGAGCTTGACCAATCCCCTCAAGGGGTGGATGGCCGAGCACCCAATTGTCTGATGCCATTCAACACACTCTTTGCAAACCCTGTTATAAAAATGATGATTTAGTTAATTAATAAAGAATCACTGCTGCTTTCCTTCTGAACTTGTCGTGCCATTCCTCGCCATTAGTGCCGCTCACAGCGACAGATGGGTGAGGCATGGACCCCAGCAAAAGTTTTCCAATGAACTGACCCTGAGCAGGAGCAGAGAGAAGGGGTAGTGAGAGGAAACCTCCAGCTTAGAACAGGAGTCAGAAAGTGAAGTCTTCCTCTCGAGCAGCACTTCATAACCATGAGATTATTTTAACTGGGTTCATTATGTGAATTATTTTACAGTTCTTCTGACAACCCTGATATCCAAAAGGACAGAAGAATGAATAGTTTTCTCAGTTTCCAAGAATAGTTACTTCAAAGACAACGTAAAACAAGTAAAATGTGAGTTAACAAGGAAAGGAACAGCCATCTTAAGTTTTGCTGCCTTTGACAGTGAAATGTAAATCACTGTAGGCAGAATCATTCAACCTTGGGGCCAGAAACAAGGGAAAAATGTTTTTAAAGCGATTCACAATATTCAGTACATGTAAACTCACATAGATGAAAATTTAAGATGGAGATCTTGTTCTTAAGTGTTTTTAAGGAGGTATTTAGTTCCTATTTTCCTCCAGATTTACAGTTTCCAGATTTCCTCCAGATTTCCTCCAGATTACAGTTCCAGTCTATTCACTCCATAGATATTTCCATCTGAAATTATTTCCAGCATCTCACACTGGTATAAAAACAGCAACTCAATTAATTGAGAATTCAAGAATGAATGAGATAAAGACAGTGGGGATTGCATTCTGACCAAATGGAACTGACCTCTCATGAGTTTTGCAATGTTCTGTATCTCTGAAAATAATGTCATTTAAAGACCTACATGTGGAATAAAATAGAAACTTCATGTATCGAATTTTTCTTAAAAAAAAAGAAAAGCAACTTGTATTTGTTTCATTCCTTTTACTTGCAGTGTTGGTCTAAAATATCGTTGTGTGAACTATAATATAGTGAGCAAATTCCGTAAAACTTTGGAAATATTTCTATTTTTGAAAGTGATTTCATTTTGCTCATTTCATTCTTATTTTTGAAGTCAATATGGGACTTGAAAGTACTGACCAAATAGTTGAAAACTTTCCCTTCATTTATGGGATACTCTTTTTGCATGCTGTGCAATTGTTCACATGGGAATCATGGTTTCTTCTCTCAACTTGAAGTTCTCCACTATGAATTTCCATTACAATCACTCACAGTGAAATTCAAGAAGAGTTTATTCCTATGAATGCCTTCACAGTGTCAATGACGGTCAGATGGTTTGAGTATCAAACAGACCTGTGAATAGTGGTAAATTTCTAACCTATTTGCAAATCCTTTCTTAAGCCATTTGGCCAGCTTTAATAGGGAAGAAATAAACATTTAAAAATTAGACAGGCTGCTTTTGCTGGGGCTTCTGGTAATGTTCAAAAGTCTGAGAAATGGTGAGAAATGTAACTGAAGTGTACTGGTTCAGTGGTCAGAAATGTATCATCTCTCCGATCTGCTTGTCTCATGCACAGACACTGTGCACAGCTGCTTTCTGGCACTGCCTCCTTTACTTTTCATTACATTTTGAGCTGAACTCTAAGGTTCCTCTGAACAATACTCTTCAAGGAAACTGTAACAGCACCACAAACTGAGGCCACAATTATACATCATTGAAAGAGGCATAGGGTATTGGGGCTCTGCATTCCTATTAAAGGGTGCTTGAGCCCTTTCTCCACAGTGCTGACTTTACACCCCACTCTTGCCACTGCTTGGCATTTCTGACTCTTTTGCTGGAGTTTTCTCTTGAGATTATGAGTGAGGTCCTGAAATCACAAAACTTGCAGCTAGGAGCTAAGACTGTTGTTAAATATCCATTTTATCCCAGCCATTTCATGAGCTCATTCTGTAATAAAAATGTTAAGGGAAGCAGTGCCTCAGACCTGTAATGTACATCTGATCAGCAAATCTCTCTAATGACAAGTCCCTCATATCTGGATAAGGCACGGTGAAGGAAAACATTTAGATCACTGAGGGTGGACTTTAAGCTGCAATCCAGGAAAATTTTTTCCAACAGGAAGACAATCAGCATCACATAACTCAAGAAATCTCCAGAAAACACCAGATAACTCTGGAAATTTCTGGAAATCTGGTTTGCTTGGTAGTGTCACAGGTGTTGGAGTCTAAGCAGAGCTATGAATTTTAAGTTATGAAGACGGTAACTGTCAACAGTTATGGTTATGAAATTAGTTTCATGATGAAACAGGAAGCTGCCTGGAGTGTCTTGTAGACTGGATATACAAATATATTTCTATTTATATGTATGTATTCCTGCATCAGCATGTTCTGACAGCTCTCCTACACTCATCTATCTAACCCCAAGGGGCTTACTAGGGGGCCTATTGCCTTGTTCCGACTTCTTTTCTGGCACAAATAGCAGGAGAAGACTCCCCGTGCTACTGCTGGAACATTCCTCACTGTGAGGCTGTGTGAACTTCCACAGTGAGGTCTTTACAGGAGTCATACAGGGATGTCTGATTTGGAAAAAAATGGAAAAGGGATAATAAAAAATAAGGAAATAATATACAGAAATGCAGAATATTGTGGAGAAAGGTGTCTGCAGTTTTCCTTTACATGTTTTCAAGTTATTCCTTCAGTTTTACTGTAAGAAAGAGGTATGGGGCATCAGGAAAAAGCTTTATAGGAAGCCTCAAAGCTCCATTTAAGTACAAACCTGGTAGTGTTTGTGCACAGCAAGAAGTGGTTGTCCATCTGCAGAAGAACAGGTCACGTAGGAGGTCACTTACACTTTTGTCCTGTGATCCAGGGAAGGCAAAATAGTTGGCACAGGCTGAAGTGCATGGGAACAAGTGAAGATGAAGGGGATTACCTTCCCCTATAAAGTTTTCTTGGGCTTCTAGCCCCAGTTGAAGGGCCTAATGGGCACCCTCATTTGTTTCCCATTAGCTGTAGAAATGGAGGTAAAAAATGCTGCCTTCACCTGAACCACAAGATGAAAGAGCTCTCCAAGCACTGAAACAGTTACCAAATGTGTCCCGTTTCCTGAAGCAGACAAAATAGGTACAAAAAATAAGCTAGACCAACTTGTTTTTTCTAATTCTCTATTAATTTCAGTTAGCTACACCAGAGCAAGATTATTTTTTAACATTTTCCCATTAAATTGAGATCAATAACCCTAATGCACACAAAGACAGAAACCTGATTAGCTGAGCCAAACACACCCTGAAATATTGTTTGAAGACAAAGATTAATTCCACACTGGTCTGCACACAGGGCCTAGGGAATTCTCCTGAACTAATATTTGATGTTTGTCTGCTAAATAAACTACTCAGTTTTCATTAAGATCATCATTAAGAAAAACTACAGGCAAGGAATTACAATATATATTAACAACATGTATTATTACACTTCAGAGGGAACATTTACGAGCATAAGGAAATGATGGGGTTTTTATTATTATTTGCAGTGCTTTCTTTGTGCATGATGCATATCTGCTCTCAGTGAATTGTAAAAAGGAGCAGGAATATGCTACTAAATATATGGTTTTTTCTTCATTTCTTTTTAAGTTGCAAGAGTTTTACCCTCTAAAAGGAGCTTACCCTTAATTTTTCAGTAATTTTTCAGTTTCACATTTTGTTTTTTCCTCCATATAGGATGATAAGCTGAGACAGAATAAATATTCAATGGCTATTTCTGCAGTCCAAATGAAGCAGTATTGAAAAAACTTGGATTCAAGGGATGGTAATGTACAAGGTGGGGTGCATCTGGCAATGCTTTCTCACAAACAAAAATAATCTTTTTAAAGAAAAACTTACTAAACTAGGAAGAGGTAGCTAATTGGCATTAAAGGGTATAGTGTAGTGCTCTGCTTAATCACCCCTGACATTACTGATGATTTGAACATGCTTCTCCCCAAAAATTTTCCACAGTTAACACAAAAGAGCCATGGTATTATTTTTCTAATGAGATAAGCAGCTGAGAGAAATGGTGGAAGGAGATATGATACTGTTTGCTACAGTATGATCAGTATGATTAAATAATGATCAGTATTGATTAAAAAAAGCCAAGCAGTTCAATTAGCTTTGTGGATGTAGGCACTGCTCATTTATATTTCTTAATATCTGAAAGAATATTCCTGCGATCAACACATGGACGGCATCACGTCTCAGTTAGACATAGTGCAAACCAGTGTCCCAGTCCCCACACATAAGACACAGATAACACTTCTTTCCTGATGTCACAGCTGTTAGAGAAACCACACTCATTAAAGGCATGAAATACTACAATACTCAGGTGAAGAGTCAGGGGGGTGGTAGGAATACAGAGCAGGAATTCACCCATGACAGTACCATGTACCATTGCCCTTGTCCATGAAGAATTGCAAACCAACTCTTGTTGCGGTGGTCCAGCCCACCTTGGGGCTGAATGACATCAAGTGGATAGATTTCCCCGCCCAGGATTCTGACCCGGAGGAGGGATCCGAGGGCGGGACTGAAGTCTAAGACCACAGCCCACTGGGTGTCACCACTACAGCATCTCCTCCTACCCTTCTAGAAGTTTCTTTACCCCTGATCACCCATTGGTTTAAACCCTTATGTTTATTTATGTACTCAATTACATATGTATTAAGTTCCAGAAAGTTCTTCTCTGTTCGATACCCCATTGGTTTATCCATATATGTTCCTCCCCTAACCTCTTGTGATTTGTCTCCTGTCATCCCTCGTCATCTCCCTATTGGTCTACCCTTCGGATCCACCCCTGAAACTCCCCCCGTATAAAACGGGCAGTCAACCCCTTCTCCTTGCCTTTCTGTGTGCATCCCCCGTCCGTCAATAAAGGATACTGTTGCACCGGAGGGTCCTTCTCTGCTCCTTCGCCTTTGCCTGTTGCCTAGCAACAACCCGGACTGCAGCCTGCTCCCTAGAGAGCCGAGGACTGAGGGCTCCAGAGGGAGCTTTGACAAACCCACTTGCTCCAAACTTTTTCCCCCGGCTGGGAAACCTGAGCAAGTCGCCTGCCTGGCCTCCGGGCGGTCAAGCGGTCACTGCGACAAACTCTCTCTCTGTGGACCAGACCAGCTGACAGGACTGGAAGAATCTCACTTGATACTGGCCATGCATTTGTAAAATACAAAAGTGGTTTTCTTCTCAGATTTGTGTTTCCTTCAAGACACCTTTGTGCCTAGAGCACAGAAAAGCTGAGGCAATTGCTGAGATCTTCTCCTGACAGTGGCACAATGTGTGTGCTAGACTCAGAATGCCAGACTGCAATGTTAGCTAAATCTGAGGTAGGGTTACAAGAGTGGAGTGGGTTTGCACATAGCCACAAGGATGGCTTAGAGTGCTGGATTTTATATTAACAGCTCATAGTAGCTCTCTTACTGCCAGAAAAATAATACAGAATCTTGCAACATCACTGTGATAATGTAATATGTCTCCATAACATTTTCAAACATTATGGCACGCTGCCTGCTGGAAACAGGCAATAGGCTCTAGCCTGTGGTAGTGCTACAGCCTTTAATCTACAGTTTTATTAAACACAAAGCCTTTACATATTCAAGCTTGTTTCAAATTTCTGTGTAGATATGAATGATGAATGCCAGACAAATTGTCAGAACTGTTTAGAACAGCTCTGATTTTTACTTCCAGTTGGGCCCACTCTTTATCTGGGATATCAAGCAGTGGGATGCAATATAAAAAATGGCAAACCACAACTTCAAGAAACTTCTACTTCCGTTGAGTATGGACACAACACAGGAGTCTCAAAACTAGACTTTATAGTCCTTTGGCATTTGTGTGAAGAATCCTTTCCTCTAATCAGTTTCACATGCTTTTACAGAAAAGCTACAATTTAACATTCGCAGACAATTCAAAGAATTATAAGAAATACTCATTTCCTCATGTTTTGATTTTTTCTCTTTTAATCATTTGGGGATTTTTAGCAGATGTGATTCAGAAAGTGCACAGATATCAAACTAATGATTTGACTCTTGGTTACTGTTAGAGACAAAGACCAAGCAACAGAACATAGTAGCAGCAATGCAGAATGTTTGGGTCAATACTGTAGAAAGGACTTCTGCATCTAGATAAGTTCTTACACAACGATTATTGAATAAAAGTAGTAGTCTGCCACTCTCAGGGCTGGAGGAAACCTTGGAGAACAGAATCAATGTCTGCATAAGAAGAGGTGGAAGGATCTGTCAGCCCTGTGGTATTTTTTGATTGTGTCTGCTCTTCAAAGAGCACCAGCACTGCAAGGATCCACGCTGTGGATCTCAAATCCCATTATCAAAACAAAGGAGTGGGCCTCATCACTTCTATTTTAACAAGACATTAAATCTCATAACACTTAGGAACTGACTGTACAGCTTATATATGTGACCAAAAACATCACATTATTGCCATCACCTCACACACTTTTACGTTTACAAGTTTTCCAGCAGTTGGAAAACCCTGCAGTTCTTCTCCCAGATTCAAATACAGCATTTTGCCCTGCATGACTCATGAGGGCTGTGGTCCATTTTACCAGTTAAGTAATTACAAGTCTGCACAGCAAGGCTTCAGTGGAATGAGGACCTTTCTGGGGCACAGGATTGTGTCTGATCTGAAACACCACCTGGTCACATTGAATAAATCTATTGTCTTTTTTATCAGTATTTTAACAGTAACAAAGTGAAAACAGAGACTGAGTTGAACCAAAACAAACAGCTCAGGCTGTGTGTTGTGCCTGAGTACCCTGGAAACAAAGAACAGAAAAAAAAAGTATTGTTATAACGACTTAAAATATTGCCTCTGTGAATTTATCCAAAAAGAGACATGCCTATAAAAAATGTGGGAACATGCTGTTTATATAAGCTTGGATAAGTATAAAACAAAGATCTAGCTACAGTCTTGTGGTAGTATTTTCTTTTCTTTTAGAATGAAAGAGACAGATATACATTCAGCAGTCATTTCAACATTAATAAAGATTTTCTTCTTTAGCTCCATCATACTTTCATCTCTTTGTTCCAACTACATATTAGGGTGTCTGTTGAGAGGTCCCATATTTATGGTTTGGATCCTGCAACAGGCCACTTTTTTCCCATCTCATTCATGACCTTTCCCAACCATCTGGTTAGTAATGGGTTTACAAGTAATTTCATATTTTCTGAGACTGCCTCCAGCCAAATCAATGTAGAAATAATAGTAACCATTTGGGATAAACAATATAACATCAAATCCACCCAATATGACTGATAAAAGACAGAATATGGAAAACTATTTCCTATAATTTTATGGCATATTTTTTTTAATTTTTAAATGACCTATCCTTTCCCAGGTCCACTGTTCTAATTTATTTGGAATAAATTAATACTATTTCCTCATGCAAAATGAGGACAAAATTATTTATTATCTAAGTCATCATAGAAAAGCAAGACAGGTATAGAATATTCAGTGGCACTGTTTTTGTCTGCAAACTATTATCAGAACATTCCTGTGGACTGATCATATAATTCATTTTCTTTCAATATGAAAGTATTTTCCCAGGTTGCAGCCACATCAATAGTGGTGAAGGGAATGTTTCTGTCTCTGTGTTTCATTCTTAAACTAAGAGATATACTACAACACCTTGATCCTTCTGAGTGCCTCATAAAGTGGTGCTGTAAGAACTGGAGACTGGTACCAAACTGGCCTTTGCTGTGGCAGTCACACCTTCTAATGGAATTGTTAGTTTTGCAATCATTCTGTAAGGGGGAGCTTTCAGGTTCAATATTTTCACTGTTTGTGATGTGCGAGACAGACCTCCAAGGGGCATGAGGGCATTCCTTACCTTCTTGTGGAGATGCTGGTGGCTAACCCTGCTGTCGTGGGGTGACACCTGCCTCACAGAAATTCTTCAGCTATTGCACTTTCTCTAGCTATGTACTCAGAGCAGACACATTCAGATAGTATCAAATAGCAAAAGGTTAGGTAATAAATATGTACCTGATCTATTAGGTTGCATCGGTGTGGAAAGAATACAACAATAGCCCTTCTTTCCTTAAAATAAAGGGCAAAATCCTCTTCTAGTCTTGAAAGAAAAGGTATTTCTAGAAAAGAAATATCTAATGGCCAGAGAGGGAGGCATTTCTCCCTTCAGCTCATGAAAGAAAGGCTTAAATCCTGTCCTCTCTTGCGCTGGTTCCTAATGAGAAGCTTAGGTTACTCACTTTGGGGCAAACATCTTTAAACCTCCTTTTCATCAACCAACTCTCTTCATGAACTGGGTAGCCAAAGCTCTGTCAGTCACAAGTTGTCGCATGTGGCATTGCAAGAGGAACCCTGTGACATTTGCAGTCTTTCCTCCTCCTGGGTTTTAGAGAGTCTCAGCATCTATTTAAAAATGTAGATGAAAATCCATTGGCCTTTTGTGTTCAGAACTCTAGCTACCACCTGGGAAGTGTGAAACTACTCTGTTGTACTATCTTGATTTTCTTCAGACTTGTGATTTTTTATGTGTGCCATTGGAAAGAGAAGAGTGAATTTTACAGCTGAGTTGAGGAAGGACTCTTTCCAGCAGACAGTGTTTGTAGAAAGGAGCAAAGAGCATAAACAAAGGAAGAGAAAAAGAGGCTTTATTGTGGAGTTGGTGGCTGTTCCTCACAGCAGCATACAAAGCCAAATGGAGACACTCCTGTGTAGTCCAAATTCTTGGACCTGGGCAAACAATGCATTGAATATTTTTAAGAAAAAAATCATGTATGTCAAAAGGGGACTAGTGAGTTTTGACACTGGTAATTCTTTGGCATCACAAGCTTACTCACCTCCAACAGGAAGGTAACTCAGAGCTTTCTGAGCCAGGTAATTTAAATCTTCACCCAGCTCTGCAGCCATTTCTCTTCATGCTATGCAAATTTAAAGATATTAATCGCTATTTTTTGTTACAAGTGTTCCCTACTACCTTGCATGTTCTTCTGAAGGTGCTTCCCACCCTCAGATGCATGGTCAAAGAGTGTGTGCAGTTTCCATCAACCTGCATGGCAGGTACATTGCTTTCTGTGGTATGGCCCAAAAGAAACAGCTCCAAATATCACTTTAAGAGAAAGCAGCACAATATTACAGACCACACTGGTTTTCTGCTTGTATTCCTGGTGTGCCTGAGAGACCCTCGACTAATACTGCCAAGTCTGTGAAATGTCACTATTGGCATAATCCTGTTTGTTGCTAGGCATACTTCCACTACACTTGAGTAATCATCTTCACTGGAAAACACTTAGAAACTACCGAAAGTCCCAGATACAGAATAATGCCCTGGTCTCTTCCCCAGGCAAGATAATTTCAATTTACTTCAGCAGGGCTGCAATCTTGAGTAGGATTTGGGGTTTTACTTTAAAATGAATACTTTAAGAGCTGAAATGTGCTTCCCCTGCTCTGTTCCAGAAGGCAAACAGGACCTCTGAGTGCTACCGTGTAGAAACTCACTTGGCACCCCACTGCTCAGTCAAGCATCTCCATGTATGTGGAGACTGCATCACCTCTCCCCCTCACCCCGGACAAAGTCTGTCTCTGCTCCATCCTGGTGATCTGTACCTGGATGTTGCATTCATTGCTGGACAGCAGGTGATTCCTTTAAAACAGAAGGCAGTTTAGAAAAAGACATTTAAGAACAATTACAGTTTTAAAGTGAATTATTTTCTTTAACAACTAAGAGTTAAGTGTTTTCAGGCCGTCCAAAATCAAAAAGCTGGAGCATGACAATGGTCTACAGTTATTTGAATAATGCAAATTTTCAAAGGGAAAATTATTACCTGGGCACTGAAATTGTGGATCTGAATATGAAATGAAAACTGTAGATCTTACAGCCAGGAAAATCCCCATCTGAATGGAGCAGACTCCCAAGGGAAAGTGTTAAAGACACCATTTGTGGAAATGAAATGTTTAAAAACATTGTTGGGCTGCTTCCTATTTCTGTACACAGGGAAACAATTTTTCACAGATAAGGACATAGACAACATGACCTGATAGACCTTTTCTACCACTAGACTACAGGATTGAAATCCAAGACATATATCCTGAACTATTGAAAACAGGACTGAGGACAACAGTGTTATGCTGATTTCTATCAATTGAAGATCTGGCCTTACCTCAATTTTTTAAAGAATAGGACTGGGAAACTAACTTCCTGCATCAATAAACCTGAGTGTGATAAGTGTTGCGTGCAAGGAAGTATCACATATACTGAACTTGTTCCGCAAAAACATTTTTCTGTTTGGAGGTACCACAACAGTGCCAAAGAAAATCAAGCCTAATCAGACTTGTTGGCGTTTAAAGATTTGTAGTTCATTCTTAGCCAAAAGCTGTGGTAATTAGCACCACACCAGGGCCTGGACACAATCCAGTTCTTTAAGGCATAACTAGTAAAGTGCCACATGGAGTGGTTTTGCTGAGGTCACATGTTGCAGTGACCCAGCCCACCTCAGGGCTAGATGTCATTAAATGGATCAATTTTCCTGCTCCTGACTTCGATCCCGAGGGCAGGTCTGAGGCCAGCTCATAGGATGACCATCAGACCTAAGGCCATCCTTTTCTGAGTGATTGCCACTGCCACATCTCCTCCCCTCTTTCTAGACCCTTCTCGTGTTCTTTAGTCCTTATTGGTTCATCTGTTTATGTATATTTATCAGTTTAATTGCCTATGTATAAGTTCCAGAAAGTTCTCCCCTGTTCCTTTCCCTATTGGCACCTGTCATTCCCATCATCTCCCTATTGGACTGTTTCCCTTAGTTCCTCCCTCTTTTAGAGCACCATAAAAANGTGCTTTCCCTTCAGCCTTGTTACTTTGTTATCAATAAAGCTGGATTTGTGGGCACCAGAGAGGTCCCTCTACCTCCTTCGCCACCGTCCCGTTGCTCGGCAACATCCAAGCTGCAGCCCGCTCCTTTTGTGTGCCTCTGAGCAGAGCGCTCCGACCAGCCACGAGGACTGTGTCCCTTTGGTCACCGACCGGGACACCGCGTTGCCTCCTGCCAGGCCACCGGGCGGCCCGTGGCAGCGACGCAGTCACATACGGGGCATTGTTTTCTACTTGAAGAAAGCAAGTCTCTGTCCTTCCTTCTGCCCTTCATGGCGACTATTTGATCTGCCACCAAATAGGAAATTGAGAGTGAAATAGCCACCAGCATAGAGACTGCACTGAGGGCAGCAGGCAACCCACCAGCCAAACCTCTCTGCTACAAGGGACAACCAAGGCTGATGGAAGCTGCATAAGTGCATTTCATAAGTGCAAGAAAATTAATCCCAAAGAAGGCAAGAGAATGACTGACATGATTTATGTCATTTTATTAAAACAGACTTTTGCTCAGGCCTCAAGAAGTTTACTTGGCTGGAAACCAGGTTGGCCTAGCCTTGGTACAACCCCCAAATGATACTGCTGCAGAAGGTGAGGAACACATGATCTTCCATGAAAGGCCCTGCAAGTTACAAATAAGAAGTTAAAAAGCATTAAAGGGAAGCTTAATATAGCCATACAATGAAATCCAGTAAGCCAAATGTTAGTTGCAATGATAGGTTTTGAGTTTGTGCCAAAAGCCATCTCTACCCTCCTTCCTCTAAAGATATCCCTCACAGGTGGCTTGAATGGATTTTTGAGCCCATGGTGGGGCTGTAGATTCCACACATGCTTTATTGACTGAGTCAGTCTTTGTGTAACTTACACATCCATAGGTCAGGTAGAAAGTGAGATGCATCACTGTGTTGTCTACAGCCAGTGTGAAACATGACTCAAGGAAGTCATTGGTATCTGAAGTCCAGTACTTTGTGCTGTGATGTAATGTAAGACTGAAACACAAAAACAATAGTGACCACGCCACTGCAATTTCTGAAGCTGATTCCTCACTCCCGTAGTTCCTGTACAAGATGTAGGATGGGAAGTTCTGCTGTCCTGTGGTATTGGGAGTTACCCAGTTGACACTCACCCCTTCCTGATCTAGGAGAGAAAATACTGTGAGCCAGGCAATCAGGGCACAGATTTACCAAGGACCAGGACGTGTGACAGCACATCACCTTTATCAGCAAACTGGCTGGCTGAGCAGGAACACACAAACTCCAAGGTTATATTTCCATCAGCTGTAGATCTTTCATAGACTGACATTTTTCATGATGCACAATAGATAATGTGCATAAAGAGCCTGATGTTCCAGTCTTCTGAAAATTATTAAGGGTTTTGCAACTCTGCCCATATGATCAATTCTTTCCGTGTAGCACTTTGGAAGCAACTCTACTGTTACAGTTCCTGTACATTTCTTATAAAAGCAGGATTTACCATATTAATTTTCCTTTATCATGCAATATAGCCATAGGAGAACTTATTTTACACAAGGGGATGCCAAGTTATTTTCTAGGAAGAGATATTTTAAATTCTTTGAAAAAACATGAAATAAAGGAAAAATATTTTTAAAAACAGATGGAAGAAAGCTTGATTTCCGGCCTCTTTTTCAGTTTAAATTAGGGGGGCAAAGTGCAAGAGACAAGAAAAAGAACATTATCTCCAAGAACTTATCTGCATAGGACAGTTATGAGAAGTCTGTGCCACGTACGTAGGATGTATCTCTTACAGTTATGTGGGGATTCTCTGAGGATCAGAAGCTGGGAGCCTCCCGATGTGCAATACAAAAGCAGTTCCGGTGGTTTGGAACAATTTCTACTTCACTGGGTCATTAAAGGATAGACACTATGATTGCATAAAAAAGTTTTGCATGACTCTGCTGCCTTTCTGTGGTTTCCTGGCAGCACTGAGTGGCTATGATCTGTAAGCAGGGAGGAAGGCTCCCACAGAATCCAGAGCAGCCTTCCAGGGAGGGAAGGGAAAATCCCTTCCTTAATTCATCACTTTCTTACGCCCAGTTTTTTTGTGACAGCAGCAAACGATGACTCCTACATGAGCCAGCATGACAAGAATTTAGTGTGTAAAAAGTTCGTTTCATAGTTATGTACTTTAGCCAATGACTACCTAGGGTAGCCTGCAGAATACAAACTAAATCCTATGCAGTAGAGCTCATATTAAACTGTTCTCCCAACTACTGCTGTTTAAATCAGTCAACCCAAATGCATAAAATTTAGCCAACTATATTTCTCACATTAGTGAGCTGACAGCAGTTTGTTCATATTACTTATGGCTAGGGCTGGAGACTCATGAAGTTCCTTTAGCTCTTGAAACCCTCTGTAACAGCACATTCCAAGGATAAATGGCTCAGCCTCTGTTTTCCCCCAGCATTTGTGAAAGTGGCATCACTTACCTGCTCTCTAAAAGCAGGTTTTGAAGGTGATTTAGTATCTACCAAATGCTTTGAAAATAAATAAAGCACTGAATTTGTGCATTTTGTTCCCCAGAAGGACAAGGATTTACCTCAACATTTTCAGCAAACTAGAGACTGTTTAAACAAACAGAAGTAATTTCAAAAGTCGACTGTTACTTTCTAATAAGAGTTGACAGGATCCTCCTGAAGCTGAGGAGCCTCCAGAGTTTGCAAACCTCATCCTGAAACCATTCCAGCTTGGAAAGACAGATTAGCCTGTTCAAGAGGGAGTCTGAATTACAGTCCTCCTTCTTCCTTCACCGACCCATGCAATTCGACACTGAGCTATGCCGTGCACAATGTGTTACCAGACGTGGATTTTGGATAACGGAGGAATGACACAACTTTTGGGGCTGAAGAGGTGTACTCCACTCTCATCTGTTTGCAGCACTTTCTGGGAATGGGAGAGGGGAAAGCAGCTGCTGCCTGAGTGCCCTCTTTTCCTGGTGATTGCCAGCCGCTGCTATGAAGCAAAGATGCCTCACACCTGGATAGACCAGGAAAATCCCACCTTTATTGCTGCTGCTGTCCCTGAAAATCACCCAGCTGCTCATGTGGCACGAGAGAAGTGAAACAAGGAATATTTTTTATTCTAAATAACAGATGAGCTATTTAGGATGTTGAAAACTTCAGAGTGTACTTCACACTTTACAGGAGATCACAGCAGTGGAAGCCCACATGGGTTCAGTGGTGTTGCTGTCTATCTGTGCAGTGTTTGACACTGGCACGGGGTCTGGTGACTGCAGACCATGAGGTTAAAACTTCAATATACTCTTTTTTCAGAACAGAGAAGTAACCTGAGCTTCAGCCTGTTGAAACCAGCCCAGAAAGAGGTCTCACTGTCCGCTCTGGTGTGGGATACTGTGTCTTTGTCTCAGGGAAGCTGTGAGATGGCTCATATTATATACAGCACATGATACAGTAGGCTTACCACAGAAACTTTTGAAAAACTTGGTTTCATTGTGTTTCATGAACCAGCCTGTTAAAACAGGCTGCTACATCAATTTTCCTTGAAAAAAAATATATATGGGCCTGAACTCAGAAGGTATATTCCTGAGAAACTCCATCAGTGACATTTTCATATAACCCCAGGGTCATCTGGGCAAGCAAAAAGCTCTATGAATGAACTTCTTTTCAAACTATCAAGACTCACTGTGGAAGCAAAAGAAAAAAAAGCTGCATGAAACATGCTCTTAATTTGGGAGGGTAAAAAAGGAAAGATCTACTTATTGGCCATCTCTGATAAGGGAGCAAAATATATTTGGAGAGGAAGATCATACCTTCCATGGCTGTTATATCAATCTTTCTCTACTGCTTTTCTTTTTCATTTCTCAGTCCCTCTCATATCTAGGAAGCCTTCTTACCTTCATGTGTAATATACCTTTTATGCCTCAGTGTCAGGTTCAAAGACAAGGGCTCTCTTCAACCTTGGTATCAAATCTCTTCTTGAAGCTAACACATAGCATTGGAACTATTAAAACTGACATTAATTTAACAAGTAACATTCTTCAGCTGCCCCATATGTCTACCCACCTGTCCTAACAGCAAAATAAATGTGTTAGCTTAAGCCAGCACATTTTAGCTTATGTCTAGGTGAGCTAAGAACACATGTGCAGCCAGTTATGGAGGCTTGGCTGCCTTGCCAAATCAGCACATGAAATTGCAGCTGATTGCATCCCCATCCTGTAAACTGAAAACTAATTTCTTAAATCAGAGTTGTTCCAGAAAAATTTCCTATTTCTTTCAAATCACATAGAAATAGTGATTTAGTACCAGTGCTTTACCCACAGAAACAGGTGCAGACTGAGTGGAAGTTTGTATTTGAGACTCATACATGTATATCCAGTACTATTTTAAACTTGCATCAAATCTTTGTTCAATCAAAAGAATGTATCTGATATTTATTTGCCGTCTAACATTCTGTGCCAACATTTTGGTGAAACTGTGGTACTTTACGTGGATGAACATGGAATGAAATGGGTTACCCTAAACTAGCCAAAAGTCATTCCTATAGTCTTTTATTTTTGCTATGATAGTTTCATTGAGCTCTACTGGGACCACAGTATGGTGGAAATTTTGCCTGGATTTACAAAACAGACAGAAAAGAAATATCATTCAATCTCAAGAAGTCTGAATATACATGAGTCTGCAAATCTTGATATGACATAAATTTTCTCACCAACAAAGAGAGGAGGATATTTCACACAAGGAAATATTTAAACCAAATAGCATGCTAGATCACTCTGTGGAGCGACCTGAAGCTTTAAAGAACCCAGACTCCAGGAAATTTTTGCCCAATAGCTTCATGCTGACTCTGCTATCCAGCTCTGTATTTGGTAATAGCTCAGGTGACACAGAACTGTGCAGCCTGAATGTGGCCTTTAAGAACACCACAGAATATTTATAGATCTTCACTTAAACTGCGACTTCATTGTAATCCAGTTTGAAAAGACTTTTTTCTTATAAATCTCTCAAGAACTCCAGGACAAAAAATAAAATTTCTGGAAAAGGTAAATTCTCCTAATTTAACATAAGATACCGACTTTCATGAATATGCACCCACATATTATCAGATAGTCTTTATCACATATTATCAGAATTATCTTTGCCATTAAAATATATTCTGATGAACAGTTTTGCATGTAATGAAGTTGTAAATGATGGTTATAATGGCACGGGAAAGTGAAAAATACTATCTGTTATTTGAATAGAAGTCTCAGTTTGTGAATGTAAATGTATGAGTCTCTTTGTTTACTTGAGTTTGAACACTCAGCCTATATCTTAGTTTACTATCTAAAACAGACTCAGCAAATATTTAAAAGGAATTGACCTACTCCTTCTTTACTGAAGTTGGTACAGTTTCAAACAATGCTCTCCCATTTCTCAAGAAAGCTCCAGTGCTTCCACTTCATCAAAAAAAGTGTTTCAAAGTGCTGCAACCCCACCCAATTCTGTTCGGATAAATTCCACTTATTCCTTTTGGCCATCTTTCCTGTTCACCTATTAACATGACTGAAAAGCAATAAACCAATTTCAGGTTAGGCAGATCAAAAACTAAACTGAGATTGATGGTTAAGCATAACTGAGCAGCTTTCAGAGCTGCTGCTGGTGATTGACTAAGATTAGACTTGTTTAAATGACGGGAAGGTATTTATGAATGATTTTCCACACCATTTTATAGTTTAGCT
This sequence comes from Struthidea cinerea, assembly GCA_013397865.1. Classification (NCBI taxonomy): domain Eukaryota; kingdom Metazoa; phylum Chordata; class Aves; order Passeriformes; family Corcoracidae; genus Struthidea; species Struthidea cinerea. The sequence goes on along the minus strand of VZTI01000068.1, from coordinate 124,413 downwards.
GAAAATTTTAATTAATAATTTTAATTAGGTTTAGATGTTTGCACACCGCTTTTCTGGGCACTTCAGTTATCCCAGTTGACAAAAGAAATGGATCCAATAAATGGGGCATTCTGAAAATAATGGGAAGTGGTACAGGACATAAATTTTAGCTCTACTATTTGAAACACAAGTCATTCTGTTATATAATTTTTTTTAATTACTGCAATTATCTGAAAAGAAAATTGCATCTTTTCCAGGCAAATACCAATAGTGGTTGATTTATTATAATTTCCACAAAGTTATATGGAAGATCAAAATTTAGAACAGATGAAAGGGACAAGTTCTTTTTGACTGGTACTTTCATTGTAGTGCATCTTGGATTTGACCTCATTCTGTCACTCCAAAGAACATAAATATTACTGAAGAAAACAGACTAGCGATATTCTTCAAAACTGTATAAATATATTCCATATTACCTTATGTATATGCGACTCTTGATCTTCCTCTACTGCAGCACTGATGATATTGTTACCATATGGTTGGCCATGTGCCTTCATTTACCGTAGTTCAGTGGTCTGACAAACATGGGAGAAAAAGATTGGAATCACATTCGGTGCATATAACTGAAATAAGGATATGTAACAGAAAAAGCAGTAAGCCAAAGAAAAACTTTCTCCAAAGAACATTAGAACATGCCAAAAAAGAAGGAATTTCACTTTTAAAGACAATTCTAATTTGTGAGCAAAATCCAGTGGCTATAAGGACAATATGTACTTAATGCCTTCTGTTTAGCCCTTATGTTCCAGGTTTTTGGCTTTGCTTTGCAAGAATTGCTTCATGAGGGAACCACTTAAAGTGATGAAATATAGAATATTCCAATGCCCATCCAGTGATATATAGCAAAGCTTGCCTGCATTATATTATCCTTTGGTCTATGGATTAATCCTGGCAGTTGTTTTCTAGCAAATATCAGCCTTTGGTGGATCATGTTGAATCATTTACCTTGAAGTATGGGTTTCATTGTCATTCAACTAAACAATAATTCTTTGTTTACTTAGCTGGATTCAGGCACTGTAAGTTACCCAGAGTACCTACAGAGTGAATTTTAGAGTATTATTTCTGTGAAACAATTCTGCCAAATGCATGAAACGCACGTCTGTATTCCTTTAAGACTTGGGGTGAAATAAGCTCAGTTTACCACATCTAAACATTATGTTGCAACTATACCCACTTCCTCTCATCATCTCCCTCCAGCTAGCCCCCAAGCCAACCAAATGTCCTCATCTGAAGTGAACAGAAGATTCTAATAAAAACCAAGAATGTGCCTGTGCTATACTAGTGCAAGGGTAAGCCAGAGGTTGTTCGCTGTAACATCCTTTATTGCCTGGGTTTAAAAGTTTGGTTCTCTGTTACATGGTTATTCCCAATACATCCCATGCACAAGAGAGCCCCTCTAACCACTGACTTATAATATGTACAGGACACATATTTCTGTAGCAGAACAAATGTCTGAGGAAATGCTTTTCTGGGGAGGGTTGAGGGCTGAACTTGGGTGATATGTACATGGAAGATGCACATAATACAAACGGTGATGTGATCGCTAAACAGAAAACAAGTGGAGAGGAGTCACTCTAAAATGAAACAGCTAGCACAGGAAAATTGGCTTGCATAGCTCTGAACAGGTCTATGGCCAGCTTGTGGTCCGTATTTTCTGTGCAAAAGAGTGCATAAGTAAAGAAACATCAGGATGCCAAAATATGATGGCAGTCCAGTGTTTAACTATCTGGACAGACTAGTACCTTATCCTTTTCTATTATTATTGTCAGTGAAAAGGAATCAATTGCATTTGTCTGAGCCTCATTGCACTCTACAAATGGAGGGGAAGCAGAGGGGAAGGTGCTCCTTCCTGTATCCATAAGAAGCATGGTACATGATTCAAAACTGCACCGGAGGTGGCTCAGACTGGATACTGGGAAGCGTTTATTTACCAGGAGGGTGGTCAAATATTGGAACCGGCTTCCTAGAGAGGCAGTTGGTGCCCCAAGCCTGTCAGTATTTAAGAGACATTTGAACAATGCACTTAATAAAGTGCTTTAACTCGGTCTGCCATGAATTGGTCAGGCAGTTGGACTAGGTGATAGTTGTAGGTTTCTTCCAACTGAAACGGACTGGTCTATTCCATTTACTTACCCCTACATAGCTCTGAGTCACACCAAGACAATTCTGGCCTTGGGAAACAACTCAGAGGCATTATAGTTACAAGATTTTATTACAGTGAACATTTGTTAGGATGAAGACAAGGGGATATCATGGTGGAAATTCTCTGCAGTGCTTCCCGCTCTTTGCTGAACAACGTCTGAAGAACTAGAGGTGAATGCTCTTGTATGAGACTGTGCCAGGATAGCAGGGAGTTGCTGTGTGGGGCCGTACAAGCTAGAAACGTACTCACTGGGACAGTTCAAGGAACGTAGAAGGTATAATGACAACTTGTAGGCCTTGACTTCCTCGCTGAATGTGATAATGTCTGCAATTAATTGACTGCAAAGGTATTTTTATTGTCTAAATGTCATTTGTCCATGGGACCTCTCTGTCTTGTAGGCATCCCACACAGACTGAGGATAAGTAAAGAAAAATCTGCTGTAATTTTTAGGTAGCTGACCAATATTGGTGAGTTTGAGTTAGACAACACTTTTTCTCCCTTGTTTTCTGTATGTCTATTGTTGCTGTTTACTAATTTTTGTCAGCCTTTTAGTCTCCAAGAGATTAAATGTAACCCAACACTTTCATGCAATGCTTCTTCCATATGTATATTTAATTATCTGCTTTTTCTTCACAAACGGACACTACTATGGAGAACAATGCATGTTTTGAAAGATAATGAGAAATGAGAACTGAAGAAGTATTAAAGGAGGAACAGCTGGGGTATGACAATTTGTGGATGCTAAGCAGGTAATGGCTAGGGCCATAAAGTAGAGGTGCTCAAGTGCTAGACTATGCAGATAAAGAATATGGAGGAACTGCTGGCTGTTGGCTAATGAAGAGCTCAGTTTCATTTTCTGAAGCTGGGCCGAACATGCCACAGTCCCTTATGTTGTACTGCAAATACTGAGAAGCAGCAAAACACAAACTCATTAAAATGAGGCAGCACAAGTGTAGTGGGTTGACCCTGAATTGACAGGCAACTTTTTAAACTAATAGCGTTTCTCTAAATTTCTATATTTAAACCACGCGGGAAGGCGGAGTTTAGCCTTTTTTCCCAGCTCGCCTGCCAGAAGGTGGGGGGGTGGCCCCGGCCTCCAGGCCCCACCGGGCCGGGCCGGGGTCTCTGCCCCCCCTCCTTCTCCCAGCGCCGCGGTGCGGACCCTGGGTTGTTAAGGGAGAGCTGCCTCTGAGCTGCAGAGGCGGCTGAAGCCGTCTGNGTATCATGGCAGGTTCGGAGCCCGAAGAAACAGTGAGTTCTGTGAGTCACGGCCCGTGGGACGGAGCTAAGAGGGCTTCGGAGGAGAAGAGAGGGCGGTGCCGCGTTATCACGCGCGCAGTTTAAAATATCTCTGTCGTGCCGTGGTAAAGAACTGTAATATCGAACTGTGCATTTCTTTAAACCATTTATAGTACATGGGAGGATGGACATTCATGTGTAGCCCGTGAAGGCTGTAAAGTGCACATGCCGGGCTGCTTAAAAGCAAAGAGAAAAAAGCTTTTAAGAGACTGGAGGCAAAAAAAACCCCTTCGTGTTTAAAGCAACATAATTCATCCTTAATAACCTCATGTGATGATCTATGGCTTGCAGTGTAAAAAACTGTAAAATTCATAAAAAATGTACCACACCACAGCAAAGGTTTTTTTTCCTTCTGTCTTTTAAATCTGTTAATAAAGTCAGTCTGTGACTTGTGCCTGCTTCTGCATTCTCCTAATTTTTATCTCACCAAAAAGTAAGTATGTATTAAAATCTACAGTTAAACCACTACACTTCATTAGTGTTTCTGCCCAGTTACCGAATCCAACCCGCTACAACAAGGAGAGGAAAACAAAGAAAGAAGGGAGCCATGCAGGAGTTCCATAGTCCCAATGTTGTGCTCCAGTTTACAGTGAAATGGAGCAAGTTCAGTTTTTGGGGTTCCTACTGAAAATTTAGGTTACTCCAGCTTATGCTCTTAGCTGGCAATATAGAACAGTAAGTTATACTACAGGATGCATGAGGATAAACAATATTTCCTTGCAGGCAGACACAGTGTCCCAAGACTGAAAACAAGCAGTTTAACTTGGGAAAAGAAGAAATGTTAAACAACTTGGAAGGACCTGGATAGTCAACTGCGGGCAATACTACAAAGTGTTGTCCTACCCTTAATCACACCACCAGTTTCCCCCCAGTCACACTGCGTGCTGCTTCATTTCACATTTTTCACCCAGATACCTTCAGAAAGAGTGAAAGAAATCACCAAACAAAAATGTAAACCACAGTAGGATCCTAAATCCTTCTACCTACATCCTCACTTTAGCAGTGTCCTGGATATACTCTTACTTCTCCTCTTCATGGACATAAACCTGATATTCTTGGCTGCACATGTTCTGTCTGAAGTAGGAGGGGAATTGCCTCCTAATACTAATTATAGTCAGGGAAATAAAGGCACTTCATTGAAAAATGAGAGCCCTGGGTTTGAAACATCTTACTCTGAGAGATCCAGAACCTCATTTAACCTACTGTGTCTAACTCCAAGGCAAAGGGCAGCTGCTCCCTCCTCACCTTGGGTCAAAGGTTTATTGATGAACAGCTATTGTGAGCTGCCAGGCTGTGAACTTTAAGCAAAGACTTTTAAAATGAAAAATGTAAAGTGCATTTGTATCTCTGTTACACAGGATTGGTACTTGCAATGTTTCGTGATGCTTCCACCAGGTCATTGGTGAAAGCCCCAAACACTTTCTTTGCTTCCCTTGGAAAGTAATTGCATAATAAAACAGGTTTCATTTTTAGACAGCCATTAATTTTATATAATATTTAGTGCAAAGTTACTTTAATTTCATATTTGAATCATGCTTCCAATGACATCTACAGCAAGCACCTCTTATTAAATATACTTTTATTTCTTTATTGTTTCTGTTCCAGGGATGGGTGAAACACTAGCTGTTCAGGTCTCCATTTTCCAAATATGTTTCCTACAAAAAAACCTAGAAGGACTTTACTGGGAACTGAGGTGGAAATTCCATGTTTGTAACTGAGTGTACTGCTGGGTGGATCCTGCCTTCAGTTCCCTGCTTCCTCAACGCAGTTCACACCCGCGTTAGAACAACCTTGCTCATGCGAGCGTGTGTACTTCCCCTGCCAGGAACGCTGTGTGACCATGGAGGAATGGGAGGAATGAGTCCTCTTTCCACACTCGATTTAGTAATATGCTACCAAGAAGCAGCATTTGCCACTGGAAAAAATGCCTTACAGTAAAAAATCACGCAGATTCCTGAGGGGTTAGCAGGAAAATCTGCTATCGAAGAAGACAGTGTATCACACACTGTCATGCGAGCACTCGCCCTTTCATTTTGCAATATTGCGTAAGCATAGCAAACAAGTAGCCACTGTGTGATATTTCAGATAAAATGTCATGTTTTGAAACCCACTCAACATACTTTCTATTTGCTGGATTTCATCCTACAGTTTTAGTCTATTATTACTAGGAATACATGCTGAAACTTACATGAAAAAAATTTAACTTTCTGTTCTTATTCTCTGCCAAATCCTTTACACATTTCTGGGTTGTACAAGTATATCTTGAACTCTCTATTAAATATTTTTACTTCTTTGGGGAAAAGAATTCAACAGCATACTGTCGCTTGGTCACACCTCAGGACCACAACTCCTGTGAGGGAGGCTTCAGCAACCTTCCTGCAGACACGACACAAAAGTGCTCAGTCTGTTGTCGGCTGTCGCTGTCTGGGCCGCGCTGGCTCTATGCACAGGCAGCGAGCCCTGAGGGGGCAAGGTGTAGCAGTCCCAAGCTCCCAGGAACAAAGGAGGCAGGAGAGGGCTTTCCATATGAGTTCCGAAGCTTTATTTCTCCGAAGGGATTAGGGACGAAAAAGCCGAGGGACAGGGTTGCGCAAGGCATTTTATACAGAAGACAAACAGCGAGTGAAACTAACCAATTGGGAAACACATTGCCGGAAAATGACAACTCAGTTAACCAACGATTTTAAAATTGAGGTGGGGATACAAACAAGGGTCCAATGAGGGATTGAATCAGGGAGAACTTTCGAGAACAGGGGGCTGCGGCCTTACACCGCAGCCTTGCCCACAGATGTCCCATCTGACTCGGAATCTTCAGCCCATTCGATGGCTAAAGTCTGGTGGGTGTTTGACTGCCACAGTCCAGTAATGGGCTGAGCCACCGCAGCAGCATACATTATTCATCAGTCTTCCAAAAAAAATGAAACTGAATAAATCCTGAGACATCCTGAACCACAGAAAGATTGACTATCCTTGTCTAGTGAAAGATCTGGGGAACCCAAGCAGACATTGTCTCCCATGCACCTGATTATTTCTTTAAAAGGTTTTTCAGCCATGTAAAATAGCGGAATATGGATATGGGATATGGAATCAACCCTCACTACAAGTCAGCAGCCATATTTGAACCTATATCTTCCCAAGCCGAATACCAGTATTTTCAGGGAGAAGAGCATCTTTACCAGTTTCTATTCAGACACTGAGGGTGTTACTGAGATTTAAACACCTTTTCAGCTTGTGATACACAGAGATGCTTAGTGCCTTGGAGGACTACAGAGCCTAAAATAAAAATGCACAGAAGTTAAAAAAACCTGCTGTGGATCCTAAATGCTTAATTAAAGTTATATTACATTCACCAGTTGTTGAATCAGGACCTGCTTCTTCACTGGTTTTTGAGATGGACTCACAGCTGACAGGGAGATAAATGTGTCAGTCCAAATCTTTCAAGAATATCTGTAATCAGCTGATAATTACTTTGACAGCCAACTTCTGGCCTGACGTATAAGAGGACAGGTTAGTAAGACTGATTGTGCCAAAAGATGTTCTGAGTACAAATGATGCTTTATGAGTATTGGGAAAAGACTGAGTTGATGTTTTATCCAACAATAGGAGGTAATTGTGTGTAAAGTGTACTTTATAGTATTTCAACCAGACAGATTCTTGCTTTCTTTTTCCCAGAGGAATATGAGTATATCAGCAATTCTGAAAACAGGCGGAAGAAGGGAAACAGCAGTAAACATATAGCCCTGTTCTGTTTTAATGTAGATTGTTAGATACTTACAAGGGTGTTGCTAACAAAGAGTAGCTTCCCTCACCAGATTTCATGCACAAAATTAGAAACAAGCTGATAAAATCATAACATTTGAATATATATCCATCTCTGTCTCTCAATGACCATTGTAAACCAGGCTAGCAGTCTTCAGGGAAAGGGTGTTCCATTGCAGGAAAACTAAGTTCATTGATACATTTCACTGGGAAAATCTTTTCTCTCTTGATTTTTTTTTTTTTTTTTTTAAGAAACTTATAAATAGATTAAATCCACCTCTGAGGATAACAGTGATGAGCGAATTAATCTTGCTGGATGTGTACACTTTGGATAATGAGGGTTTCTTTGTTTAGGAGAATATTCACAGTGGTTGGGTCTGTTATTAAATTTGGCACTGTTATTGGTTATAGCTTGTTTATGTTAATTCTTTATCCCAAAGGGGAAGATCGAAGGCAGAGATTTCAACAGTCCCTGCTGGTTATTATGTCTTGTGCTTCATTCCAATTACTTTAGCAGATTTATTGTCAGGAAGATAGATGCAGAAAAATAATGCATAAAACCTTTCTGCCTGTCAAGCTGTATTGCTATTTCCAGGCACAAAAATAAAAGAAATTAGCAGTTTCTTAGTAATTGAACTTGAAGAGGAGTAGTTCAGTAGGACTGTTCAGTAGGAAAGACCAAGGCCTGCATTTTCCCATGACTGTATTTCTTACTAGAAAATTGAACTAACAACATCAGTTGACACCCACTTAACATGATGGGCCAAATGTAACTGATTTTTGCAACATTTAAAAAAATCTTTATCATTGTGCTGCTGTTACTTATCTGTATTTTTATTTTAAAATATTTATATTCATGTTGCATTCATAAATTCTGCACTCACCTGACTCTCGGAAATGAGTTGACAATCCATTGTAATGAAGAAGAGTTACAAAACCCGTTGGCTGACCAGAACTGAGGGCTGTCGTTTAAGGGGAAAACAAGTAAAGAAAATCCTACTGATCTGGAAAAGTGGAAGTGTTTAACATTTATGAATGCACTAGACAGCCTTCTTTAGATACTCTTCCCTCATCACTTTTTACCTATCATATGGCCATAAGTCCCAGGTTTTACCTTTTCACGTGGCAGTGAGAGAACATCATGCACCTGATATTCTGTTATGTCGTATCCTGAATGGCTGCAGAGCCCTTCAAGAAAGAAGGCTGGAGAAAGTGAGGAACTACCACAGTTTGTCAGTCTTGCAACTTATTCTCTGAATATGTCAAGGAGGTTCCTGAAAAACAGCAACATCAACTGAGCCACAAGTTCATTTTGTTACTATGATGAGCTCCTGGGCTTCATGTTCCCCATTGTGTGGGGAAAAGTGCTCCACAAATACATGATCATAGTCCTACACTCAGAGGGGAAGATGTCAGTTTTTAAAAACTGAATACACAAATAAATAAAATCTAAGGACAAAACAGAAGCACAGGATATATGTGACTTATCCAACATCACTTGGAAGATGCAAACAAATCCCAGGTTTCATTGTAAACTCTTTGTCCATCAGATCGTGCAATGGTGGGTTGACCTTGCCTGGCTACTGGGAGCCCACCAAGCTGTTGTCACTCCTCCTCCTCAGGAGGGCGGGTAAAGAAAATAAGATTAAAAACTCGTGAGTTGAGATAAATGCAGTTTAAGAAACAAAAGCAAAGGCCATGCACAGAATCAAGACAAAGGAAAAGGTTTTATTTTCTAATTCTTGTCAGCAGGAGATGGCCATCGATTTCCTGGGAAGTAGGGCTTCAGTAATTATAATAATTGCGTTGGAAGACAATCGCATAAATAATGAATGTTCTCCCCTCCTCCTTTCTCTTTGCATTTTTTTTTTTTGGTAAGCAGGACATCACATGGTATGGAATATCCCCTTGGTCAGTTTGGATCAGCTGTCCTGGCTGTGTCCCCTTCCAGCCTTTTGCCTACACCCACCCTACTGGCCTGTGGGAGTGGGGTGGGGCTGGAGAGAGGCTGGATGCTGATGCTGTGGCAGCGAAGCTGAGCAGGAAGTAAAACATAGGTGTGTCCTCGACACCATTCTAGTTACAGCTGCAAAGCAGAGCACTGTATGAGCTGCTGAAGGGAAATTTAACTCCATCTCTGCCAGTCTTCTTACATATACTAACAAAATGTACACCTTGAGGCCTATTGGAGCTAACAAAATATATTAACATGGAGTCAAAGAAAAGAGCAGATAAATGGAGTGAGAGAAAGGTGGAAAAATTGATTTGGTTTACTTTTCAACTGTCAACAAAATAATTGCAAAAAGAAAAGCTACAGGTTGCATATGAGTTTGGACAACGATTTTCCACCTTTTTCTTTTTTCAATATCCTGAGACTTCCTGCGTTCTTAAGTGCATCTGCACTAATTTGCAGGACACATTTCAAAATCTGTTTATAGACTGGCCACAACAGAATGACACCAAATTTAAGAACATAGAAGCAGTAAATCTACGAACGATGCCATTGTCATGAAAGAAGACAAATACTCAAATACACAAAAGACTCTGCAAACACAGGGCCTCTGTTAAAAAGTTCTCATGTTCATTTTGCAGCTGTTAAGAACTGGAGTCCTAGTAATCATATTTCTACCTTCTTATCTTAAAAGTTTAAAAGGACTGAGTCCTATTTCTTTCACAGTCTTTTGTGTATAAAAAGCCCAGCTCTGAGTCTGTCACTGTCTATTTGCTGCTGCTCTGACTATGCAAGACCATCTGTACCCCAACCCTTTCAGGGGTCCACAACTCAAGGTTAGTCTACAAACAAATTACCCTGTGATCAGGTCATATCTAGGAACAAATACTTTATGGTTGCCAGGCTTTCTTCTTCAGGGTTAATTTCATTTCTTAAACAGGGATGCTCAAAATACCTAGAACACTACCATTTTAACCAGTTCTGCTAAAACTGTTTTCATAAAAGGATGGTTGCCAACATGCAACAATTACTCAAGCAGCTCAATAGTTTTGTCCTGTTTCAAGAAACTGGGTAAAAAATCTTCCCAGACACAAAAGGAGTGTGTCTGTATTGTTGTCACAACCTGGTAAATCCTGCAGGCAGAAGCTTCCTGCTGGCGCCACAGTTGCATATTCATGACTTAGCCCATAGTCCTCTGTTCTTCTGCAGCTCAAGGCAGCCAGCCCAGAGCCAGACACAACCCTGCATAGCACAGCCTTGGCCTGGGGCTCCCAGGGCTCCTGTCACCCCAGCCATCTCTGGTATAATGATTTAGCTCATTGTGTTTTTATGGGCAACATGTAAGCTCATTGTTCTTGTATGTTTGTATAGTCCTTTCCCAAACTCCTGAACTTCCTGTAATCAATTAATTAAATTTTTGTTTCACTTAATTTGTGTTTTTATGCTGTGAATCTAAGAGGTTCAACACAGAGTTTAGAGCCTCAGAGGAGTTGAAATTAAAAACAACAGTGAGCTACATTTCTTCCTTCCCAGACCTGGATTTTTCCATCACGTGTGGAGCCACCTGATATGGCTCAGTCCCGATGGCTGCAGCTCTAAGGAGTGTTCTAGATGGACTTGACAGGGATGAAGGAGTTTTCCTCAAACACAGTTCCATTAGAGCTGAACTGGTAAGATCCTGCAATAGGCAAAATTATTCAAAATCCTGTACCATAAGTAAGAGAGCAAACTTTACATCTTCTCACTTTTTAAAGCAGAGAATATGTAAAATAACCAAGTGGGAAGAAAGAAATACATTTCAGGTATTTATATATTTAGACAAGACAATAGTGAAGATTCTATGAAGGTAATGTCCTAAGATCGCTCCAAACAACATGTACCATTCACATGTGGAAAAAGATGTCTATCTAATGGTTAAATTGAGACAAAAGTTTCGGTATCTAGGATCAGACGAATGTGCTTCTTGATGGCTGTATAGCAAGAGACTTGGAGTGTCTCAGAAGGTCAAATGCCTTGTCCCTCTGCAAGAGATAAAAGAGCCCAGAAATCTTAATTTTTTGTGTAGCTATAATGTCCAAAAATGTATAGCTTCTCAGGCAGAAAAGGAGCCGAGAAAATAAAATCCTTAAGGCCCATTTCGAAGTACTTGCAGGACAATGCATACTGCTGTCAGCCTGTTACCTTTGCAGTTGTTCCAGGCTGCAAAGGCAGAACTGGGAATCGAAATCTGGGGCTCTGAACCACGCAGGATTCAAAAATGTCACCCTCATCTCATCATTGTGAAGGGAAACTTATTTTTCTGGAGACGATGAACACCTGCAGGAGCTATTGTCTCCAATGAAAGTTCAGACTGAGTCTCAAGTTTGGCATCCAAAATAGTTCATATCAAAGTTGAGAACCCTGAATTGATAGGTACTTCTCCAAACATTTGGCAAAAGAGTAACAATTTCTAGGTTTTGGAAATCCTGATCTATTCAGCAAGTATGTTACAGCCCTTGGTTGAATAAAACTTTAAAAACAAATAGTTTATGTTTCTAAATAGGCAAGGGAGAAAAACAGTTTCACTCAAATATAAGACAGAGTAAAGGTCAGGAAACACTTTAAGGAAGTATTTTCATGTTTTTCCCAGGAAGAGACATTAATTAAAGTACATAAGCTAGTAAACTCTAAAATTATGATAAAACAGGGGAACATATACTTTTCAATGAAGTCATAGGAAACAAAGCTGAGGGAGATTTGTTTGTGTTATTCAGTCAGGCCACAGAAAAGGAATAAATATACATCTTATAAGAATTGATGGAGCATCCCAGGTAACAGTCCACCTCTTTGTATGGCTGTCACTCAGAAATATGTACAGAACAAGCAATAGTTGCAGGATACACTAATGGCACACCCTGGCACAAATAAAGCTGAGGAGGCATTGCCATGAATTTATGCCAGAATAAAGAAACTGTTTTCATGCTTACTGCTTCAGAACAGATGGAAATTATTGACTAACCTAAATTGCTTCTCCTCTTGCACCGTGCGTTGTTCAGAAGACTGTACTGCTATTTTTCTGGGAAAAGAATATGTTGCAATGTGCAATAGCAGTCTAGGTGCATTGATCAGGTCATTTGCAATTCAGGTGTTAGCAGTTAACTGTTATGTTCTTTATGAAAGTTTCCAAGCAAATGAAAAAGGATAATTATTTTTCATGAGTTTTGGTGGGTTTTTTCTAGTGAGGGCTCTTCAAGTCAAATTGATTTTTTAAAGGAGGATTTTTGCCATAAAGATGTATAGGGGGTCAGTTCAGAACATTCCTAATTGCAATGAATTAATGCATGATCTGACTGATGCTGTGGGCCTCGTTTACAGAAGCGCTGTAGAAGGACGCGGATGTTTCAGTGAGTCATGAGCACAGAAGTAGTTTTTCACATAATGGAACATAACAAAGAGCAAGAGAGTGAGGTTTGGAGAATGTCTGTATTTACAGTCTAGAAATTGTGGTGACCAGTACATAGTTGCTACTGCATGTGTATAATCAGACGAAGTGTGGTGAAGAGTATCTAACCTGAATGTTTCTGTTTGTTGGAACACTTGAAATGGGAAGAATGAAAGGAGCTCTTTTCCTTATCCATCTGCAATTACAGGATTTAGAGAAAGCAGAAATTGCTTATGAGGGAGGAAAAGACAAGCAAGGAAAGAGACAGAACATACCAAGGGGCAGAAAGGCAATGCTAGAGTACCAGACTCCAACCAAAGAATGTTTCAGAGTGCTGAAAAAACAAGCTCAGGGAAATTCATACCCCTCAGTTCTGTGTGATTTTATTAAACTTCTCAGGACAGACATCTATGTGTGTTTTATATTTCAAATATATACTGCAATCAGGAAGGCTGACACTTTAAGGGTAGAAATCACCTTATGGATGAGTTTCAAAGGTGGAAGTTTAAATTGTGGGCAAATTTGGGGAACAAATCAGGTTTCAGGGCCAAGGATGTCAGTCTTACATTCAAGAAGGCAAAACCTACCTTGGGAGGTAAATTGAACTGAGGTCTTCTGAGATCCAGCAGCAACTTGGATATCCAGCGTAGATGTGTGGAGTGAGATCCAACACAACAGAGTGGCAAGGGCACAGTCAGCAAGACCTTAACACTAAGGGTGGACAGGAGACACCATCAGGTCTTTCTGCATCCATTTAACCATCTGAAGGCTTCTACTCCTCCATCTATAGCCTTGTGAATAACTGTGTTAAATGCTTCTGGGAAACCTGGCGGTGGTCCCAGCACTGCAGACTGGCTGCTGGCCACCATCGCAGGGGAAGTCAACCATGAGTGACTGTGGCCATCTTTTTGTCATGTCTGGGTCTGAACTTTGCTTATGTGTTCTACACTCTGACTCAGTTTCACAGGACTTTCTTAAGAGGAAACTTTATTACTGGTACCTTTCCCATGATTACTAGAAATAGCTGTGCTTTCTATTAAAGTTTTCAGATTCCTTATATTTTTCAGTTTCTCCTGGTTAGTTTACCTTTTCCTCCTCCCTTTTTCAGTGCTGCCAAGTACCTTTGCTTCTTGTTGGATAAGTAAGCAGAACCAGATGCCAAACGAGGCTCAAGGGGACCAGGAAAGCTCAGTTGCCTCCTCCTAACCCTGAACAAGGCAGTTAATGCACACATCCTCTTTCAGAAGAGAACTGAGGTTTTGTTACATTTTGGAAACCAATAGCAAAGTCTGTTCAGCTACAGCTTTACCCCAGGCCACCTCCAAACACTACATGGCTATTGGAGTGATCAAAACAAAAGCAAAATAAATAAAGACAAAGAATCATCTCTGACCTATTGAGAACTTCTATTAAAAATTGGAAGCCCTTTCCTTTGCTGATGCTTCAGGCACGCCTGCAACAATAGAGTTGGAAGTGCTTTCTGATCTAAACCCAAAAGCATAGCTGTCTTGTTGAAAACAAACAGTGGGGCACTCTCTGTTTGTTTTTAGTTAAAAAAAAATTGTCTATATATATTGCAGTTAATAATATGATACATTTTTCCTTAAGTGTGTTGTTTCATACTTAGATAGCAAGGAGGCTTTTTAGAAAACCCTCATTTAGCTGAAAGAGAAAAGCAGGCTCGTTTCCTTTTCTGCGAAAGGGGACCGATGAGTGTTTGTGCTGAAAACACCAATAAATCTTCAGTTCTTTCTTTCCAGTTCCTTACGTTCTGTTCCCTGAAGGTTCTGGTTTTACAGTACAAGGGGAGTGCATGGGGTCCTTAAACAACTTTAAACGCTTCTACAGTTTGAAGCTGGGGGTAATGATTTTTTGGCCTCCTTCCCACAATTTCTTTCAAATGTTGCAAAAAGGTTGCATGCTGCTCCTTCCTTTAGCAAGACTGTTTACAGGGTCTGCTGTTAATTCATAGTGGCAAAGTGTTCCCCTTTTTTTTCTTCCACAACTCTAAACTCAAGAGACCATTGAACGTGCTGCAGAGAAGAGTGGTTTAATCCCCTCCAATTTGTGGCACAGCTAAACTATCTCAGCTTGAGGAACTTTTTGGTGTTTCTGCAGCAAAGTCCCCTGAATGTGCTCCTATCAAAACCTTCCAAAAGTCAGGTGAAACATTCTAACATTTCTCATGGGGATATCTGGTTTCTGCTACGATGTGTAATCCAGAAATGCTGTACTTGAAGAGCAGATGCTCAGAGACCTATCAGCAGAGTGTATTAAACCAGGCCTTGATTGACAGGTTTGAACAAAAAAAAATATTCCCTTTGATAGACCAGGGATCTCTTCAAACTCCTACTTATTTTTGCCCTTCTAAGACAAGATCAGGCACTGGCTTGGAGCAGGCCTGAAAATGTTTGGTTAGTGCATGTGGGGATCATTTACATGTCTTTGTGTCTGCTGACCACCTTGACCTGCCTTCTTGCTCTCTCTCCTTGGAAACACATAGGTATATATAGGATTTATAACATGTAGGAGTTATTTAGGATTTCAGGAAGCTGAAGAATCATTACATCTAGACTTGCCACATTTGCATGCCCGCTGAGGATAAAAGCATGCAATGCCAACCATGCAGTAGATGGAAATAGAGGGAGTTTCACTCCTGACATGAGTTTGGTTACCTTTGTGTTGGTTCCTGCAGGTTAACTTCTGCAGAAAGGCAGGGCCAGCTGTTGCCAGATGCAAGGTCTGCCCCCGCTCATGACCTGGGCTCAGAAACCTGAACCACCATATCCTTCCCCCAGCAATACATATACCAAGCATCACCTGGTCTCTCACACTCCCTTTTAATTCAAGAGTATATTTGAAAGTGGACAGGCTGACTCTGCCTTAAGGGATAGCACTTTATGGCTGCTTTTTGTACTGCAATGTTTAGTCACACAGCATGTTTTTGTTTGTAGTTGCAAAGCTTACAATTGAAGCATATGGAGCAGATTTTATTTTACTTCAGTTTATCACCAGAAATCAGCTTCTCGGCACTGAGCCCAGCTGATTTCATATTCTGTTGGTTAAAGGGAAGTAACGTAGGATTCGCTGTCTGTATATTCAAGCTCTTTAATTGACATAAACAAACAGAAAAACATTGTCTAGCATGAGTGGATGTTTACTCAGCCTTGTAGAATGGTGAAGCATATCACTATAAAAACCACACTATAAAAATAATCTGAGTTGTGATTGTTCTGAGGAATCCTGCAGCACTTACACAGTATGAGATAGAGTTATCTTTATTTTACCAGCACTCAAAACATGACTGCCAAATTGACTGAAAAATATGAATTGATATGGTAGCTGTCTAAATGCAAAACCCAGTGGAGTCAACAAGTTCAGGGCTCGTAAAAGGAGTTTTTCATTCCTGAGGCAAAATTAATTCCATCCAATTTCTTCCATCTTTGAGGGATAAAATGGTACCCAGATTACCTGCAAATGACCATAATATTCCAGAAGTATTAACTAGCCACAACACCTTGTGGCCAGCTTCCTTTGAAATTCCAGCTTCCATGATGGTCAAGGCCAGGTATTTTGGATGAAGATGTCCAGCACAGAAGGACTTTTGTTTCATTCTCCAATGCTCCATCACACAAAAAGACAATTTTTCTATGTTTAGTGATGAAACAGCCCATAACAAGGAAATATTTAGCAGCTTTAAAACACTTGCATGTGTCAAGTATTTTACTACTGATTTTATCTGATAACATTTTCTAGTATTTCAAAAGTGAATTGGGCCTTCCCGGGAAAGTTCAGGGGAAGAATTACCTGACAAGTGCAGTGCTAGAGTGCTGATCTGAATGGCACCCTGTGGCTTGATGGATTTGCAATCCTAAACTAGGAAATACGACTCCTCATACAGTATTTGGAAAAAAGTAAACTGAGTACAGGATCCAGGGAAATGAAGATGCTAACCTGGGATCAATCTGACCCACTTAGTAGGAAGTCCTGAGGAGGTGGATGTGGCCAAGAGGAAGGGCCACTTAATGGTGGCTGATAGGAAATAGCTCTGCCTATTCAGGGGTCGGATCATAGTCCCTACCCTAAAGTGGAGCAACTTTAGTTAGTTTATGTTTTAGTTAGTCACAAAAACATAGAGTCATTAAGGTTGAAAAAAACCCCTAAGACCATTAATCCAACCATTAACATGGTCACCACTAAGCCATATTCTCAAGTGCCACATGCACATGTTTTCTAAATACCTCCAGGGATGGTGACTCCACCGCTTCCCTGGACAGCCTTTTCCAAAGCTTTCTTTCAGTGAAGAAAGTTTTCCTGGTGTCCAATCTAAACCTCCCCTGGCACAATGTGGGGCCATTTCTTCTTGTTTTACCTCCCGTTACCTGGGAGAAGAGGCTGATGCCCACCTGGTTACAACCTCCTTTCAGGGAGTTGTAGAGAGTGATAAGGTCTCCCTTCAGCCTCCTTTTCTCCAGGCTAAACACCCCCAGCTCCCTCAGCTGCTCCTCATCAGACTCGTAGTCTAGAGCCTTCAACTTGACAAGTCCTCTATCTCTTTTCTAAGGAACATTTTAGCAATGATTTTCTGTATAAGGAAGTGCATTCAGATGTTCTGTGTTGCCAGACTTAAACATCTTCTTCATTTTTAAATACCTAGATGGGCTCATGCATTCTGTGTTGCTTGGGATGATGCTTACAGGGCATTGCTGCACCCAATAGCTGGACCAGTAAATTTGTCCAGTTCAAGATGGAGTTTTTTTGCAAAACCCCCCAACTGCCAGTGCATAGTGAAAGAAATCTTGCAAATATAAAAGATAATCATAAGATAGTGACAGACTGCTACAATAGCTTCAAAATGTTGCTGCAAAAAATGAGCTGTCTATTTTAAAGTTGTTTTTGAATAGCTGTCTTCTTTCTGTAGGCACTCTATTGATTAGATTTTCAAAGATGCAAAGTTCTTAACTCCCTGATTATCTCATCAGTGTAAAAATACTTATAATGAATAATAAATAGCACATAGTGATTTATTCCTTTTTATTATTCCTGAGTATGACGGAAATACAAATCAGGCAAATCCCCGGGGAATTCTGAAGAACTACAGTCACTGGGGAAGGAAAAGTACTTTGCACTTTAAATCTCAGAGGGCCTTCAGAGGAGCTCTTTTCTAAAGAATACCTCCTCTTAAACCCATGGGAAAGATTGTGAAGTGGTAGAAGTTACTGTGTTCTTGTAGTCTATTACCACTCCAGTATGTCCTCCCTGAAAGGAGACGTCCTTCTAGCAGGGAGCAGAAGGAGAGGTACAGGTAGCAAGTGTTTTACAACATATCCCAGTACATTATATGATTTCATTCAGTATTCTGGGATGAACACGTTCTCACTTTTTCTGCTAAACAAACTCAATTAAAAATAAATATCTATAATAAGGAACCCAAATTCAACTCATACAATCAACGGCATTTGATTGTGTCCATCTATAAAGCTAACACTTCAGTACCATTGAGCTGCCATGAGGAAGAATTAACATTTCTACTTTATTGCAGCTCTTCTAAAGGATAGGTCCAAAGAAAGACAGCAGTGTTAGAAATGTCCAATCAATATTAAAGTTACACCACATCGTTTTCCTTTAACTCATATTCCTAATAAGAGTTGGCCAATGATTTTGGCTTTCTCACCAATTATGTTTTTTTCCTTCTGTGATTTTTAGAGGATATGAATGTTGTAAGAAGTGAAACAGAAGCCAGAAGAACTGTACAAGAATATCACTGTTGTAGCAATTCAGCATTTTCATGGTCAGCTGTTATTCACAGAACTGCCATTTGAAGAAACAGCATTCTGAGAAATATTCATTTAACAAGAAATGTAGACAGGGACCTTCTCCACCCTATTTTCCAGGGTAAGCAGCTGTACATCAAGTTTTCCTAAACACAACATGAACAGCTTTGAAGAAAAATTAACACAATCTGCTTTTTCTGGAACAAAAAACCCGATTTTTTTTTTCTGAAAAAACAGCTGTTTCAGGAGAGGAGGTGAATCACATTTTGTATGACAGGACCTGACAAACTTACATTTCTATCAAACACTATAAAGCTGCTAATGTGTCCTCAGTCCACTTTTAGTTCCCACCAGTGATTTCTGGGAAAAAAACCCCAATGATCCAACATCTGAATAACACATCAAGTCAGGAAAATAAATTATGTATAGGAACTTCACATCAGTTTCACCACAATACATTTCCCTTCATGTACAAATCTTTGTTTGTGAAGCAATACATCTGTGGTCAAGACTTTTGGTACTACATACAGACACATACTTCATACTAACTAAACAGAAATGCAGTGAAAATATACAGTTATTGTAGGCTAAATGCAGTTCTATTTTCTCACTAATTTCTACTTTGTCCAATCTCTTTTTGATATTTAAAAAGAACAGGTTTGATCACAGTGATATGACATCACACATGCTACTTCATAGTACATTGGGTGAAATTCCACTTTCAAAGGTAGAATATATTCCATATTAGGAATACGCAATACAAAATTCATGTTAACAAAGGCTCTTTCTAAGACTGGGGTAGTCATCAATAACTTAAAGGGCGCTTTCAGAGTTCCCTCTAAAATGTAAGCCAAAGACTGACAATTATAAAGAAAGCTGGGTTTATATGGAATAGTTTTTAAATTGCCTATTGATAGGAAAAAGTCTACTTAGATCAAACAAAATTTAATGTTTCCTGGTAGAAAAGAGCTCCATTTATATGTAATCTTACATTATTTGACCTACAATATTAATATTAGAATTAATATTTTCATCACATTTCAGATATACCCTTTTACTTTTTAGAGCTTTAAAAAGAAAAAAATCAGATTCAAAATTTTAAAAAAGAAGACCAAAAAGGTTTTTCTGGAAAGTTTCATTGTATTTTTTTCTCAGAATTTGTTTTCTTTGACCATTTCCTCTTTGACAAAGTTATCTGTTTTACTCAACAGGAACTGACAACTTGTCTCAACCAATCCAAATGTGCCCTATTTAGCTATTTAAAATATTTAAATGATTTCATAATATACAACATATAGTTCTACTTGGTCCAAGTAGAGTCCAGCAAGAAATCCCCTGGTAATTCTTTAAATGGTTTCAGAAGTGGCCTTAGGAGTCCACTGAGTCATGGGGTGTCATGGAAAGATCAGCACCCACATGAACCACCTCACTGTAAGCTACCTTACCATCTCAAACAAATTTAAATCTTTGTATTTTAGAAATGAAACCAGCGTTTTTATAAAGTGGACTCTGGCTGAGTTTAAACCAATAAACACTAATTTATCTTATACAATAAACAAATCAAAGCAATTAAATACCCAAGCCAAACCACTAAGGCTCAGAAGTAATTTTATATATAAACAACTAGTGAATACAACAGTAATCAGGGTGTGCTTTATGTAAACTCACATGGAATGTTTCCCAAAATTAAACTATATAAGATGTCTGTGCGACACCAAGAGGATCATAAAAAGCAACTTAAAATCTATACAACACTAACAGAATTTCAAAGTGCCCTTGAAAACATAACAGAGGTGAAGATCAGCCTTTTTGCTGCACCACTCTCTTGTCTAGAAAAATGTCGGTCCCTCGGCTAGCCATTTTTCTCTAAAAAAACCGCTCCATATTTTTGCTATTCACACAAAGAAATGCTAATTTTGAAGTCTACAATTTCTCTGCCAGTTGAGGTTTTCCTCCCTCTTCAACTTCAGCCAATTTTGTTCCCAATTCACCACTAGAGAAGGAAGAAGTTGAATATTATTACACAAAACATTTTTAGGACACAAACACCCCAAAACTTGTTCACGTTCTTTAAGGATGCCAAAAACAAGAGCATGGACACTTTCAGGCATATTTACTTCTCACAACTTAAATGAGCTTGTTCTACTGCTCATTTGTCATGGTAATGTGGTGGCTGCTGTAGACCTCTGCTCTCTGATTGTCATGAAAATATTCTCCAATGTAATAATTTTCAAAAAACCCAACCCACACAGACCAGATTTTTTATGCCCAACAAATTTTAAAGTTGGGGTTTTAGATGATGAGATTTCAGTAATATGTTGAACTCCACCTAATAATAATAATAATAGCAATAATAGTAATAATAATAATAATAAAAGCCACGTGTTCTTTTCAGGATGCAGGACTGTTGGCTTTTGTGTCAGCATTGTTGCGTATGTCCAATGAAAGAGGGAGTGAAAATTGTGAGAAACAATTTTCAGGCATTACCAGCTTTGGTCTCAGCGTGCAACCTTAACAAAGCAGGAGAGCAGCCAGCTATTTAACATACTTAAGCCATCATGGGCTGCACTAGAATGCTTGAACTCTTATGGAGCGGGCAGAGCTGCACCTGGTTGACAGCCATGTATTGGACTATATGAAATTGATGGCACGTGGTAAATTACAGGCTTCTATAGGGCACACGTGTTAAATGTTAGCCCTGAGAGGCTTGTTAAGAGTGTTAAAACCCTAAAGAGCCCCTTAAAATAATAGGCTTTTATATTCACTGACTCTTGCAAGTGCCACAGATTGCATCTTGACCGGGGGATATAAATATTAGAAGTAAGGAAATAAGAAGGGAAAATTTTCATTTAAGCCAGGCACACTTAAATATATATATTGTTCTATCTTTTATTTTCCCATAGGATAAAATGGGCTAACTATGAATTTGACAATGTTTATCATAATTACAAACAAAAATGTTTGCAAAACTAAGGATTATAGCTACATTCAATAATAATGTATTCCTTTTGCCTCTGAAAATCCAGCCATAGTAACTTTTATTATAATAGGTGTCAAATATCTAGCTAATGGAGTTTTGAAGAATGGAAGTTTTTCCCCTGCTATCTTTGTATAGCTTTAGAGTGAAAACTGCTGGCAATTTACAGAGAAACAGAAAAAATACAAAAGCTTCTTAGACTGCTCTGTGTCGCCAGATTTGAACTCTGAAGTTTGAAGGCATATGAAGTCTTCCCCAACATCCTGGGTGTAGCAAGATCTTTTCAGTCCTAGTTGCCTCCTTTGGGTACTTCCGTTTACCAGGAGAACTTTCTCCAGCCTCTGCACAGTGAGAAATGCAGCCCAGTGCTCTCCAAGGGATGAATTGTCAAACATGGCACAATACAAGCATTAGATTAGATATTTAGGTGACAAAATTTTCACAAGTTCAGGGAAAAAACTTAATGGAGACGATAGAAATTGAGATATGGTGACTGGAGAAAGGATACAGGACAAAAGCAGATGTCTGATAAGGGGGACAGAGCCTCTGAATTTTGCACTGAGATTCATCTGAGATCTGAGGATAGAGGGAAAACATGGCTTTTTTATAATTTTTTTTTAAATGAAAATCTGCAGCAAATTATATGAGAGGAGATCAAAATAAGCATGTCTATGTGGAGTTTATGTCTGCAGGTCATCAATAATTCAGTGCAGTAAAGATACGACATGAGGTCTCCCAGAGTCAAGCAGGTGTGCATTCAGTGGGAGTGCAGCATTGCTTTTAACAGCTACCGTTCCAAACCCGCTGGCTGACTTCATCAGAGACTGTCCACAAATTTTCCCAACACAGCCACAGCAGAGACTATCACAGTAATTTGAGTAACATCTAGTATCACTAATATCCAGGTCTCCAGTCTGAATATTTGTTATGAAATCCTTGCTTAATCAACATCCTTTATATCATGTTCAGGGTGAAAAAGACCAAATGTAGATTATGGTGTAGTATGCACACCACTAGTACTTTGGTACGGTTTAAACAGCTCAGCCTTTAGGTAATTCATGTTAAGTAAGACAAAGCCAATCCATAATTAAGCCATTCGGAAAAGTACTGTAGATCCACCGTGTACTTTAGTATTGTGTACTAGTTCTGCATATTTTACTGTCCTTGTGGGAAAAAGTTATATTTCTGTAACCTTTTCGGACACAGGTTATGTTTCAGAGGTACAAGAGTTAAAGACTCAGCTATTAGTCTGGACAACTCAGACCCTGGAACTCTCAATCTCTGCTCCAAGGAAAATGACAATAGGTATTTTATGGAATCTACATGTTTCTTACAACAACGCCCGTACTAAAGAGATTTACCACTTTTTTGATATACGTACACAGTAACAGAATATCCAGATATAAACAAGTCTTGGGTAATCAGAGAAGGGGACCCAGAGATCCTTAACTGTTCCTCAGAATTCTGCTCCTTGTAGAGAACATTTGCCCATGTAATACAGCAGTCAGCATATTTGATATTGGCAACATTTTTTACATAGCTTGCATCTAGAAGCAAGCGGTAACACTGAAGTGATTGCCCACAAGAAGTGGGTAACGTCTCTTCAAGGAATTGACATAGAACATTTTCTTCCCCTGCAAATGAAGTGTGGATTCCTCAGCACTGCATAATAGTTGAACAAAGTTTTTCCTTATAATAAAACATGTATTTGGATTTCACAATATCTCATCACTTCAGCCACAGCTAGTGACCATGCCAGGAGCACTTCTCACGTATCATTTGCAATGTTTTCTTTCCAATTACTCCAGGGAGAGGAGGGGAGAGAAGCACGTGGGATGGAGCTGCAGTTCCTAGTGAAGATTTCACAGTCTCTTTTTCACAATAGCACTACTCAGTACTACGCTGTTGGAGTGCTGGTGAGAATTACACACTGAAGAACACTTTTGGCCTGTTATTAGTGGTTCTGCCAGTGTTTGGAGGACATGATGGTCTGTTAGAACAGCACTTCTTGCAACACCAAACATTAATGCAAGTGTAGTCCAACTGTGCCGTACCAAAGGTCCTCCTAGATTGTTATCTTGTTCCCTATAGTGGCCAAAACAAAAGGAACTGTACAAGTTTAAAAATCATAATTCTTTTGGAAAACTCTTTTAGCTCACAGCAATTAGTGGCTTTTGGACACCCTCAGTCAAATGTTTCAATCAGGCTGTTAATGTTAATGGCCTCAAGGACTGCTTTTAAACTCATTTCTCCTTTTGGCTCCAATGCTATCTTATCCATGTTTCCAGTTTTTATTTAGACACTGAGTAGAATGAGAAGCAAAAAACTGAAATACACTGAGAAGAAAAAAAGAACTACAGCCTTGTATGTTTTTCTTTATGTAACTATCAGATGCATTTTCACTCCATGATGTAAAAGTTTACCAACAAGATGGTTGAAATTTGTACTCTGGTTCAGGGACTGCTACATGACTTCTAAGAGCCTTTTGCTGGCTTCATAGCACTCGTTGGGATGAACTACTCAGCAGAAGAAAAAACCCAGTATTTCATATCTGTTTGAAACATTAGTCATTATCTCGTCTCTGGCTAAGCAAAACACCCATCAGGCAACTTTTAATGTAATGTTTTGCCTTTTACAAGCATAGCCTCAAAAATGCTGATTTGTGCATTTTGACAAAGGAATGGTCACAACTGCAAATATTATTTCTGTGATGAGGAACTGCCAGTCAATATCCTTATCACACAACAAGGTCTTTTACTTACCAGCTTTTTTTTCCCTTTTCACAGCCAAGACTAGGGGTGGGCTACAGTGACCATGTAATGGCAGAGTTAAGGACCCCAGAAGAAGGGAGCAAAGCAGGAAAAAAAGGACCATGACTCTGGAGAGAAGATTTTGACCCATTTGGGGACCTGCATAGCAGAGTCTTATGGGAGAGAGCTCCAGGAGAGCTGTTTGATTTTCAGGGATCATCTCCTCCTTGCTCAGCAAAAGTCCATCTGGTTGTACAGGAAGTCTGGCAAAGGTGGCAGGATGCCAGCATGGATGAGGAAGGACCCCATTATAAAACTTGGACATTAAAAAGGATGCCTACAGGACGCAGAAGGAGAATCACGTTGCTAAGGAGAAATACAGGACACTGTCTGAGCATGCAGGGATAGGATAAGGAATTCCAGAGCCCACCTGGAGTTTGGTCTGGTGAAGAACATGTAAGGTCAACAAGAAGGGCTTCTACAGGTACCTTAGCAGCTAAAGAAACAAGAGAAAAATGGGCATACTGCTGAACAGTGCTGAGCAAGCTGGCTAATATCATTGCAAAGCCTCTGTCCTTTACCTTTGCAAGGTCATGGCAGCTGAGGAGGTTCCTGAGGACTGGAAGAAGGTAAATGCTTTTCCTACCATCACGACAGACAAGAAGAGGTTGTCCTGTGCAGATCCAGAAGTTGGGCTTGATGATCCTTGTAGGTTGCTTCCAGCTCAGGATATCCTATGATTCTGTGGTGATTCTAAGTCTCAAATAGCATTCAGACCCCATGTTCAAACAACGCAAACACTAGGGTGTTTTCTTACTGCCATTGATCATATCAAATTCGCAGATGACTTGACACAATAAGGAAGCTACAAACTGGTTTCTCTTTGTCTTTTATTCACCAATAACTGTAAAATCAGAGAGATGGTTGCTGTCCATTTTCTTCATACACACCATCCATGAACAAGTCATTGTCATTCAGTTGTTATCATAGTCACTGGAGCAGAATTTCTTAAGAATCTTGGATTTTAAATATAAGGACCAAGTCTGTTTAGTGTATAATACAACACCCTTCATTATTGGTAATAATAAGCAACATGTTTGTCTAAGATTTGCTGTCTCTTCTTCACACAAGCAAAGCCAAGATGTCTGCTGGTTGTTTGTTTGCCTTTCCTTTCATTTTATCACAGGAGATCAAGATAGCCACTGAGCACTAATGTGATTTTAATGCAAGCAACCTCTCTACTCGGATTTCTGTGACTTACTTTGGACATAATTACATACAAAAAATAAAACTCAACCCTAAATAAACCCAGAGAATCTGAAGTCAGCTGATTAGAGCACAACTTTTCTTGCTGCTGAACTCACCCTTCTGGTTCTCTTCATGCTAAGGTGAGTGGTTTCACACTGATGTTGGCTGTAGTGGGATCTTGCAGGGAGGAGTCAGAATCTGAAATCCTTCACCAGGAGGAATAAGATGTTCAAATAGAGAGTCTCCTCTTTCCATCTGCTTTTTCCTTAATTTTTAACTTTTTTTTAACTTTTTTTTCGTTCAAGTTAGTGTCATTTATGTAAGTTCTCTAACACATATTTCTAGCTTTCTCTTTCTTCCCTGGTGCTTCTCCAGGTTACATCCACATTTCCCACATATAGTGCCACTTACATATATTAGATACTATTTGCTGTCTGTGTCACCCCTGTAAACAGTTTTGTCAGGCTCCAGGCCTGCAGTGTCTCCACTTCTCAAGATGACTCTTTGTGTACCAAACGTGTACTTCTCCACACCGTGTCCTTGTTTCAGGGTCACAAATATCTCATTCTATTTAAAAAACCTTCTTGTTACTGCTACGTATATAGCTACTTATAAAAAAACTATGGTTCTACCACACAAATATAAATGAAAATTTTGAAAAGTTAGCTACAGACAAGTGGCCAAGTAGGCAAATTGCTGTCACAGTTGAATGGAGTCAAACAAAGCTATAGGCAGGTCAGGCACCCTTTAACCCCTTTTTCTAAAGGTTTATACTCCAAATACATTTAATAGATGAGTAAAGCATGAGAGAGGGAGAGACAGGAGATAGGGAGATATATTAAGTATTATATACTCAAATAGAAGCTGAAATATTCTCAGAAAAAGGTATTCCAAATGACAAAGTCAAATGGAGGAGCTGTTTTCCTAGGAATATTATTATTTTCATAGGAAATTGCATTTTCATCTACTGTTTTTAACATTCATGAAGTTGGCAATGAGCTGACTTTTAATTTATTAACTGAATAATCTTTCTTGCTAAGAACTCCAGAACTGATTATTTATTGTGAAAACCAGAGCCATGTTAAGAAAAGTCAGAAATATTTTTTGGGTTTTAATCGGTTTATTTCAGAAAAAAACCCAATCCTGACAGGCAGCACCCAGGATGAGCAGAATCCCAAGTCAATCTGTGGCACCTGGCACAACCTGCCACCTGCTTTAATGATAGCAAAGGATTCAGCATAGTCTTGTGCATCAAGATTGGATTGCAAGACTCCTCAGAAAAGTGGCAGAGGAGACACCTTAACACGTTACATTCCCAGGCAAATCACAGCTCTTCCGTCAGGCACAGCTGCAGGACAGCCCCTCTCCAGGAGTAGGACTCCTCTGACACCCAGTATCAAAATCTCTTGAAACTGAAAACAGAGATGAAAACCTGTAATATAAAACCACGCTGTAAAACCAAACAGTAACTCAAAAATAATTTGGGAGCTGCAATGGAACATTACATTGGAAACCCAGCTGTTTACTGGCAGCTGTTGCAAAAAATATTTTCCTCCCTTTCGCACCTCCTCCCCCCCACACACAAAACTTTGATTTTTTTAAGACTCAGAGAAGCAAAGAGTTTTCACACTGAGCTGGCTTTGTTTATTTACTGGCCCGGAGACATCTTAAGTCCCTCACAGCCAGCCAGTGGGAACTGAAGGCAATATTACAAGGTAAATAATGAGATTGGAAGGACAACCATGCACTTTAGGAAACAGTTATGTTCATGGGTAGGTTTCTTTTAATCCTGAGGGAGAGGCAAATGCATGACAGCAATAGAAGGAGAAAATGAGAATGCTAAATACCTGAAGACAACAGACTAATTCCATTCTGATATGGAGGGTAAAATCTTTATAAGCAAACATTTTTGCTCCTATCTCCTAAATTGTTTGATACTATCAACCATCTTCATGATCAGTCTGAAAATCATTGCCACAGGATCAAGGCATTCTGCCATTACATCACGGCAAAAAGTTTGGCAAGGCAAAAAGCAGAAGGGGACATTTATGTGGATTACGAGGTTAACCAGAATCATAGTATTAAAGAGTTTATTAATCTATTAAAAAAATTAAGGGGTTTGGAAAAGCCATCCATATTGCTTCAGTGCAGAAGATAATCTCCCTGGAGGACTATCTGGGATAACTTTATATGAGTGATAATGATCTACGAACTATTGTAGATATTATTCTTATAACACTTCAAATTTTATGTCACCCATTACTGATGAAAAAGACCTCTTAAATCTGGATACAACCATGCAGTTAAAGCAAATGTTTTCTAAACACTCCTCTAGAAATGAAGCCACCTTACACAAAAGTTCTTAATATTATTAGACTGCTGTCCTTCAAAATAGGTCAACTACACCCACAATATCTGTTAGGAATGGTCCCTGGTTCTTGATAATTCCTGCCCACAAGAACTGGGTAAGTGCTGACTAGTCCAGGCTAAATCTAATCAAGCCAAACCTGTCCTAGTGCCAGGGATTCTTCTAACAGTTGCTCACTGGGCTGGTTCCAGTGCCAGTGCTCCCACTTTGTCACCATTTAATTCATTAGCAGAAGAGATTAATATAACTACTATGATAATACTGTCCAGTAGAAGGGACCCATCACACCAGTCACACTATGGTGGTGTGGCACAGCACATCAGGTGACCTACTCCAGCTCTGCAGCCATCCCCAAACCTTTTCCTTTAAGACCCTTTCAAACTCTCAGGATACAGCCTGCCCCTATGTGTGTAAGCTCAAAGGAGGAATTACCCTCTCATTACAACCCCCAGTGGATGACAACTTTGCTCAACACTTCACAACTTAAACCTAATTCCAGTGAGAGCTTTTAAAATGACAAATAGAGTCACTAATTGTTAGAATCTCTCGTAGCCAAACTGCATTATTTCAGCGCTAGAAGATGGATATATCAGAACATGATTTGACATGATTAATAGGTACCTTCCATTAAAGAAAAGTTATTTTCTTCCCTTCACCTTCAACTTTATTTGGTATGCTGCTTGCAGAAGTTATAAGTTCACCTTCATTAATTCACTGAAAACAGTCCCTACCCAGTTCATGTTTTTTCCTTTAAAAGCAATGTATTAATTTCAGTTGCATACACCTCATGCAGTAAAACAAAAATCCAACTACAGATTGTTAAATGAATAACTAAGCTATTTACCTTGTAACAGCCTAATTAAAATATTTCACATCTGTAGTCAACCATGCAATGTGGCCACTGGCACTAACTTGCTGCTAACCACTACATTCTGAGGGACACAAGGGATTTAAAAATATGTACGCTAATACTTCATGTTTTCTGTTTACTGTAGCAAGTTTTTCCTTGAAGAGAACAATTTGCTAGGACATGAAAATTTCATCATCCCATTTCTACTTCACGCATGTTGTCCTTTATTTGTTAAAAAAATGTCCATACAGATTTCCTAAATTGGCTTCTACCTCGAGTAAATACCTATCATCAGAATAGTAGAGCCATGGGCATAATGAAAGTTTAAGTTCCATTTCTGTGGAAAAATATGGAGATATAATAATTCAAAAATTATTCAAAAGCAAAATGTTTAGCTGAAAACTAAATGGCTGCTTTGCTTTCTGGATATCTAAAATGACCATTTTTCTTAAGTGAGGTAATTTCATAAAAGAAAACATCTCTTCATCATGAGAAGTTAAAATGTTCCATTTTGAAAATTGCAAAATATATCTTGATGTTTTCTCCCCTTTACATTTTATTTCTTCTCACAGCTATTTACAAATTTCCTCTGCATTTATGAATGCTTTTATTTCAAAATAGCATTTTCTGGTAATCCTCTTATTAACTAAAACTGGTTCAGGGAGAAGGGGCAGATATTCAAAGAGGTCCTTGTTACTTATACTGCGGGCAGCCTGCCAAAGTAACGTGTCATCTTTTGAGTCAAATGTGAAAGCACAAAATTAGGATGTGGGTCAAAAGGAGAAACATCTGACTGCAAAGTTGAGATTAGAATTGACTTTTGTCTACATTGCCTCAACAGTTCAGCCCTGATGATGCCATGTATACTGCACAGCTCATGTAATACGATGCTATGTTGGTCTAAGTTTATGCTCAGACAATTGATTAGTGGTTGAGCATTGTGGGCTAAAAGGCAGCTTTTAGTGTGTATCAGCCAGTCAGTGAGGGATCACAGCCAACAATAACAGGCAATGTGACCTATGCTAAAGGAAAACAGGAAACTATCAGCTGCAAGGAGGAAACTCTGTGACCTTTCCTACTGCTACAATGAGACGGCCTGTAACTCTGCTACTAAAGGGCATCTCAGAATTTGGCCTTTAGTACCTTAAACTTGTCCTTTCTAGAACCAAATTAGGCTTCTATTTGAGTGTTTATTTCCCTATAGCCAGACGTCTTTTCACACAAAATACAAGTAATCAAGATCTTTGAGTTCTGACCACCTTTCAATGTGGATTGAAGTGGCCCAACAGGAACAAGTATTCTTTGAGAAGTGACTAAGAGGCACACAAATAGACCTCATTAAAGCATTCCTTTTTTTTGCCCAAGACAACCAGGCTTTAAAAGCATTATATTCAAATCCTGTGCTAAGATAATGAGGTAGGAATAAGGATGATACTGCCGTTGTACAGGAAGGGATCACAAGATGGTGAAAACTGTCCAGTCATCCAGATAATCAGACCAACACTTTCGGATGTGTTTTTCATTCATGAGTGAGACCTCCAACTCACTAGTGCTCAGGATAAGCTCAAGGTACAGGATATTTTGACAAATTATTTCAATCACTAATAAGGATTTAAAGTCCTGACAGCCACTATCTTTAACAGACAAAAATGGAGAAACCACTGTATGTTACACACTCCGTGTTCAAAAGATTAGTCGAATATATCAAAGCCCTGCACATTCAGTGAACAGAGATTGTCTTGCATAAGACCATTCTTGTCTGTACCATCTCAGGATGGCTTTAATGAATGAGGAACACATGAGCACATTAATAGTATCCCTAGACCATGTGAAAACTAATTTCAGGTATACGTTCTTTACAGGAAAATGTTATCAACCAATGTTCTTTAAAATGGATGTGTTTGGCATACTTTTGTTTCTGCTCCAAGACAATGCCTCTCACAAAGCAACAGAGACATTTTCTGATGTTGTAACAAGGTATAGAGTTGACATCTCTTGTAAAAGTGTTTATTATACATTGTGTCTACCAACTTAAACTCTTGCCTTAGAATAAAATGCTTCACGTCCTGATAGTAGTTACCTCCTCCAGTAAGTATGATGATATCCTGGCTGAACAGCTCAGACTGTTCATCTAACTGAAGCAGCCTATACAGATGAGCAGATCCATCTCTTCTACCATAAAACAAAGTCTGTATGCACTTACCATTTAGGTAAGTGTTTTCTCCTAGTGGAAATATTAGTAAATGTTTTCTTTGTTTGACTGTCTATTCATCATTATAAAGGGATGAAGAAGATATTTCAAGCAAGATGTAAGAACTCCTGAAAATAATTGTCAAGAGTTCATTCTTCTCAATGCTGTGCCCTGGTAAATTTCATTCATCTCTCAAAAAACCCAGTATGTGCAGCTATATCCAGGGTCCTCCTTTAGCAGATGCATGGCTTCTAAATTTTGCAGCCACAGTTATAATGGATGGTGAATAATGAGCCCTTCAGGGGGACAGAGGTAGTCTGTATTCCCAGATCCAGGAGCTCATACGGAATTAGGCATCTTTGGTAAGAAGACCAGCACACATATTGTAGGTATCTCACCAACAGAGAGTATATTTGGACACTAATAGAGGATGATATGAATAAGAAGAAATCCACACGCCATGAACTGGCACGTAGATCCAGCTATGTGATTAAAAATGGCTCTTCAAGTCAGTGCGTAAAGAGCAGGGTATTCACACTTTGTAACAGTGGTCGTACACGCACATATCATCAGAAAAACTAAGACGCAGTTTGGCTTCACTTCAAGTACTCAGACTACTGATGAAAATGGAGGATCCTTGTGGAATTGCTGAAACAACTGTTGACTGTAAGGTTGCCTTAATAAACACAATTCCTTGTACATTTTTCAATAAGCTAACTGCAGAGGCCTCATGGGCCTCCGTTCCTAAAGAAATAGCAGAGGTCCTGGTGAATACACATGCAAAGCAATCTCAGTAAAATCACACCCATTGTGTTAGATTATTTTGCTGCCCTGGATCTAGACAACTGCATGGTTCATGACACAATAGAAAAGTCACATTTAACAGGGCCTCTTCACAGTCTGCAAATTCTAGGAATATACCAGCAGTTACTACATTGTCTTCTCTCTGTTCAGTTCCTGTGCTTCTCCCAAGCTCTGTTTACTTTGGATATGTATGGGCTGCTAGTAGCAATTCAAGAGATGCCAAATCTCTGAGAACTATTGACTGGATAGAGATGTTAAAATGCTCTGGCTACCTGCTATAAGTTTCTCACTCTATTTCACTTCTGTGAAATCTGTAAAATACTTCTGCCTCTTTAGCCCTCTTATTTCCAATAAAACACTCTGAAAATGTTACTGAAAATCTAGGGATGTATGCTTCCAAATTGGACAATCTTTGTGGTGTTTTAAGGCCAATCCTCTCAAGGTCCAAAAGCACCTACATCATATTTCATTTCTGGCCTACTGGGCACAGGAATTACACATATTTCCACAGTGTCCCCATCACTGGTGTAACACCAATGCGCATGGAGTCCACCTTCTGTCCATGCACTGAGTCATGTCTCTGATACTACTGCAGCTCCCAGAACTACTGATTAGATCTGTAGATAGTGGCAGATGTCTCTGACTGCTTAGTCTTTATTTTGAAGATTTTCCCTGCCAAGCAAAAAAGCTAGATACTTTCAGAAAATAAATAACAAATAAGAACAAGAAGCAGAGAACAAAGTGCCAAAGTGCTGAAGTCATTTCAAGCTTCTTGTAGGGAAATCTTCTTGTCCTTATAGGAACACCAGTGTTACCTGATGGTAGAAGGGGAGGACATATAACTAACCACAACCACGTCTATGATCCTTGAATTCTACACATAAATAACCATATTTACTGGCATCAAAATGGAAAAATAAAGTATCCTCTCATGGGAGACTTTTTTCACTCCACTACAGAAAAACTTCATTAACTTCTGTCAAATGTTTATCAATTCCACAGTATTGAAATCCAGACATCTTCTGGAGCGTCAATGGTAACTCCACATTAAGGTCCAATGGAATGTAGGAAATGTCATCGGTTTCTTCCTCAAATGAATTTGTGTTTCTGCATTATTTATGAGAGCCCAGTAGGAGTATCTTGTTCCTTTATAGTATTATTTTTTTGTGCTTGTTTTTACAATTTCCTTCCCATTTCATTAATCTTTATTTACTCTTTAATGGCATATTGAAGTTATGATTGGAAAAGGTATCATGAAATGAGTAAGAAAGAGCTGCAAGTCCATCTAGTATCACAACAAAGATTTATTTTGTTTATTCTACCTAAAGTATGAAATTAAAAAAAAAAAAAAAAAAATTAATTCTGTCATACTCCGTAGCTGAAAATACTGTGGGGACTTTGCATGCTCCTCTAAAGTGGAGAATGATTGTCCATCTCTCCTTCAAGCCACCACAGACTTTCACAACAACAGCAGATGCTTTCCTCGGGGCTAGGAAAAAACATGTTGGATGTTTCTGATAAAGTAAAAGCACATGTACACCCGAGGATATATTTCAAAGCACATTTCCATAACTTGCTATTAGGAAAAAAAAAAATCAACTCCATGTTTCTATGCTGAGATAGATATCTTCCTTCAGTGAATCTTTGAAAGGGAAAACCAGCATGGATCTGAAAGTCCATGTATGGTTTCTGGAACACCACTGAGCAGCAGTACTCCAGATTGCTCTTAAATTTTTTTCCATGAAAGAAATATCTAAAGATTTCCTGAGTGACATACTCCTATGCACTACTTTCTTTAGGGTTATTTCTTTTCAGTACCACACTTCCAGAAATATCCTCTGCTGAAAATCATAGGCACTGACTTCTTGTTCTTCCCTTCAGAGAGAAGGAAAGCAAATTATCACAGTTCATTTTACAGAAGTCTTATACATATTGCAAAACTGTTATAAATCCTCCTTCCATCTTCTCTATTCCAAACCAAAATAGCTCAGATCTGCCCATTTTTCTTTTCAAAAGCTTTATTTCTTAAAGCTCTGCTTTATTCTTGCTTCTCCATGTGCCTTTCATGCCCACTGTTGGAACAGTTCTCCAGCCAAGGCTCACTGTCACCAGAGGAGCAGAATCACCTTACGAGTTTTGGTAAAAAAGCACTTTACAGAGATATAATAATGGTTGGATTATTTGCAGTCATGCAGAGGGGGAAAAAGGAAAACTCTTAGAGGTATTCAGGTACTTCAAGCTGGCTAGGTGAGAGCCATGGCCACCTAAGAGGCATTCTCCTCCATGGAATAACTGATAAGATCAAATCTAGAGGACTGTGTTCAATTTTGGGGTCCCCTGCACAAGACAGATAATGCCATACTAGAGCAAGGTCATTGCAGAGTCATCAGTGGAAACAGAATGTGTGAGATGTGACCGACAGAACCAGGTGTGTTCAGTCTTAAGAAGATAAGCCTGGTCTTCTCCTTTGCAAACAGGCCTTCACCCAGGCACTGTTGTCCTGAGCCATTTTTGTTATTCCTCAGCCTAGCCCACAACCTCTCTTTCAGAAGGTAACCAAGAGTTCAGCAACCCATTGGTTTAATGTAATGAGATCAGCTGGTTTAATGTAATGTCTTGGCACCACTGGCAGAGTGAAAGCAGGAGTCAGAGCACTGAAGGATACAGAGTCCTTGGTAATGAAGCAAAAAAAGCCAGGCCTTGCCAATATCAAAACTAAATGGTTTTGAACTTTTTGGATTATCTTTTGTGTCAGAGGAAGTCATAGTAAACCAGTCTTTTTAATAGAAACAAAATTACTCAGTCATAAAAAAAATATAAAATTCTTCTGAAGAGCATGAAAGAAACATTTCTATTCCTACTCACACTCTAGTGTTTGGGTATGCAAGAAGAGAGCAGGCTGAGGCACAGCTCAGGTGAGAATGTTTGGATTGTTCACTGCTCCTAATGCCATAATCACCTGCAATTACTTCAAACGGTTAAGTAATTCCAGTTAGAGTAGCAGCTGCTGTACATCCCTAGAAGCTACTGCAATGACAAACTCAGGCTCTTTCTCTTTTTACCAAGTGCAGTGGGCTCAAATCATTAGTTTGGTTCCTTGATATATCAGACTGTAGTGACTCCTTTGTTTAAAGACAGCAGCATACACATCCACCACACTTCCCAGGTAAATATTGTGAACTCATACACTAGAGCTGAGAAGGTCAGTTTTCATAACAATGGTCCAGAACTAGCCCTTGACTACCAAACTATATTCTGTTCACTGATAAAATGATGTATAAATACATAAAATGTTGTTTTACTGATCTACATTCCAGATAGATTGAACAGGAACAAGCCACCACTATAACAAAGTATAATGCAGAAAACCATTCAAATGATACAGATGTTTACATTGATCTTTGTCAAAAGTATATCTCAAAGCCTTCTTCAACAGCCCTTTATTTTTCAAAGAGAATAGTTAATTCCAGATATTTTAACCCTGATTTACAATATGCACTCTCAACACTGCCATAAAGAGCTAAATAGACAGACTAGTGCTTACAAATCAATCAAAACGTATAAAACACAAGTGTCACAATCGGTGTTTTAAATATGTATAATCATGTACAGCTTCTTTGAAATGGAGAGAAGAAACACTTCTGAATACTATCACAGGCAAGTACAAGCATTCTTTGACAAGGCAAGTTCATTACTGTGCTAAAGTGTACATTGCTCACTGATTTTTCTTTCTGCAGGCTGCTTTAGGTGTCTTCTTTTGTGCTACTTTATGCACCTTCCTCTCCACAAAAATAACAGCAAAGAAATCATGGGAGGCAAAAAGAGGACGTCTTGAGCTGAATAACAGTCTGTCCTCCTCCTCTCTTGTCCTCAGCCTGTCTAGGCAGGCCTGTTGTTCAGCTTCTTTATTATGGTCTTTTTTTTGTCCATGGTTCCAAATAAATCCCAAAAAGCTGACTCTGGTCTCTTATGAGTTTTCTGATGGAAGTTCTCCAAAAACAGCCATGAAAAAAAGGTCATTTTTCCTGCTGTTTCACTGATATGACAGACAGAAAACATGAGAATATTGACTAAAAATTAAAGCTGGTGCTTTATTGTCCCTGGCAGATTTATTTTCTCTCAGGGAGATGAAAGAACTAAGTATCTTTCCAAACCCTCGCCAAGGTCTTTATAGCCATGGCTATGCCTTCCAAAATGGTTTGGGTTTCTTACAAATCAATCTTACAAAAAAATTACTGAAGAGGCAAGGGTCATAAATTAGCTTTTTATTGCTCATTCTTAGGGAAGGCAACATGGCATGTCTCCTCCAGCACCTTCTCCTACCATAGGTTTAGCAGGCAAGAAGTGCTTCCTGCTCAGGGCAGAAATATCTCTGCTTTAGAGAGATGAGCAGTGTTAATGCCCACCAGCCCTCTTTGAGGCCCATTCAGGTGTTATGTTCATCAGAGCTGAGGCATCAGCTCAAGCTGGCTCTTGAGCAGGTGGCCAGCAATTGCCATCCCTTGTGGCATGACGACTGATTATTGCATAAAGCATAAATCCTGTGTAATTCCACATGCAAAGAGAATGGAATCTGCAGTTCTCAACCTCCTTCTCTCAACCTCCTCCCTTGCATCTTCTCTCAAGGCCATGTTCACTCCTCCCTTACCTATCAACCTGACAATACTATATCATCAAGCTCTTCAGCTAACTTAGATTACATTTACAGTTGCCCTCCTATATCATTGCTCCTTCAGTGTAGAAAGGAGGTCTCTCTCAGTGTGAAAAAAATAGAAAGAAAAACATGGTCCAATGGAAGTGATTTTTATAGCATCTAAAACTAGCCAAAGTACTAAACAAAGACTCCAAGTGAATGACATTTAATGACGCGCATTTTTCTGTTATTCTCAGGGGGAAAATGTTGTTCTCATGACAGATGATTCTTTATAGATGCTCTGGGAGGGACAGAGTATTTTCATACATGCTTTTCTACTTTGCACACAGAATATACTAACTGGCTTTTTATATTATTTACAGATTTACAGGCTCTGTTTCTCTTTAGAAAAATAATTTAATTAACTCAGTTTTCCAGAGCTAAACCAGTCACTTTGGACAAAATAGAAGAGAAAATTTAACCTGTGTATTCCTGAAGAGAAAAGACTATTGTTATGAATAAAGGATCAACGAGATGACACCTTATGTGCATTTTTGTTTACGAAAATACTATTTCTTGTGTCAGAATTCACTCATTATTAGGCAATTTCAGCTGAATCAGGTATTAGATTAGAAAAACTTCTTATTGCCGTCAGCATTCATTTGGCTGCAGGGGGAATTGCTTGAAGACCATACTGCCATTTCCATGGAGGAAGCTTGAACTTCTCTCTTTTAACATAACACTGCTAGCAGCTTCCACCCCAGTGACTGAAACTAGTAGTGAGAATTACTGAAAAAATAGCTCTGAAGAAATCAAAAAAGCTGCAACAGTTTATCAGCACAGCCCTCCTCTTTAACGTAAATCTTGTGTGGAGGGTTTACTTGTGACATGCTCCAGAGAGCGCATGAGTCATACAGGGAGTGCCATTTGGCTGACGTTTGCCATCTGCCCGCAGTGGGTTACAGCCCCCAAACGCCAAAACTGAAGCACAAATTAGAGACATGGGGATTCCTGCTCCTAAGATAAAATTGGGCTCAGAGCATAATTCCTCATGACCTGAATTTAAAAAATGCTTATTATGACCTTTGAAGGGGTAAGGGGATAATACCTGATTCTGAGCGTAGCCAGACATCTGCACCCCTCCCTGTCTTCAGTGGGGATGTGGACCCTCAGCACCTGCTAGGATGAGAACCTTGAGCCATTATACAAAGGGAGTGAAGAATATGAAGATGATGAACAGTGGCATCTCTAATCTTTGCAGGGTAAAATGGCTCATGATCACAGCTGGTTAAGATACAGAATGACCAAATGATTAATCAGCAGAAATGTGGGCTGTGTTGTTACTGCATCAAAGCATGCAAGGCCAAACAAGCTCTCAGCTGGAATACAGATGCCAAAAGCAAGCTGACAGCCAGAAGCCATGTGTTTTTGGAACCTATCCCTAGAGAATGGGAAGAAGGAGAGATTTTCCCATGCTGATTTGTCTCTCATTGCCTCTCTGGACTTGATCCACTACTGATGAAGTCCAAATTTGCAATTGGAACCTAGTGTAGAAATCCAGCATTTTTATGGCTTGTAAAGGATAACACAAGGAAAAAAAACCAACAAAAAACCACCTCTCCACCTTTTATATTATACAGAAGAAGCCAAGAGGAGATTAAAGAAGGATTTTTCAAACTGACCAATGCTTTTTTGGGAGGTTTGGGATTTTGAGGAGCCCATTTTAACATTTGAGAGAATCCAAAATTTCAGTAAGCTGAAAACCAGGACTGATCATTATTTTTCCATAAAAGTAGCCTAAAATTACTCATCACTTGAAAATCTCAGTCGCATTAACTGTCCCAGCATCACACAAGCAGTCTGAATTAGAAGTAAGAGTGTCTTGTACCCCAGGGTCATGAAGGTCTCTTCTCTGCCTTTTGCCCAAAGATTTCCAAAGACTGACTAGGAACACAAAATTAAACAAACCCAAAAATGTTTCATTTGTATAGAACCCAATGACACCTACCCAACAGTAAGACAACAACCTGGGGAATCCTTCAAACACCCCACCTCCAACACAGTTTGCAAGTACAGCTAATAATGGAAGGCCCCTCCTACAGGGGGGGCCAGCCCTGCTCTTCAGAGAAACAAAAAATCACAGAACAGATGAGCTTCAAAAGAAACCATGGGGATCATATAGCACCATCCTCTGCTCAGACCAAGACTGGGTTTCGTCCACACTGTTCAGAGCCAAGTCTAGTTCAGCCTGAGTTTATGTAAGGATGGGGATTCCACAGCCTCTCTGGACACCTGTGCCAGTGTTTTGTTGCCCTTGCTGTGAAGAACAAAGAACATTTTTTTTATACGCACCCAAAACGTTCTTCACTAGGGAGTTGCAGACAGCAGTAAGGTCCACCTGAGCTGTATCTCCTCCAGCTAAGATAACCCAACTCTTTCAGCCTTCCCTTACACATCTTGTATTCTGACTTCATGACCGTCTTGGTGGTCCTCCATGGGACCCAATCCAGCCCATCGCTGTAATTCTTGTAATGAAGAGCCCAAAACTGGATGCAGTACTGGAGATGTGGTCTCATGTGTGCCAAGCAAGGGAATATTAACCTGACTTGCTGACTGCATTCTTTCTTGTACAGTCCAGTATGTGGTTGCTCTTCCCTGCAGCAGGGGCACACTGCTGCTTCAATTTCACAGAATCACAGAACAGGTCAGATTGAAAGGGGCCACACTGGATCATCTGATCCAACCTCCCTGCTCAGGCACAGTCATCCCGGAGCACATTGCACATTGATTGTGCCCAGACAGTTCTTGAATATCCCCAGTAACAGAGATTCCACAGCCTCTCTGGTCAATCTGTTCTAGTGCATGGTCACGCGCACCGTAAAGTCCTTCCTTTTGTTAAAGCGGAACTTTCTGTGCATCTGTTCCTGCCTGTTGCCTCTTGTCCTATTGCTTGGAACCACTGAGGGGAGCCTGGTCCATCCTCTTGATACCCTCCCTTCTGACACTGACAGACATTGACATAATCCCCTCTCAGTTGTCTCTTCTTGAGGCTGAACAGGCCCAGTGCCCTCAGTCTTTCCTCATAAGAGATATCCTCCAGTCCTTTAATCATTTTTGTTGCCCTCCACTGGACCTGCTCCAGGAGCTCCACATCTCTCTTGTACTGAGGGGTCCAGAACCAGACACAGCCCTCCAGATGTGTCTCACTGGGGCAGCGTAGAGGGGCAGGATGACCTCCCTTGACCTGCTGGCAATGCTTTTCCTAATGCACCCCAGGATACCATTGGCCTTCTTGGCCTTCCTCAGCACATTGCTGGCTCATTGACAGCTTGTTGCCCCCAGGGCCTCCAGGTCCTTCTCCACAGAGCTGCTTTCTGTCTGGTTTGCCCCACCATCTTTGGTGCATGGCGTCATTTTCTTCCTCAGGTGCAAGACCACAAGACCCTGCATTTGCCTTTTTGAATTTCAGACAGTTCTTCTCTGGGCATCTTTCCAACCTGTCAAGGTCCTTCTGAAGGGCTTCACAGCACTCTAGAGTATTAGCCACTCCTCCCAGCTTTGACTCCTCTGGAATCTTGTTGAGGAGGCATCTTCCCCTTTATCCCAGTCCCTGATGAATAATTTAAACAATGTCAGTCCTAGTATGGAACCGTCAGGGACATCACTAGTGACAGGCCTCCAACTAGAACCTGTGCCACTGGTTACGACTCTCTGAGATCTGCCATTCAGTTCTCAATCCACCCCACTGTCCTCTTATCCAGTTCAAGTTCACATTGTTGGCCACCAGGATCCACAGATTCGTTCTTACAAAGCTCCTGCCCTAGACTGCTTTATCACATGGCATTATTCCCTACAATTTGCGGGTCTTCCTTCATGTCTGTGATTAACTTCATGAGTTTTCCATCAGCCCATTTCTCCAGCCTCCCTAGATCCATCTGAAGAGCAGATCTGTCCTCCAGCATGTCAGGTCCCTTCCTCTGACTGGTGTCATCTGAAACTTACTGAGGGGCTTGTACAGGTTCTGGTGTTTAAGCTACTAGGATTTGCAATTTCTTAATATTCCAACAACATCATTCTGTTGAAAGTATTGCAATATTCTTTATTTGTCATTTGAATTGTTGGACCTTGTGAAGCTTACATTGCACTGTCTAGTGCAATTTCACTATTTATTTCAATGCTTTGAAGAGATTCTGGCAGTTCTCAGGTACTCACTTCTTTGTCTGTGTCTTTGTAAGTTATCTGCCAGTTACACATAAGGCCAGATCAAATTAGTAGAATGGTGCCATACTTGCGTTGACAGTTTCAGCAATGTTCTGGTTAAAGACCATGAAACGTAGGTTTGTTGGTTATTATAAATTATCCACACACTCCCTGATATCTCTTTTGTGTTCAAGGATCTTCCACACTATTTTTATGCCACTTTTGCAGGTTACTCCCTCTGTATGAGATTCATTACAATGGAGAATGAATGAAACACACTGACATGGCAGCATTTCCTGATAATCTTTGGGACATTACACATTGTACGTAATAGCAAAAATCTCTTTACTGGAGAGGAACAAGTCTTTTCTTCCACCGGGAGTTGATTTCTGGCATGGAAACGCCAGATTGATAAGTATAAACCAAACTGTGTTTCATTATCTGCCCTAGCTTTTTCATTTGATACAGTAGGTGCTGAGATGAATATATGTTTTGAATATGTGAAATCTTATGTGTCTTTCAGAGAAATAGAAAAGATAAGACAGAAAAAATCCTCTTGGGAATATGCAATTGATCTGATTTCAGAGTTCATCTGGTATGGTAACTGATTCCAGCTCTAACTAAGCAACTAAGAAACAGATTTATAGACACTGTCACAGGGCTTCAAAGAATGATAATTGACTGAAAGACCTTTCCTTGATCTACTGAAATGCTTTAAGAGTTGATCTCACCAAGAGCAATAAATTATGATGATCCTTTTCAGAGCAGACACTACCAAATTTTTCACATGCTAAAAGCAATTTTTAGTTTACAGTTGCCCCTGTTGGAAGCCAGTTAGCCTGGCAATGGTCATAAACTGGTGTCATAAACTGGTGTTTTACTTTTGTAAAGGGCCTTGGGAGACTCTTAAGGCAACAGCTAACATAAAATCTCTTATTCAGATGTTCATTAAAGATGTACTTTTCCATCTGCTTTTGCCACCACAATATTTAGTTACAGTGATAAACCTTGAAACTGTACTCGAATTTACACACCTGTGAATTCCAAAAGTATTCTACCAAAGCTAGCAAGTCTCTGAAGCTGCCCTGTTTTAATGCCTGTTTTACTGCCTGTGGACTAAGATGCCTTAGGAGCATTCACCTTCAGTATGTTCACAGACAACAACAAGCTGGGTGAGAGTGTTGATGTGCTGGAGGGTAGGAAGGCTCTGTAGAGGAACATGGACAGGCCGGATCAAAGGGCTGAGGACAATTGTATGAAGTTCAACGAGGCCAAGTGCCAGGTCCTGAACTTGGGTAACAATAATCCCATGCAGTACTACAGGCTTAGGGAAGAGCGGCTGGAAAGCTGCCCTTGGAAAAGAACCTTGGAAGAGCCAGAGTGTGCCCAGGTGGCCAAGAAGGCCAATGGCATCCTGGCCTGTAGCAGTGTGGCCAGCAGAACCAGGGCAGTGACTGACCCCCTGTACTCAGCACTGCTGAGGCCACACCTCAAGTCCTGTGTCCAGTTTTGGGCCCCTCACTACAATAAAGACATTGAGGGGCTGGAGCATGTCCAGAGAAGGGCAACAGAGCTGGTGAAGGGTCTGGAGCACAAGTCTGAGGAGGAGCAGCTGAGGGAGCTGGAGGTGTTTAACCTCGAGAAAAGGAGGTTCAGGGGATACCTTACCTCTCTCCACAATTCTGTGAAAGGAGTAGGTTGGGGGTCCCAAGTGGGGGTTGTTCTCTTCTCTCAGTGACAGACAAGAGCAAAAGGCCCTAGGTTGCACCAGGGAAGGTTTGATTTGACATCAGGAATAATTTCTTTGCTGAAAGGATTATTAAACACTGAAACAGACTTCCCAGAGAGGTGGTGGAGTCACCCTCTCTGGAGGTATTTAGGAGATGTAGATGTGGCACTTGAGGACATGGTTTAGTGCTGGACTTGGCAGTGCTGGGTTAACAGCTGGATCTTAAAGGTATTTTCCAACCTTAAAGATTCTATGGTCCTAGGTCTTGAATGGGGACAGACCTAGCTAGTTCATGTGGTAATGTTATAATTTTGATATTTAACCCCACTCTACCCCAAGTATGTGTAACACACCTTTAGGCCCTGTTCTAAACATCACAAGGTTAGGGCAAAGCAAAAAAGGAACCATCAATGGAAATATTTTTCCTCTGCAGTGGCAATACTCATCTTCACTGCTGTTTCAAGAGCTAATGTTTCTTACACACACACAACCCTGCCACCATGCAACTTGTTTTAATCTAATTTTTCTTTTTCCTCACACCTCTGTGGTTCAAGGCACCACTCAGCTTGCCAGTGTTTGTCAACCATCTAATACTGTCACTTTACTGCCTTAAGGGCCACAACTATATTTAAGATTCACATGAAAAATGTGTTAACACATTCAATTTAATCAAAATGAAATGGTGAAAAAGAGAAGAATGATCAGATCAAAGACAGTTCTCCAGCCTGAATACCTATACATCTAGCTATTGTAAGCACTTGCAACAGAGGTAGGACACAGCAGTATGCTTGTATGACAAATTTTCTGAAATCTGTCATTTTCATGACATGATTTTCTGAAATCATATAGTTTTGCCACTCTAGCAGTGGGACAAAATGTTTAGCTTTAATTTTGATTAAGCCATTTCTTCTTATTGAATTGCTGATGGAGGAGGGAGTGGTACCTGTGACAGTGAAAAGACTTGGATTAATAATTCACCTGCTCTTTCAAATCAAGTTTTATATAATATTTAATATAAAATGGTAGGGTAGACACTTGAAGCATAAAGGCTAGGCAAATGTGTGAAAATATAGCCCAAAGCCTCTGACACCAAGAACTTGAAAAAATGACATTGCAAGATAAAGTGTGTTCACTGATGTGATGGAACTGTTCCTGAAATGAGAATTGTGCAGCTGCAAGGCTTTCAAAGAGGTTAAGTGTTTATGAGATTGTAACAGTATCTAACTCATTATCTCCAAATATTATAACAGCAAAATAGCTTTAAAGGTGTACTTTAGGAATTCATTGAGATCAATTTTTTATAAT
The DNA here is from genome assembly GCA_013397865.1 of Struthidea cinerea. NCBI lineage: Eukaryota > Metazoa > Chordata > Aves > Passeriformes > Corcoracidae > Struthidea > Struthidea cinerea. Next base: position 80,975 of record VZTI01000068.1, on the reverse strand, counting down.
CTCATAAGAAAATTTCTCTCTAAGAAAAGAACCAAGGATAATGGTTTTTCATGAAACACAAATTACTGAGTTTTGAAAGAGAATAAGCAAAGAGCACTGTCTGATGTTTCAGATGAGGCTGTGAGGGTGTTGGAGAGGAGTCTTCTTCAACACTATTAACATGCAAGTGGTGAATGTACAGACCAGAAAAAGCAAACAAACCAAGTGAAATCTGAGGACTTGTAAAGCAAGCCGCCCCACTGTGGAGAATCCTCCCCTCAAAGCCATTAGTTGGACCTCTGCTGGTTTTAATCTATATAAATGACTGAGACAGATGGAAAACAGTATGCAAGCTGCGTTCACTGATTATATCAAGTGGGTGAGCAAAAAAAGGACCTGGGTTTCCTCTGAAATCAGGCTGCTATGCAGTAAATAAAACTCAGCATTGACAAACATAATTGAGGGCATGTGATAAGCAGCAGAGAGCCCACAAGATGAAATGAAGCAAAACAAGAAAAAGCCAAAGAACCTGGAGGAGACCTCAGGAAGACACAGGATTTGTCTCACAAACACCTTATGTAGTGGATGCAGAGAACTTTTCCTTTGAAACCTTGTGTATCCTGCCAGTAAGGAATCTGTTTGGAAAGCTGGAATGCTATATTTCTCTCCGTGTCACTCCCTTTATTTGTCAACAGTGCACCATAAAAACCATAAAATCATCCAGGTGCTGTCTCATATCATTTAATATATTAGGGACATCAATTGACCCTGCACTGCCAAGTCCTGTAGCTCTCCAAAGAAACCAACAACAGATCTCAGCCAAAAAAAAACAAGAAAAGAAAAATTATTGTAATTTTATACAACCTAATCAAGCTACCAGCTTAAGTCACCACAGAAGTGAAGTAGCATCTTTACAACTATCCCCATGAAAGGCCAGATGCATAGTGCCTTCATAAATAAGAGATTATGAAACAATTCTGGAATCATTTGGAAGATTCCATGTTATTCCCTGAGGGCAGACAGATTTTGAACACACGTTCTGATGTAAAACTGCTTGACTACTTAACCTGCCGCGTTGACTGTGTAAAAGAAGACAGGCTACTCACTTCTTGAGAACATGGTCTTTGTTGCTAAAGCCCGTGAGAACAGAGGCATAGACAGGCTAACTTAAGAGCCTACAACAGCTCCCATCACTGGACAAGGTGTTAGTAAGGAGAAATGGTCACCCCTCCCTCAGTTTCATGGACATGCCCCTTGAGTGACCTTGGGAAGGCTGAACCCAAAAGACATGTCTCAAAGGTTAGACAGACTCACAGGCTAGAGTGAAGAGTCAAGATTTCTGCAGGTGTGACCACAGTCTCATGGTGATAACCTGGATTCATGAGGCTGTGGGTAACCTCATGAAATAGCCAGACACAAGGTGTGTAAATCTTCCTCCCCTATTTTACCCACCATTTCTTCTCTCTTGTAGCAAGACTGAGTGATAAAGGTACTTCTCCTTTCCACTCAAATCTGTACCTTTGCTTTTATGCCCACTGAGATAAACCCAAAATTAAGCCTGTAGTGTTGGAAGGTCCTGCTCAAGCTGGTACAAGCTGTTGTCATGATGTGCTGTGTGTTCCCATTTACCCACCACCCACTTTCAAATGCCAGCATGGGAGTTTGTGTCACCACTTATTGATCCAGATCTTTTGTGAAACCTTCCTCCAACCCCTTCTTCCTGTCCCAAAACCCCTCCAAAATCAGATTTGTCATATGACCATTCAAACACACTAGCTCAGGGCAGAGGATGGCCAGGGCTGGAGGTCACACTGCTGGGAGAGGGCAGGCGATGGTGGCAGTCACTTAACCAGTATTGTTGAAGAAATGTCACTTAGCAGATGCCCAAAGCCTCCTTGAGGAACAGCCAGGCCATTCTCTTAGATTGCTTATCAGATGAAATCTGAAAGGGCTGAAATAGATCATGGCCAACATTAAAGCTCCTTTACTAAAGAGGACATTTGGGTCACTTACACTTCTTGCAAAACCGTTTCATGGTTTTAGAAGCTCAGTAACTGATGCCATAGATGCTCATTATTGCTGGCTGAAAAAATGACATGGAAAGAGACTGTGGTTTGCCAGTGCTTTTGCACTCTCTGGCACTAGGTGTAAGAGGAGAATGAATCCCCAGGGCAGGTTAGGAGAGAAGGAGCCTTTGTCCTCAAAACACTCTCATTAGAAACTCTTACAAACTTAAACTGGAATACATAATTCAGGGAATGTAAAGCCGGATATAGAAGCCTGGATGTAAAGTCTCAGGAGGGGAATGGGAGGGAAGACAATTTCACAGTGCCCTTCTCTGTCCTTTTGTACCTGACCACCATGCAGGACAGAAGAACCACAGAAAAAGATGAAGTTGAGGACAGGCAGGGTTGTAGGACTAGCAGAGCTCATGCCACCTTGTGCAGAGCAGCACAGATGAGCAATCTGGGGAGGGGGTGATGGAAACTAGAGGAAATTAAAGGAAAACAAATGCAGAACAGATGTCAGAAAGCACATATTCCTTTGGAGAATAATAAAGGCATGTGGTGGCCTTCCAGACAAGGTTACTAGGGCAGGAATAACAAGGCCATTTCATAAACAATTAGCTGCTCTTCAGGGTGAAAGTGAAATTCTAGCAATGACCAAGTTGGGCAGCTGACACAGGAACAAAGGATATACTCTTTCCCTTCCTTTGCACAAGGGACATTTCTCTTTTAACACTCTTGTTTTCAGAGTTACGGTTTCCTTGCAAGAACTCCCTGATAAACCTCTATCCCTCTCTCCTTTAAGGCCATCAGGAAGAAGCTGTTTAGTGTCTGCTCTGATAGCTAGAGGTAGCAGAGGGGGTGGTGTGAGTGTGTGTGTGACCTCAAATATATGTGTGTGATGTGAACTCTTCTCTGTTAGGAACAGAAGACCACCAACACATTTGACCCACAGGCAGTCAATAACCACTTTCCAGTTGGTAATAACGTCAAGTTCTTTGTGATCCTGAGCTATGATTGAAAGGGTATTAAATGGAGCTACTTAATGGAGAGGGTCTCTCAGGCTGAAATGAGGCTTTATGTACATAACTGACAGACTTCAGTATTATTAAAATTCCTTCAGAAAAACACTTTAGTTCAAGTGCCTAAAAATCTGCCTAGCACCTTGTTGTGTCATTTACCAGCTCACCTAAAATTTTTACTGCCTGTTTTGGTAATTTACTTGTAATACTGGCTAAACAACCTTTTCACAGATGATGTGAAAGTAGTCCAGACAGGAAGGAGGAGTATGAAATTAAAACAAACACAAAAAGAAGACACTGAAGTGCTTCCTTTTATTTTCAGCTTAAGAATGTCATCAGTAAATTCTTAAACACTTCCTATTACTATTGCAGCTGACAATGACTGTGAGTACTAAACTCTTCTGCAAAAATCACAGCTAAAATACATGTTTTCATGGTGCTAAGTTTACAAGCATCCAACAAGCTTCAATAAAATCTAAATATCTCTATTTCCAGTGTGGATCATCTCATGTGCCCTATATCAACCTCTTCTGGTTATCAGTTAGAACATTTCTTATACTCCAGAGGCACGTATCACAGAATTGCAGAACAAGCTGAGTTGGAAGGGACCCAAAAGGATCATTGAGTCCAACTCCTGGCCCTGCACTGGACCATTTTTAAAAGCTACCTGCTTGAATAACCCGCTCCCTTTTAGTGCAAGAAAATAAGGGTTGTAAGGACAAAGCAGGAAAACAGTCAACAAAGAAAGGGAAAAGGCAAAATCCATTCTTCCCACTTTGTCATTGGCTGTTGGACTGGTTTGTTTTCAAGTCAGGTTTGAAAAAAATCTCCATCATTTTCAGCAAAATTTCAAAAAATCCAAACACACTTTTCTTTTTTCTTTTTTTTTTTCATTCAAAAAAGAATATATTCAATTAAAGTGAAGTCAGCTCCTAGAATTATATTTTTATCAAATCTAGAGAAAATAACTAATTTAAATTATGTGCATCATGGAAAAAAACCCAGAGCCTGGATATCCCTCAGACCCTGCAGGCTACGGAAAACTAGGAGAGGGGTTGTGTTGCAAGTTTTCAGCTTGGCTAATAATTTTCCTTAGGATTTACTCTGAGGCCAGTGCTGGATGGATGGGAGTTTGATGCTTGAAAAATTGAAAACTACATAACAGAACTCAGCTACACTTTGGAAAAGAGATGGTAACTTTGGAATGGCTTAAACAGAAGCAGAACAACAGAACACTGAACACTTTTCTTTTTACATGTTTTCAACCCAACCCTCATTAGCCTCATTTTAGCAACTGTCATTTATTTGTGAGCCCTTGTCCTTCACAAAGGTCTGAGTCTTGGAAGAGGCTCCTTCTTGTTGAGCATTTGCTAGGAGCTTTCCTGCTCTGCTCAGATGAAGGCTCCCTGCCCTACCCTACCCTCTCTCCATTCAAACCAGGGGCACTATTGAAGACATTACAAGCATCACTGCTTGCAACTACAAGCAGATTACTCTACAAGCATTTTACCTGGCAGATCACTATAGACAGTTGCCCTTGGAGCAGTAGAGAAGAGAAACAGCAGGAGAGTGGGCTAGAAAGGGACATTTTCAGCCACTGGGAAGGGGAAAGGAGATGTGCTCCTCACCTTTTGGGCACATGTATGTCAGGCTGGAGGACATGTTTCTGGAGGGGTGCTGAGAAAGAGGTCAGAGCATGGTTGAGATAAGACATGAATATAATAAAAAAGGCCAAAAATGTAGATTGAATGAGCTGGAATTACATGATTTACACAGAAGGAGTCGTGTAGGCAAATTAAGCAATCACACTGCTGGCATACCTTATTTATAACTTAGATATAAGTAAAAAAATCTATTACAAGTGACAAAAGTGGAAAATCAGCTTAAAGCACATGCGGCTGTGAAACAACTGCAAACCATATCAGTTACAGGAAGGATTCATGGATTTAAAGCAAGTAACTTAGCTTGTAGCAAGTCTATTTAGATTTAAGCGAATAAACTGGGTACAAATATAAAATGCAATGAAACTCACACAGATGAACCCATGAGTGCTGATACCTGCAACTCATTTTATTCAGAAAGACAGGTAATTATTTAAAGTGAAGAGGATTTACAAGGAAACAAAGTGACAAGACTAAATTAAGGAGGGGTCCATATTATCCTAGCCTTTTTGTGAATGCTCACCCTTCTAAAATCACCTTCAGTCCTTTTGGGACACTTTCACTGAAAATCAGCACAGCTTTTGCTTCCTCTATCCATGTGACAGCCAGCATGGATTACTGGTCTGAACAGTAAGAAAGTAAATCTTACACTTTTACACAATTGTAACTTAAGCTTTTCAGAAGCTCACCCATTGCAAAAGAGGTTTTCCTTCCAAATTATTACAGCTGTGAGTTCTCACTGTCCCTCCAAAATTCTCAGTCTCTAAGGCCCTTTCAATTGCTCTGTATCTGGTGCAGAACTTACTACAGGAGACTTCATCTGTCAGTTCAAAGTCTTTCTGAACTCAGTTCTTGGACCAGACAGTAAAAAATCACAAAGTGTGTCCTTGTAAAGTTCTCTTGGGTAGGAACCAAAATGTTGGAAGTTGCACAACACCCTTTGTGCTTTCACATACCTTTTGAGTGTTTTACTTTGGCAAGGAGCTTCTCTTTTAATTGGTGTAAGTAAACGCTGACTGATTTGGGAAAACGTAGTCAACTAATGAGTCTTGATAACTATAAATGTGATAGCTACCTAGAAGAAACATGGACACAAAACTAAAATCTGTCTCACTCCAAGGAAAGCCCATATAGTTCAAATTGAAGACTATAAAGTTTGTGACCTGAAATGTAGTAGAATTACAAATTATTTTGGCGGCAATACAGGCAATAGTATGTATGTTAAAAACATCATTCTTTTGCTTATATTCATAAATGTTTGCAATTTAAAGCTCTTGGATTTTTTTTGCTCTTTTTTTTTCTTTTTTTTTCCCAGAACATTTCACCCTACTTATCTGAATAGTGAATTTTAATGATTCTCACCAATGCCTTATTTTCCAGGCCTGTATACAGCAAAGACATTCTTCGTAGTGATAGTTTTTATATTATAGATCTCCGTGGCATTTTCTAAGAATAAGTGTTTTCTTCTGTATAACCATTGCAACATAAAAAAATGATTAGGATATATATCGAAGACAGGACATGTTACAACATGTTCATACTAACAAGAAACATCGTGTGAAAAAAGTCATGTTCTTCTTGCCAAGAAAAGCTAATTTTTGTGGGGGCATTGGATCTGGGAATTTTGTCTGAACAGTTTCATAAAGCTAAAAACTTTGATTTACTTAGAAATGCAATTTGAGTCTGCCTAGTTGGGCCTGATGCTTTGTTAGAAGACCTCTATTTGGAATAAGCAGGTTTTATCTTTTTGTCAATTTCTCTCAATAAAAATACCTGGATTGAGTGGATTTGATATCTTCAGCATGTCTGAGTACACTTGAAAAAGCTCTGAAAAAGGCTCAATTTCTAGTTTTGTTTCTAAAGACTTCAATGAACCTCTACATATAAAAAAATCCTGATCTCCTTTATTACCAGTTCAGAGAAACAATAAATCACAGAAACACAAAACCCTCTTCTGAGATAAAAAACCTAGAACTTGCTATTACCTTGTCATTAGAACAATGAGACACACAAATTAAAAAAAAAAGAAAAGAAAAAGAAAAAAGCGGAGAGAATAAAACAAAATCCTACCAATTACATTCTTGTGTATTCATCATCAATCTCTCATAAATATCAAAAGAAGAATTAAAGCAAAAAGCCTATTATTGGAAGAGATAAAAAAGTGAACATTTTTCACATTCAAGAGAAGTGTAGTTTCTTTAACTGCTTTATACCTTCAAAATTTTTTAATGAAAATTAGAAATTCTGAAATAAAACCATTCCCCAAAATGTGCTACCAAACTGTGAAGTCAACTGTGTCGAAAGCCTTGAGAGACTGCAGGCATCATCATGTCTCTGGCCAGCATGTTACCTTCCAAATGCAGCAGCCATAAACAAGACAAGAGTAGCTGCTACAGTCCATGGATTCAGAGTTCACCAAGATCTGCCAGTGTGAATCTCAAAAACATTCTGTCCTGAGAGTCATTGATAAAGATGCTCTAAAAATGCCCGATTTTTGTAAAATCAGTGAATAGACTGTATTAATGCTGACTGAGTTGAACAGGCTTTCCAAGAAACCATTTGGATAGCCAGATTATTATTATGCAAGACAAAATTAGGAACGAAAATCGAGGAAAGTAGAGGCTTATATTCCTGAAATTATATGTATAACATTACAGGCAAAATATTCCTCAGGTAGTTAAAGGTTTAATAGAGATAGATTAATAATATGTCATGATATCCTGGTCTTTTCTGAAATGACTGCTCCAGTCTCCTGACAAAAGCTATTTAGAATTGGATATTTTTCTATGCAAATTTCTGCAAGATCATGATTAAATGATTGTATTCAGATCATGTCTAGCTCTTACAGCTTCTACTGAGTTAAAGTAATATTAGTAGTTACAGTTTTGCATAATGGCTGTTGGATAAATCCCCCGATCAAGAGCCCAGAAGGTAGAACAGATTTTATTTGAATAAACATACTGAAGGTAATAAAGACAAAATCAGCAGCTCCTGAAAGAGTATTTTCTTTGCTGAATTTCACTGTAAATCATCACTTTCTACTTACTTCATTTGAGCTCAGTAACCTATGCTTTTGCAAGCATAAATTCTATCAAATTTTTGTGTGTTGGCTAATTCTTACCAAGTTATTTCACCGTTTTTCTTTTGCTGTACAGGGGTTTGAGATTAAAAAAAAAAAAGTAAAAGTAAAAACATCTGCTATTTTTCAGGAAAATCTCATTGTAATTTCACATATGACTTCCATATAATCTCATTCATCTCCAAGGACATTTTTAACTCTGTGTAATATCTGTCCTGGCCACATCAATGTTTGAGTTGAATTTTCTTTAATCCCTCTTATCCCCCTTCATTTACATTCTCATTGTATAGAAAAATACTCCATAAACTTTTAGACCACAAAAATCTGCAGATTTAAAGGTCTCCCTGAAATATGGTTTCTGAGATGGAAATAACCAACAACTTCAGCTGTAGCCAGAGATTTTGGACACTATTTACCTCAGCTCTCTGGTTTAAACATATCATCAAACATTTACTCTTTGATGCAATATGAAATTGTTCTGACATGAGAGAAATCAAAAATAATCAATAATCAATATGTTTTAGAAAAATGATGCTGAGTGAAATTACAATTATTTAGGGTTTTAGGCCTGATAAAATGTTGGAATGTACTTAATACAGTTTTAAAGTAGCTTTCTTGTTTTGAAGCTACAAATTTATAACTGATTTCTGTCTCACATGAAGAAAGGCCATTGAAAACAGCTTTCTTGAAATATTTTAGTAGTCATTCTTCTGGTAGCTAAAAAGAAGTTCAAGCTTTTGCAAAAAACCCTCATTTTCAAATGAGAATTAAAGTTTATAGGGCTTAGAGAGGTGTGTCTTTTTCGTATATTTTTCATTCACTCCTACTGTAACCCTGAACCCGGTTGTTATATGAAGATAGAAAAGAAATGAAGTTTTTTATGCACAACTATGGTCACGCAGCTCAAATTAATCTGTGTCTAGTTGCCTATCATCAGCTTTTCCTGGTATTCTGTAATGTGAGAAATGTTAAATCTTTATTTTTCTTATTTTACTGCTTCAGCATAACCTGAAAAAAGATGCTTTTCGTACAGTAATCTCATCCAAGTGGGCATCCAGTATTTATCTCCCTTCATTGGCCATGTATGCAAATGCAGATCCACAACACCAAACAGTTGCATAATAGTCCTCGACACCAAGTACAACCTTCAACCAAAGTAAACTCTCATAGCACTGTCACATTACCAGCCAGACTGAGCAATTACAGCTCACATTGGGTAAGAATTCTAACCCTTCCTCTACCGCTGACAACCTGAAATGTTAAGAAAATGGACAAGAGCAGACAATGCACAGCCATCACAAAAATATCATCACTTATTCAAACTTTGGGAAATTTTTACTCCGTGCCGCACAAAATGTTCATTACGGAGAGTAATGGCTTTTATTCAAAAACCAAATATCGGCATTCAGAAGAAAACTCTCTTTTTTATGAAGCCAGGATCAAATATGGATGTTTTCATAAGAATGCAAGTCTTCAAATAAAGTCATCCTTGCAACACTTTAAATCTGAAGTGCTTTCCATGGTCACGGTTTATAACAGTGTATTTTGCTTGACAATAAAATGAAAGAAATTATAGAAACCAAGGCCACAAAGTTACATTAAATCTTATATTAATGTCTGTGTCTGATATCATTGTTTTAGGAATCTATAATAATAAATTTATTTCCATATACAATTTCTGTGACATGGTGTCCTTATTTTTTACCTCAGAGGACTTTTCTTCGCTTTGTCCACTGTGTCTATTTTCTAAATGAAACAAAAGAAAGCTTGGCCCTCCGAGTGCCTGAATCCAGCCAATGTCATCCTGGTTTAGGATCTGGTCCAGAACCTGTGAAGTATGGTAAATCTGACTGTGAGATGTTAAGCTATTTCATTTCAGAAAGATCCTTGTCTCTGTAAGGGGTTTAAGAGAATATGTCAGTCAAAACACGATTGGAGTAACAAGTATTTTCATATATGAACTCACTTCATTATCACTGAAATGGAACCACCCTTAAACTCATACTGTATGACAGTAAGACCTCAAACATATCCAAGCTTTCTATGACTTAAACATAAAGTCCACAACTTTACAGATATTTACAATAAAGAGATTAATAAAATGTTTTTCATATTAACAGATGTAGTAAATTTTCCAAATATCTTTCTTTTTTTGATCATATAAAATGTACTCTTTTGCATCTGGAGTAAACAACCATTTTCCATTCTTTGTGTGGCCTAGTTAAAAAAGCTAAGCAGAAAAGCTTTCAGAAACAGAGTGTTTAAAATTAAATATAAGTTGTCTTTGAAGTCCTAGAAAAATCTAAAATTAAATTTTCATAATATACTGAAGGCATATTAGGTACCATAACCACTATGCTTTAATTTCTCAGGTTTGGGGATATACTGGATAATCGCAAAGGTCAAAAACCTAATAACACTGTCATGCCAATATTACCTTTTCCTGTATGGAAATTCTTAAAAAATGACTTTTATCTTTTGAGGGATGAATCAGTAGAGAAGAGCTCTTTGCCTTTCATCCTAATGCATGAACTGGGGGACCTGAAATCAACCCAGCCCATTGAATATTTGAAACAGGACACTGTTAAAAAAAGTATTAAAAGTTTGCATGGATCAAAAAATAATTCAACTGATTCATAGAACAAAGATATATTGAACAACGTTAAATATGATGTCTGGCTGGGAAAGTCCCTGAGCCTGAAATTGTCAAAGGCTGGGAAAGTACCATGGGAAAATAACAGCATTCGTAGCCCCTGTTCTTACATTGTTCCTTAGATACCTGGTTTTGGCGTAGTCAGAGCTGAGGCACCTGGGCATATGGTATAAGTTATATGGCTAAAGTACTGCTCCCCACAAAAAAAAAGCTTTGCACTGATATCTGGCCTAGCACTACAGGTACCCCAGCAGTATCTTTCCTCAGTAGCCTAGACCTGCAAGAACACTGTGGCTTCTAAGAAACCTCAGACCATGTAGAATTCAGCTGTGGGCCAAGAAGCCACCTTTTTAAACTGTGCCTCTGCCTTAAGACAGGATAAGTGATATGTCAACACATCTTTGTAAGGTAAGTGCAATATTCTTGTCTTGCACTGTTTGTGCTAATTCTGTTTATCAACTCCTTCATTGCCTGGAAATGAGTGTATGCCTGAACCAGCTTTTTCTGAATTTTATTTACTAAACTGATACTCCAAAGGCAGGAACCCATGTATACTTTGTTCCCTCCACAATCAGGAGAGAAAAGTACCTCTGCAGGGTGATCCATCCCTTCCCACTTCTCAATAGTGACTTGTTGCTTACTCTGGATGCATTAGATACTTGAATCTCTCTGTCCTTCTCACTCTTCTCCCCTGTACTCTAATAATAACTCAGCAGATCTGACTGGACTGCAATATCCTTGTAATATGATCCTCAGCCTTCTCTGTAAATATTCTTTTTTTCCTTTTTTTTTTGAGGATATTAGGGCTGTGTGTGAAAGATCTAACCTCTGCCTGCCTTTTTGGTTCCTGACCATTTGCCTTTGACCTTCAGTTTTGATGGCTTTTTCAAATCTCTCATAAGGTCTTACTGTGTCCTACTGGATTGGGCCAAGATGGTCTTTCCTCCTCTGGTGGCTGTAAGGCTGAGAGCAAAATCAAAACTCTTAAAGGAAGCAACAATCATTTGGCACTGCCATTACACTCAATAACCACCAATAAAACTGTCGGTCTTGCAATACCAGCAGCTCCCCTCACTACACAAGTATCTCCTGTCCTGGCTGCTCTAAACCTGCTCAGTGCCAGGGCCTGGCCCATGCTCTCACAGGTGCATAGTTTCAGAGAAAGAAAAAGTCTCTTCCCTTCCAGCTCCAGCTATGCAGACAGACATTATTCTCAGTCTTTCTTTTGCTCTTCATGCACCTGCCTTCCTGGACTGTCCTTCATGTCCATCACCAGACTGAACTCCAGGGGGGCTTAGGCATTTTTCATCCTATCCGTGAATGTTCAGAGTGCCTTCCAGGTCTCACGGCTGTGCTTCAATCTCCTGTAGGCTTTCTTTCCATGTCCAAGTGTTTTCATGAGCACTTGTTCATCCATGCTGGCCTCCTGCCACCTTTTCCTGACTCCCTGCATAGCCACATGGACCTTTGATGAGCTTGCAGGAGGTGATCCTTGAAAATCAAAGAGCTCTCCTGGACATTTGTTTTCTCCACAACTGTCTCCCATGAGATTCTTCTAATCAGGTGCCCTGAACAGGCCAAAATCTGTTTTCCTAAAGTCCAGAGATTTGCTGTGCTATGGTTCTAAAGAGCATCTGGCATACAACTAAAGAATTACCTTTTATTTCACTTCAGTTAAAAGTGTCTAGGCAATGGTCTCTAAGACTGCTTTTCATTGTGAACCAAAGTGTTCAAATCATGCTCCCAGTCTAGGCTAAAACAAGGACACAAGACACAACTTGAAGGCAGGGATGAATCTGATTTTTTATCATTTAGGTCAGAGAGGTCAATGAATTCTATGAATTTTCTTTGAAGTGTTTTCATTTCTTTTTTTTTTTCTATGAATCTTTATTGTGAAAAATAAGCCAAAAACAAACAAAGAAAAAAAAAAACAAAAACAAAGAAAGAAACATATACATCCCAGGAAGAAGGCTCAGAAATTAATTTTCTCCTTTCTCATGTGCACTGAGCTGCAGCTTTCTACACCTTCTAAATTCCATGAACTACACAAAGGCCAGAAGAGCATTTCTGTCTCCTTCATCCTTGTTTCAGGCAGGCAGAGCAATTGCAGGGCAATTTCTGCATCATTTCCAACCAACTGGCACAGCTATACCCCTTTAGTTCCCTGCTTCTTGTAAATCACATTCTTGGAAGCCTGTACCTCTTGGTTCACTGCACATGACACGAGAACACAGGTTCCACTTGTGACATCAGACCCCAATACTTAAGCACTGCAGTGCTTTAGGCACCCTTTGAATCTTACTGCATCATCTTAACGGGTTTGATTATTTTGGCCAAAGTAATATGAACATCCCTAGAAAATATGTCCAAGAAATGAAACTAGGTGAAGAAAAACTGCAAGCAAGAATGGTAAAGCCTTTGGTCACTTTATTGCAGCTCATTTACACTGCTCTTGTGAGGCCCCAGCAGTTTGTAAAATCTTGCAATCTGTTCATAAATACTAGGAAAATTTCCAATCTCTTGTTGTCTTAAGATTGTTCAAATTGTAATGAGAATGAGTAAAAAAAGTATTGTTTTCATAAGAGTTTTCGTCAGAAACCTGGAATCTATTCTCGCCACCTCTCCAAAACACTTATACATTTGCTGAGTCTTATGTTTATACCGCAGCAAAAACCTATCTGTAAAGCTTAGTGTAGCACTGACTACCTTTATCATTAGTCTCATCTGAGTGGAAAAGATAAATTCTTCTTATCTAAAGACATATTAATTTGTAATAAAGATTGAGTTCCAGTAGAGCAGCCTAGCAGAGGAAGTAGAGGGTAAAATCAGGTACTTGCAGAAAAATACCATTTGGGTGACTCCTTGAGTCTCCATGAATTCTCATTTAATATCCTCCCTCTCCCAAAAAAGCAAAGATAAAAGAGGAATGTAGAAAGCATAAAGCCATCAGGAATGCTGAGTAGTACTATTTTTAAAATAAGAAGTAGTGAATTTTCATCTGAAGAGACTATTTTCATTTTGAAAATTGACAACTTCTATTAAAAAACATTCCTGATACTTTTACTAGAGGAAAGGTAACATTTCTCCAAGTCTGATTTCTTGCATCTTTGAAATAAATGGTCTGGGTAAAATGTGGACTAATAACCTAAAGCCTTCTCCAAAAATTAGTTGCCTACATCATTTAGGTTGGTCTAAATATCCTGTGCAGTAACATACTGACTTGGGCATTCATCTAATGGAGATAGCCAAGTTCCTGCCATCATTGATCTGATTGCTCCAAACTACCTTATGAAAGGCAGTACCAGCATCAGCTGTGTTTTGAGATAGGCTGTTGTTTCTGTGCTGAATTCAGCAACATTAGTATGGGCAAGCATGAGTAGGTCAGCATGTTATCACCTAAAGCTGTACAGAAGGGACACAGCCTGGCCATTTATTTCCACTTCCCCAAGCTGTCTTGCTAATATATTACACATTTGAACCAGGGGAAAGACATGATACAATGGTCGATTGTCACTTTGAGTTTCATTCAGTCTTCAGCTTCTTTGAGAACCAACAGCCCACAAAGGCCAAGCAAGAACCCCTTGTTTTCCTCCCCTCACTGCTGGCTGGAGATCGTCTGCCCATCTCCAAAAGACCTCAAGATCCAAAGGCCCTGGCAGTTCAGGGCTGTCTTTTTGACAGTACTAACCTAACTCAGAACTCGATTGGTGAGGTAACCTCCACATGTGGTATCAACAGCACCCCAAGATTAAACAATGCCTCAGCACTGTGATTTAAATGTTTTATATGAAAATAAAAAATAATGGCTTACTTTTAGCCAGTCTTATACAGCCACGAAATAGTAACAGGCTGACTAAGACTGAAGTGCCTTTAACTGCCACAAGTCAACCCAAAAACCTATGTGCTTGAATACATGGCCTTTTCCCCAGCTGAATAGCACTGAACCCAGACAAAACTCATTTAGAATTGAAAACTGTCAGCATCTGGTTAAATGATGATGATTCTGGTTGTCTATATAGATAATTCATGCAGTTTTATCTCAATGTAATTTCCATCCCATTGTGTGTGCTTCACAGGATGGCATGAACACTTGTACTATTTATTGATACCATATGTTAATGCAAAAAGGGATGGCCAAACAAAGGCTAATGAGGCTCATAAAATGTAAAAAAAATGTTGGTTAGAGAGGATTTTTGGCAACTTTCACAAAGAGTTTCTCACGCTGGAGGAAAGAACTTGTCCCCTGGAAAAAAAATAATCTAACATATGCAGAGGCACAGAGCATGTTACACTGCAAAATTTCCCCATAAAACATCCCTTGTATTATAGGTACTGCAATAATCTCCAGAAGATGAACAAGAAGATGCTGCAAATAAAAAACCAAGATGTTAGTCAAGCTCCATCACAAGGACTTCTCAACCCAAATGTGGTCAGGATTGATTTTAAACATTTGTTTACACTAAACAAGAAGAGTTCCCATTTTCCTCTAAAAGCGCTCAAGGCAGTAAGGAATATTGACTCTCATTAAACATGCAACGCAGTTTCTAAGCTTCATGGTGGCAGTCATAATTGAAATAAAAACAAGGAGTTTTTGGAAATACTGAGCCATTCAAAATGCGAGTGCTGTGAAACATCAATCAGCATCTCTTTCCTTTCAGTATCCAAATTCACCAACTTAAAGACATTTCAGCACTTGGAATTCGAAAGATGAAATTTTCATCACATATAAATTATGAAACAGGATTTCATTACAGGTGTTCTTGTAAGCTTTCTCTTGGTGACATAGATGTTGATTACAGAAGAAGAGAGGAGGTCTAACTGTAGTCCCATAAAACACTACTAAAATAATTCTTTATAGAAACTCAAACTTTAACCATAACTAGTCTAAATTTCAAACTCTGTAAATTCTATTACAAATTTCTATCAATGGATGTTACTTTTATTGTCTTGTAGCACCACCCATTCTCTGTCTTACCTTCACATTCAAGCTGAACTCCGCAGTGATGTCTACATCCCACTCAGAGAGGCGCTCAGAAGAATAGTGTACCTTAATTTGGAGTTTGAGAATCATCCTGCACAAGTCACAGAACGTGTCTGAGTTTGGAAATAGACTGTACAACTGTCTCTTTGTCTGCTTGCCGTGGCTGGCTAGCTCGGGGGTGAGATTCCGAGCTAGCCCAGCAAAATAGCAGATTTTAGACCACACTTTAAAAGCCGGCTATGCTATCTGTGGTTTTCCCTTATCTCTGGCTATTGGATCTCTCTTTGGTGAGCAGCTGCATCCACAGAGAGTTTGGTTTGGACCCCCCGGGACCCCAGGAACAAAGGAAGGCGAGAACGGAGACGCTGGAGGAGCTGGAGATGTTTATTCGCTCGTCCCCGGCAGCAGTCTGGCTGGGAACGGCTCGTTTCTCCCGGGTCCCGGGGGCGGGGCTTGCAGCAACAGCCAATGGGGAGGGAGAGAACCCGGGGCCAGCCCAACACCCCTGCCACCGTGGGGGGGAAGGGAGAAACCAATACACATTTGTATAGAGATACCATAAACCGAGGGGGTTTTCCCAGGCGCAGGTCTGTCCCCCCAAACCCTGGGCTGGCAGGTTTGCCAGGACACCCCAACATACAACCAGCTCAGTTATGCTGGAGTCCTTGTTCTTTCCATGGGGCCTTCTAAGGAACCAGTTTTGTCTCTCCTGTCAGGCTGATTTACAACTACAAGGAAGAGAACCAGGGAAGGACACGAAGCTGGGAGATGTGTTTGAACATTCAAACTTCTGTGCTACTTCTGAACACTTGCTGCAGAAAGTATAAGGAAGGCCTAGAATATGGCAAACCATGAAAATTAAAGCTATATTAAGATAAAATACTTCATTCATTCCATCATTAAAGTTTTTCTTGACATAAAATCCCTTGAGCTGAGAGCATAAGCTTTTAAAGAGGCAAGGCTTCTGCTGGATCAGATGGAAATCTTAACACACCCATCATATAATGCTGGAGCTTTTAATAATTTCCATGAGAACGTCACAATTTGATACCAACCCAAAATATCTTAACTATCTGTTGCAAAGTTTCAAAAGTGACAACTGATATGACAGAGACTTTAGTTTCAGAAAATCAGGTCATTCTGAGGGCAGATCAGGTTGGACACACAGAAATCAACATTTTTTTTCACCCTAGGAATGTTTAAAAAACTGTAGTGTTTGTTTTAATCTGATCCATTTTCTCAGTGCAACCCTTTGCCTCTATATGTAATAAAAACACTGCTTAAATTCAATTTGCAATAAACTACTCACAGTAGACATGTTTTCCGTTTTCTAGTTAGCACAAAAATGAGTAAATTAGGGGAAAAAATCAGTATTTGATTCCTTCTATGCTGCACCTCTCAACATCCATCTTTTCAATCTAAAGAAAGATTTGGTATATCTGTGGCAGGATGGTGAGACACTGATATTTCTGTTTAATCCACCCCTGTAAAAGAAGGGTAAATACTTCAATTTCAGTATTTCAGTGGTAGGTTTTGTTTGCTGTGAATAGCCTGACAAAGTTTACAACATATAGCCAAAGCAATAGGTGCACGAATACATATTACACATTTCATAACTACACACACAGGCTTTGTCGTACTCACCACAAACACAGGCATCATTTTTGAAACAAGTAATTGGATGAGCTGTCCAGTGTTTTATCCTTGACTCCAATGTAAAATTATGATAACGGCAAGTAACCCAAACTCTTCACTAGAAAAAACAAACTTAGAGATAGAGCCCTGGAAAACTCCTAAAGTAAATAAAATATTAAACAAGTTTGTTGTGATTGCTTTAGCCTCTGTTGGATGAAAATTATTTTCATTTCATGTAATAAATTCATAATACCAGGAGGGATTGCTGTGAGCTGTAATGTGAATTCTACTCAGTTCACTGTAAATATGATCTGGTTTTAACTTAAACATCCTAATGACAAGTATTATGGAAAAAAGATGTCAAGCAGGCATTACAATTCAATGCTCAGTTTCTCCATTCCCATTCTCTGCATATCAAAATACAAAAGAGGTTGCCTTTGCTGCAGCTTGAATGTGGAATCAGTACCAAGGAAATGAGTGAGTGGTCAGGCACATTATCCAATAGACTGCATTACACAAAGTTCTGGTGTAAAGAAGAAAGATACTCCACTGGTTACAACAGCAATTCGTAACGCTGTGCAGCAGAACCTGGGGCTTGTTCTGCCTGACATTTCCTTGGCCGCATCACATAACACTGAAGGCCAGACTGAAAGGACACTTGGGTGTAATGGCTGTAACACTGCTATGCCTGACCTTCCAGCACCCACCTGCAAGAATTCAATAGTGCTGAGTTAGCCTTCAGGGACCAGAGGTCTCCTTTGTGAATGGCTACTTCTATCCAAAGTAGATGAGTGCTCAGACTAGTTGGATGCAACTCTGCAGATAGACCGAAAGTTTGGATAAGCTCTTTCAAAAGCATCCCAGAGAAAAAAGTGTACATAAGGCAGATCTGTGTATGGCTGTGGCCACTGCACCAACTTCTTACATTTCACTAAGGCCAACTTCAGACAAATCTGCTCCTGCTTAAAAGATTTGGTCATCCAATGGTTTAACAGTGAACATGGTGGTGTTGCTGGGTGGATGGTTGGATTTGATGATCTTAAAGGTCTCTTAAAACCTTAACAATTCTATGATTAGATGACATATGAGATGTTCTACAACGTAAGCAAGGACCTGTGTGGCTGATTGACTTTTTGCTTCAATATAAACTTGATTTATATTGAAGCACGGTAGTTCTGTAAGAGCCTCACAGGACCAGCTGGCAAAGGCGTGGCACATAGTTATTGGAACGCAAATGTTTCTAGATTGTGTCCTCTTAACTTTATAACCACAGTTTAGATTTCCACAGGGTGTACTGGGAGAAGTAGAAGACTGGCACTCACCAGAGCTTCCATTTTAACAGAGCTTACATCAGTGGGATCCCTCTCATCCTGAAGATTGTTACAAGGCACGTGAGACATTCCGGGTGGCAAATTAATTGACATTTTGCCAATGAAATATGATGTCTCCCATGTTCTGTGGGTTACAGTGGTCCTACACAAATTAGTTGTACACAAATACATAAATAAATATATGTGTTATCAATGGGTATGTCCAGGAAATATTTTCCGTGCTGATTTCAGAATGGTACATTTCACATCTGCTAGTCATCTTACTTGGCAAGTCAAGGACAAGAAAATGCTAAAAAATTACTGATAAGATCAGGGTTTGTAATAGTATTTATTTGATTCTAATAGTAAAAATGTTAACTTTCCATATTGATTTCTACATGCATAAACATGCTTCCTAATTATTTCAGTTAGTTAATGTAGTGTTATAAGAGACATTGAGGCACCAATTCTAGAAATAAAGAAATCACATAAATGGCTTCTGATTTGGAGTGAACAAAAATCACTTCTTCAAGAGAGTATAGAGAGTAACTTCTATTATATAACTAGCTCAACAGCTACTCCAGGATCAGATGGATTAATTCTATAAATGCACTTTTTCATTTATGTCAATACATACACAAATACAGCATGTTTAACAAGTGCAGATGTTCAGAGACCTGGAAAATAACCACCTTTTGAGTCTGAGCAAATTTTGAATAGATGACTAAGCATGTCATAGTGTCAGTTATGTTAAATGTCAACATGCTAGTTTCAGATATGGATTTGCAGCCCTGGTGTTTCTGAAAATACAACAAAAAATCAAGTTCTGGTATGTGTAAGCATGGTACATACTAGATGAGATGAATTAGCTACCAGCTGCAAAGATTAAGGTGCAGCTTTGATACAGGCTGAGATGTCAGCAGCGGGGTATGGTAGGTACTTGAACACTTTAAGGTCACGGCTTACATCTGGGGAACAGAATCTCCAGTAAAGAGTGAGCTCCTCCCCGCTCCTGTCCCAGTTTGAAAGAGATAGAAATGGAAGATCGTTAGCATACAAAAGAGTCTTCAGACAAAATGCTGCCATCTTCAACTCTGAATTGCATGATTTCCTGTTCAAGTTGCGTTTGCTGGATACTGTAGCTGAGTTGTGCATGTTAGTCACCTGACAATACGAATCATTTTACAAAAGCCATGACACTGATCCACTTTGTCACAGGTGGTGCATTTTTGGCCACATCTCATGCTTAATTCTGGAAGAATTTACAACAGATTAACTTGTCTAACTCTTACGATTTAAAAAAGTAAAAACCAGTGATTTATGAACTGCTTCATTCAAACTTAATTGCAGCCACTGTGAAATACACCATGAATTAATTCAAACACAGCTGCACTTCTAATAGCAGGTACTAGCAGCTGCTCTGTGCTTTCATACAACCTATATATATAAGTGGGACAGCAAGAATGGATTTTCCCAATATGCGAAAGAAGGGCATTTCTTCCCACAGATCTTTCCAAAGTCAGTGAACATGGAGGAGAGAGCACACGTGGGAAGAACAATTCAGTGAAAAGTTAGTGAGAAGAGGAAATGAAACAGTACTAAGCTCATTTCTGTACCAATACCAGCAGCATCTCTGTATTCCTCCCACGTCAGGTGACCTTGCTTCCTCTGGGCATACACCTTCCTTTTTTGTCTTACTTCCAAGAGAAGACTCCCCTTCAGCCAAGCTGGTCTTCTGCCTCATCTGCTTGACTTCCAACATTTAGGAATTGCCTGTTCCTGGGCCCTTCGGAGGTGCTGCTTAAAAACTGACCAGCATTGATGGACCTCAGCACCTTCAAAAGTATTTTCCCAGGGGACCTCACTCACTAGCTTCCTGAGCAGCCTGAAGTCTGCGCTCCTCATGTTCAAGATTGAAGTATTGCTGGCACTTTTCCTCTTGTCAACCAAAATTTTAAACTCAATTGCTTTGTGGTCACTGTGGCCAAGATGGCCACCAAACTCCTCTTTCACTCATAAGATCCTCTCTGTTAACAAGCAACAAATCCAGGAGCCCAACTTTTGTAGTCAGCTCTCTTATTACCTGTACAATGAAGCAATCACCAGGTTTTTCAGGAATCTTCTGGCCCCGTTTGTGCCAGCAGTATGGTGTTCCCAGTTAACATCTGGCAAGTTGAAGTCTCCCAGAAGAGCATGGGCACTTGATTTGGAGGCATCCCTTAGCTCCTCGAAGAATAATTCATCAGTGTCATTGTCATGGCTGGGTGATCCCTGGTAGACAGGTCCCACTGCCTATCACTGGTCACACTGGTTTTCTCCTGGTACAGATGGTGACCAGCTTCCAACCTTCTGTTCAACAGACCTTTGACTAGTTACTTGAGAGGATTCAAAGTCCATCTGGCTCTCCACTACAATGAAAGTTTGAGACTCTTTAGACTGTAGAGTGTCTGAGAACAACCTATCAATCTCTCACTCATTTTCTTGAATATTCTATTCACTTCCCATGTAGCTCCTTCACCTGGTGGCACAGCTCATTCTTTTAGAAAAACACCAACTCCACTGACTAAACACCCACACTGTTAAACATGTCTTGAGCAACTGCAAACTTTCTAGCACCAACTTCCTATGACACTATAATTTTATCTAATGGACTGAGCAGCACATAATCAATACGAGGTTCTTCCCTAGTGTCATCACTGATAAACTGTGGTGAGGTCTCTCCTGTCTGTCTCCCTTTTGGTCCTGAGTATGTATGTCAAGTGTCATTAAAAAACCAATTGAGTCAAATCTTAGCAAATGAATAGCATATTGATATTCCATAAAGAACAGATGGGTGAAATATTTAAAATGTTAGATACTATTTATTATTTTTATTACACATCCATCATTACAGGACACTGTCTTTTTTAATAGTCCTAATTTATTCAGGCGAGGGACAAGAAGGGTTTACTTAGATACTCAGTTTGTCCCTACCACATCTCCCCTAAAAACAATTTACCGAGTGTTAATTTCAAGTGACTTGCAAGAGAGAGGTAAATTAAATACCAACTTAATGGTAGGAAAATTTTCATACGGCCACTGTGTACCTTAGGAATGAATGCACACTTTCATGAGTAGAGAGGCTAACACTTTAAAATCTAAGTTTAGAGAGGTAGCTTATTTCTCTTACAAAGTATGAGTTGATTTCTACTCTGGAAACAGTTTGTTCTCAGGAATAAATATCTATCACTTTCCACTATTACTATTTTTCAAGGGTATTGCTCCTTTTTTCATGGAGTTAAAGAGGATCTGACCTCTGTTGATCTCTGTGGTCCACTTTGAAGTGCATTGGTGGCCAGTTATTACTGTTTACATGTATTTACATGGTTTGAGGGCTAAAGGGAAAGTAAGTCCTTTTAGTGCTAGGTGCTGTACAAATAAAAATGAAGGGTGGTCCGAGGAAGAGCCTGCAGCCCAGGAATGGCATCAGAATCTGATGTTCTGTACAGTTCCTAAAAAGAGAAAATAAACTAATATTATTACAACAGTAGAACCATGTGTATCTATTTTAGCTATTTACAGACTAATTTCAGCATCAGTGAAGGAAAAGTTTCAAAGGCAAAAAGGTCAGGTAGAAACCCTGCCATGGAGGAAAGCCTGTGTAAGTCATGTGCCAAATTTCTTTCTTATCTTCAAAATTTTTCCCCACAGCTCTACAGGAGTCACATTGCTTCCCTAGGAAAACTGCCACATCTGAAGTGCAATGTTGATACTGTTTAGCACTTGAGCCATCATACACATTATGCACGAACAAAAAGTTAGCAATAGAAGGCAATTAAAACTACAAAAAGATTTGATTTGGCAGAAAAGAATTAATCCTAGAGTCACATGTTGGAAACAGCACTTCTTTTCTCTGCCAATGCTGGCTCTTTTCCCAAATTTTACTTTTACAACAATTTGTCCAGGCTACTTTCGAAAACTCCAAGTTATCAGAACTTTTGTCTCTTTTCAGAAAACCTAAAACATTCTCAAGATTACCACAAATTTCAGAATTACATTCTACATCATTTAACAATCTCAACCTCAAGAATGTTTTCCCACCTTTGGAGAAAAAATCTTGTGGACCTGTCTCCTTCTGTGTAAGAGAGATCCATCACCCTTTTTCCTCCGGGACCATTTGGTGAAGTTAGGACAAATGGGCACAGGATCCAGCAGAGCAGGGATGTCTTCCATAATCACTCAGGCCATTTCCATGGGTGACAGAGGATGGACATCTTGGACTCATCCAAGAGCAGAAGAGTCCACAGCTCCTCCATGCCTTCCTGGAGCACACATTTTCCTGGAAGCTGGACTTACAGAAGACATTTTCAAACCCTTCCTAATTACCTGGTCTGCATCTTTGGATGGCTAAATGCCTTCAGAAAGTAATTAGATCTGTTAGTGTCCCTGTGTTCACCCCAACTGACTTCAGCTGTAATCAACAGTGAGAGAAGCACAGCCAGAAGACAATGGATCCCATCAAAGTAAATATCGACATGAATATCTATGTGAATTTCCATAGATAGGGTGGAAAAAGTGCTCAGATTTGAAGACTGATTTTCAGGTGTCTGGATCCAATTAAGGTGCCTCCATCTCAGCTCCCCACCAGTAAATCAGAGATAATCTTCTATCCAACCTGGGAGAGGTGAAGAAAACTGTACATATATGTTGGGGTTTTGGGAGTTCACCTTCTGTTTTTTTTCTTTTCTCTCTTGGGGAATTTTTCTCCCATGCATGTTACCACAGCAACAAATTGCTGGGTGCTTGGGAGAAACAAAGCAACTGGCCACAGTGGGAGGGGTCCGGGGAGCCACCCTCTTTCACCTGGGCTGGCTGGTGGTGGGTGCTCTCGGCGTTCGTTCGGAGGGAGAGAGGCTGCCATCCGTCCTGCTGCCGCAGGTTTTCCAGCTGCCTTTCTTCTACCGGAGAAAACC
>VZTI01000068.1:39886-57468 GCA_013397865.1 Struthidea cinerea | reverse complement strand
TCCCTTCCCGGCTCGGCCCAGCCGCCATTGCCACGTGCTCTCCGTGCCACGTGCTCCGGAGCGCCCCCTGCAGCCGTGGGGGAACCATCGCACCCGCCCCGCTCACCGGGAGCCGCCAGCGCCCCTGCCGGCTGTGAGCGGAACTGCACCCACGGGGAAAGGGCCCGACAGCCGAGAGAGGCTGGCACGGGGTTTGTGGTTCTGTTCTCTGTTACTGCCAGAGTTACTGTTGTTCTTTTGTCTTGTTATACATATATATATATTAGTAAAGAACTGTTATTCCTACCCCTCATATCTTTGCCTGAAAGTCCCTTAATTTAAAAATTATAATAATTCGGAGGGAAGGGGGTTACATTTTCCATTTCAGGGGAGGCTCCTGCCTTCCTTCACAGACACCTGTCTTTCAAACCAAGACAATATAATGCAATACTTTCCCACACAAAATAATGTAGTTGATGATGTATTGCTATGTGACTCTGCTGATGCAGGGTCGGACGTACAAATAATGATCCAAACAGAAGATCAGCAGCCCCTGCAGCTGCTGCAGAAACACTGTCTCTAATGCTGTTGCTCGCCACAATGTGCACAGGAGCCTGACAAAACATAGAACTCTTAAGTGTCTCATCGCTGTCAAAACCATCATCCCTCCAGTGTCTGTTTTCTCTTCATTATAAGACAGTCAACAGAGCCCTGTCAGATGTCAAAGGATCTCACCTGAGTCTTCAACATGCAGGCACCAACATCTCAGGCTGGCAGTCCCTCAAACGTGGCTGTCCTCTGCAAAATGGGATTCATTAAGTGAGCTGTCCAAGTGGTCTGGAACACATTAAAGTAAAAGGAAACAATGCTGTACAATGAATTTTCATCCACTGAAATGTGTTGTAGTGCTTATCAGGTATTTGTGTAAGCTGGCTCTATGGTAATATCAAGCTGATAACAATTTTCAGCTCTGTTAACTGCTGTTAGACAGCAGGAAAAGCAGACGTGCCGATAAAAGCAGCCGCACAGGGACAAGGAATTCCTGGTTTAAAAAGGCAATTTACATGTTAAGTGAGTTGCTTCTGTTGAGCAGGTAAAATGACTGCTCTGGATATTGAAGCCTTCTTTTTACTCACCATTACTTTACCTGTAGGAGCATTGCCAATGAAGGGCAACATTCCTCTCTTTTCCATTTCAAGGCAGCAACTTACTGTGACTTATACTTTAAAAGTCTTGTTTATTTGTTCCCAGGACTGTTCCTTTGTGTCTTGGAAAGAGGGAAATTTTGTAAGCAGTTCCTACTTCAAAGAGTTTAAAATTCAACCTTATATATAGTACACTGAGAGATCACATATAACAATGAGGTGTAAGTGGAAAAGGAAAGAATAAAGTCATATATACCAAAGGATAAATGCCTTCACAGTGTGACTCAATCATGCTTTTGGCTGGTTATCACAGACAACAAGCATTGGAACTAAAATAAGGGCCCTATGATTAAGCCTTGTTAAAATCCCTTCTTGAAGACCTGACAGTAAAATATAGTCCTGAATGAGTAATGTGTATGACTGGAAAAGCACAGATGTTTGTCTTCTGCAGGAGTAGGATAAGGAACAATATAAATATGGATTAAACAAAAGAATGAACATAAAGATATCACATAACCTTTCATGTGGATGCATCAGTTTTAACAACATTGCTGGCCAGATGATGACAGAAATATCCATTTATGTGAGTAGGGTAATCACTGGCTGTATGGTTACACAAAAGGGCAGCTCCCAACAGAAGGTAGATTTCATTTTTCTATATTTGCCTGAGATACGGCAGGCCTGGTTTGAAATCCTAGGTCTCAAGAGACAGATGTTAAGGTCTTCACTTGGCCATGAAGGTTCTGAGGGATCTTTCTGAATGGGAATGGGAATTCACACAAAAAACATTTTTCCCATGGGACTATGCACGTCTTGGCTGTCACTGTTATAACTGCGGAACGAATAGGTGACAAAATATACTAAGCAAGGTAAAAAGACTGGTGAAGAGTTATGGAAGGCTGAAACATACTCCCTCACTCCTTCATGCAAGGGGTGAGGGAGTATGCTGAAAATAAACTGTTGTTTAGGGAAATTTAGGCAAGTTTGTTTACACAGATTGTAAAGGAGCAGTGCTGGATACCCGATGTTCATTCTCTTCACCTGACTCATATGATTATTCGCACATCTTTAGATCAGTGTCACAGGTGAGGCAGGTACTTAATGACACATGGGTGAAGCCCAGCTGCTGGCACAGCTGTTATCAGATATTCCTGGCTCAGTGATCATCCTCACTGTTGCTTTATAGGTCTTCAAAACACAAAGGCTTTGAACAGCCAAGCTGAATTAAGACATGCAGATCCAATACGGGTGTCCATCAGTTGCCAGTATTGGACGTCTAGCACACACTAAAAAACAGTGTAAGGATATAATGATATTAGCGAGAAACATTCACCAGATTTCAATTATTTATGGTTCATCAATTTTCTGAGTCCAGGCAGCATCTCTGTACTGACTATGCCTTGGATTTTTCTGCCATGAATGTATCCACCCACCTTTTGAACCCATATAATTTTTTCTAATTACAGTGTTCTGCAGCACAGCCTTAACATCACATTATTTAGAGAAATACCCACCTTTTTTTTTTTTTTTAATCAATCACAGAATCATTAAGGTCAGAAAAGACCTTTAAGATCAAGTCCATCCATCAACAGAGTACCACCCTTGTGTTCACCATTAAAATGTCTTCAGGTGCCATATCTGCATGCTTTGGGGACACTTCCATAGCTTTTGAAAACTTTATTTTGGACCAGACTTCTAAAAGTTTCATTCAACATCTTCCATTGATCATCTTATGGGAGATCATTCCATATTGCCATTCTTCACATTTCATGATTTTATAGACTCCTCTGGGAAGCTTCCAGGCTGATGAATCTTAGTCTGCTTATTTGTTTCTTCTAGAGCAGAATATCCCTATCTTTGACTATCTTGAGTGACTTCTGATGCCCTTTTTGTACGCTTTTGGTTTTTATTTCTTCTAGTATCCCTATTTATCTAGTGAAATAGGGTGAAGGAATAAGAAATTGTATTGTGCATTCAAGATAAGAGCACATCATGGATTTGTACAGAGGCACAATGATTTGTGTTTTGTTTCTTTATCCATCCTAAATGATTCTTAGACTTGATTTTCTGGTTTCACTACTGCTAAAGTATGTAAAATTGGTTGTAATAACTCCAGAATCTCATTCTTGCATGGCAATAGTGGTTCAAAGTTCTTCACTGGATGCATAAACACAAGATTGTTTTTCTCTTGTGCATCACTTTACATTACATGGAATTTCATCTGTAATTTCATTATCCAGTAATTTAGCACCATCAGGTCCTTCTGTGACTCTTTGTAGCTGCCTTCATCAGCAACTTGTCATCTCTCAGGTCCTTATTGAATCTATTGGACAGGGTGAGTCCTAACATAAGCCCTACCCAGAGCAAACAACACAAGGCCCTTGATTAGCTGTAATACCAGAATCCCACAGAATCACAGAGTGGTTGGGGTTGGCAGGGATCTCTGACAATCACCAAATGCAACCCCCATGCTAAAGCAGGCTCACCTAGAGCAGGTGACTGTAAATGTAGACATATACTTGCAGAAACATATAATCAGATTTCCACACCACTAAAAGGCCTCAAAGTAAGCACATTTCCATTCTCACAGCACTAGCACTGCCTTGGAAATTCCCTGGATAACCATTAAAATGAAAGATTTGACTGTAGACAAAAAATATTTCTGTCAAATAAGGTAAAAAATAGTACATTTTGACCCAAGAGAGAAATTTCTCTAGCTGTGAGAGTTAGAGCACTATATAGATGTGTTCTGAATAGATTCAAACTTCATATTTCTGTATTCCATAGTAGATCCTTCCTAGCTGATTCTGTGGTGATTCCAGGTACCCTGTTCAGAGTCACCAGGCTTTTTCCTGGTTAAACATTTATATTTAATGACATTTAGCCAAATTTACCTATATCCTCATCCATTTCTATGATACTGCACCCTTCCCAGTCAAATTGGATTTGGAAGTGATCCTTGCCATGAGGGGCAAAACCTGCATTAAGCATTATTAACTCTAATACTCCTAATAAAATTTAATATGGAATGAGGAAAGATTTGCAATCTGACTGTTGAATTCAAGTGATCAAGTGTCATTATGGCACATGGCCCTTGCCTTTTAACAAGTCACAGTTTTCAATTATTTCAGAAGTCATTCAAGCATGAAAAAACAGACGAACTTTTATTCCCACTTCATTTGATGTTATGTAATGCTATTTTCAAAGTACCTCAGCCAGTATTCTTCTAGCATCAGTTAAACTGTATTAGAATCACGTTTCTCTTACAAAAATGATTCACTATACAGTAAGCATGAAACATGTTGGATGGTTGTTAAAAGGGCAGAAGCCACAAAGTATTGCAGTCTTAAGATGTCTGGGGAATTTTAAAAACCTTTCAATATCTAAGACAGTCCCTGTTCAGGAATAATTGTCACAAAGTTAGTTGATGGATGAATAAATAAATAAATGAATGATGAATGCAAGCTCCCCTGTAGACCTAGTGTATGAACAAAGATCCATGTCCGGAACCAAAGCAAAGAGGGCTCAATGTCTGTCCTGTCACCGGGTGTTATCAAGAACACAGGGATGCAGAGAGCCTAGACCTGTCATCCAGCTTTTATCCATGTATTAACCCCAAATATGTTGACATTTGGAACACAAAGACACAACAAAATTTAACCTAACAGCTTACTCATTGAAAATAAAACATCCAAATGAGGATCTGAGGGTAGTATGATGGTAACAGAGATGCTCTTCAGCAACGGACTTAGACCACTCAAACAGCGCATCCATGTTCAGAGTAAGGCAAAAGTGTATGCTCAAACTCATTTAAATACCTTCTCAGTTAGCCTATTACCTGTAAAAATTTCTTGTTTCAGATCTGCGACAAGTAACTCACCAAATTTAAGGCATTAGGATGATCTCTTGACACAGGCAGCGTTTAGCCTCTGTGGAGGGCTGTGAGCCCTTGGCACACCCTTGGAGGAGAGGAGCTTGAGGCTGAAAGGACTCACACCAGAGATAAGCAACCTACCTCTAGGTTACGGTGACCAAGTGAACACCCCCAGCATGCCTTGCTTCTTTATGGTAATACCTTGTACCCAGTTGGCTAACTGGTTTCTACCCCACCCCCTGCCTTTCCTATAAAATGACCCCTGTTTCTGCCCCTGGATTAGGGAGTCTTTGTCCCTGGCCTCCCCTTCACAGAGGCTGCTGGACAATAAAGCTATCTCTGTGGAACTGCCATACAAGGCTCCTGTCTCTCTGTCCCCGAGTTCTGCCGGGGTGATTTCACAAAGAGCTGAATCACAAGAGCTGGAACCACTTGTAGCTGAGAAATCGCTACACGTGCTGAAATCACCTCTTGCTCAGGGAAGTTGCTAAAGCCCCTAGAAAAGCCTTTCCCTGGCCAGATGCTTTCTCTAGGAAGGCTGCAACACACTGGGTTGCTCACCCCTGGCTCCCTGAAAGTGACAAGCTTCTGCTATTTGAAGACAAGATTCAAATATTTCCTACTGTGAGGCTGAATCCAAACCAATTCCATATACATTCTTTCAACTGCAAAATTTGTTTTTGAAGAGTAGCCATCCACACAAATCTCGAAGTGCCCCGCCTGTCCTGTAGTGGTTAACCTTCCATGTACCTGCAGTGAAGGAAAACAAAAATCTTTGCAAACTACAGAAAAGTAACAGTCTCCACTACACGGGCACATGGTAAGAAGTATCATGTACATCACGTATCACCGGTGACACACAGGATAAGGTGTCCCACCTAGGAGTTCTCACTGAAAAGTACTCTGTATTGATGGTTTCCAAATTGTGAGCTATGAGCCCAATTGTCACCTATGTGTGATGAGCGGTTCGTCAGCTTAAGTGACCCCCACCTGGCCCTTGAAGCCGTGCTGAGGAGCAGATGAATTCATGACAGTCTGCAGAGCTTCTCATAGACCCAGAGAGTGTTGTAAGTGCTGTCCTGGACCATTGAATCTTTGTGTTTTAAAAGACGATTATGTTTTGTCCAGGCAACAGAAGGCTTGCTGACATAAATACATAAAAGGCTATATAAAACAAGCAGGGAGACAACTGTTCTTCATCTGGTGTGGTCAGAGATAAAAAAAAAGATGGAAAACTAAGACTAAATATTAAAGGCCATTTTCTCTTGGCAAAGTCAGTACTGGAATAAGCTGCCTGGGGAAACTGTAGACTCTCCACAACCAAAGTAGTTCATCACAGACTGGGTAACATCTGTCAGAAATGAATTAGTTTTGGCTGATCCTGACATTAAAGAAAAGAGTAAGACTAGGAAATATCTCAAGATGTCTTACATCTCTGTCTGCATCTTTAGCCTGTTAAAAAAAATTACCAACCTGCTGCTAAGTCTTTCAAGTAGTCTCCTTCCCTTTTCTATGAAAGAGGATCTTCACCTGTGTCAGGGCAGTACCAGATGTTGGTAGGGTGGGTGGCGAGTGAATTGAGAAAAGCCCTGTGGACAAGTTCATGGGGGTACCTGAACATGACCTGGCAATATGTTCTTGTGCAGCCAAGAGAGCCAGCCCTGTTCTGGGCTGCAGCAAAAGCAGCGTGGCCAGCAGGGCACGGGACGAGACATTCTCCCTCTATCCTGCTCTTGTGAGACCCCACCTGGAATGCTGCCTCCAGCTCTGCAGTCCTCAATACAAGAAAGACGTGGACCTGTTGGAGCAGATCCAGAGGGCTGTAAAGATTTTCACGGAGCTGGAGCACCTCTTCTATGAGGACAGGATGAGAGTGCTGAGGCTGTTCAGCCTGGAGAAGAGAAGGCTCTGGGGAGACCTTATAGCACCTTCCAGTACCTAAAGAGGGGCTAAAAGAAACCTGGAGAGGGACTTTTTACAAGGGCATGTAGTGACAAGACAAGGGGAAATGTCTTCAAACAGAAATAGAGTAGATATAAATTTAGTTTAGTTCACAGCAGGGGAGTTGGAATTAGATGATTTTTAAGGTCCCTTCTAACCCAGGCCATTCTATGATTCTATAATATTAGGTGTCGCCGCGGGCCCTCGGTCAGTGGCCACCTGAGCGGCGTCCAACCCGGTCCCGGCCGGGCTCGGCGACAGTGTCTACAAACACTGCTCTTCGGCGTCTGCCTCTCGGCAGCACGCGGCCAGCCGCCTTCGCGTTGGCAGTCGCAGGCAGCGGGGTGAGACCGGCTAATCGGTCTCCCGAGGTCCGTTGTCCGGAACACTCAGGCTGCAGGTGGTGTGCAATGTTCAGGCAAGGCGACCCCGGAGGCGAAGAAAGTAAGGGAAGGAGAGCTCTCTCTCTTACCAACAGCAGCGTTTATTGCTGTGCGGCAAGAGTGTGGGGAGAATGCCAAAGGATTTAAGGTGTGTCCAGGGTATTTAAGGGAAGAAAAATGAGGGCGGGGTTTACAACTTGGACCAATGGGACAGAGGTACAAGGGAGGAACAAGGGTACAAAATCCAATGGGATAGAACCAGGGGTGTTAACTTGGGAGGAGTCAGGGAGGAGCCAACTTGACAGACAATTAACTGGGGAACATTCTGGAAAGGGAAAACTGGGCATGTGCACAGGGGTGGAGACTGGAACTGTGACTGACAGGATGAAAAGGAGGAGACTGGGCGGAGACTCTAGACCACAGAGTCTTCAGAGGATGACTGGTCGGCTTCCTATCCCTCCATCCACCTCAGGGCATTCAGTGGTGTTGGGGGGAGCGGCCTCTGGAGGAACCAGGAGGACGCCCGACTGGATGCAGGTAAGGAACCCTCACCCACAATTAGGAAGGTATTTTTACTGTGAGGGTGGTGAAGCACTGGAACAGGTGTCCCAGAGGGGTTCTGGGTGCCCAGTTCCTGGAAGTTCTCAAGGCCAGGTTGGATGGGGCTCTGAGCAACCAGAGGGAAGGTGTCCCTGCCCATGGCAGGGGGGGGTTGGAGCTAGGTGATCTTTGAGGTTCCTTCCAACCCAAACCAGTCTATGATTTCATAGATCAGATTCTCTGTTTCTTGCCATTTTTATAGTGCTGAGAATGGACAGAATTTAACAAAATAAATAGATTTGTTGCATTTCAGAAGGTCCCCATATTTAGTTGCTTCTGACGTTTGCCTGGACTCCAAATCCCATTAGTGCTAAATCCACAGTCATTTAATAACTAACAGCTGCACTTCTAGCAAAATAACATTCTCTGAGACATTTTTTCCCTTCTGTTGGAAGCAGGGCACCCAAAATGAGCAGTAGAAGTTTAGAGGCATTCGCTACCCCTATCAAAGGAGAGAGATTATTTGAAATAAGGAATATGCCTTTCTGCAGAGGGGAGATAACCTTCGCGGTTGTCCTGAGCATTTGCCTACCCCACAAGAGAGCTTTCCCAAGCACTGCAGTTTTGCTAATACCATGCACATCTTTCAGCCTTCATCCCTGTCTATGCCTGCAGAATTGCATACAAAGAAGCCAGAACCAGACTTCTTTCCGTGGTGAGTTAATTGAGGAGGAAAGGGTTCATTAGAGTTCACTTTCTGAACTCACATTCACTACTAGAGAATTTCCAAGTGATTCCTTGCAAGCAGCCCATCTCTGACAGCAATTAAATTATGAGTTTTGACTCAGTAAACAGTAAGGAAGATTTCTGACATGCCACAAAATTGGAACACCGAGATAAAACATAGGCTGAGAGGACCAAAGGGGAGACAGATGCAACCAAGAAGTCTGCAGTAATTTCCCTGATATGTGGTAAATGTATACATACACACCCACAAATGCACTTATATATACACATAATACATAAATGCATTTAGACTCATAAACATGCATTCATATCCATATATCCATGTATCTATGTAGATGTACATATACATGTATATACCCACTCATTTTTATATACACATATCTACTACATGTGTGTGTAAATATATATATACATTATAATTAATGCTTCTTCTAGAACATAATTACTTTGCATTGCATGATGTTTCATGATTGCTGTGTGCAGACTGATAGAGCAAGGTGTGTTGTCCCTCGCTTCTCTGCATAAGTGTAGACCTAGTTCCAGACATTTTTCACCATGGCCATGAGTTTCAGGGTCGAAAAGACTGATGATAACAGCAGCACAGAGCCTTATATGCACATGCACAGCCTCACTCTATATTTTCCACAGCTCACCAAAGCAGAGGAGAAAGAGCTGGAAGCAGATAGGGACCTATCACAGCAGGCAGGACGTGGATACAGACTTCAGCCCTCTGGATATTCTTGGCTGAGGTGGAGCCTGCAGGAAGCCCTGGGTTTAAATCCATTAATTACAGAAACTGAGATTTGTTTCAGTTTGACCATGATGCAGCTGAGTCTCATCTGCTGCTCTGAAACTCTTGTGGGAAAAGAGTAAATTTCCTTGAATCTTGTGTCTGTTTGGATACGTCACCCAGTGGGGGTTTTCAAAATGATTTTATGGAATTTTTGACATTACACCACAGACCAGAACTTTGTTGTGATGGATATTGATTTCTCTGTACTTTTTAATGTAGCATGATCCCAAGATCAGAACACCAAAAACAGTTGTACGTATACCATAAAGCATACTGAGTTATCTAGATAGAAGTTTCAGTTGTTAGAACTCACACTGTCAGCTTTAAAATACAGACTGATTCATGGTCTGAACTCTTACAAGTAAACACACTTATAAGCAAATACATTTATAAGTTACTAGCACAATTTGCACAAGGTTTATCATTTATGTTACATACTGTTTGTTTATAACAATATAAAATTAACATAAAATACAAAAATTACAAATAGTTTCCCATGTATTGCACTCCAGGCTTCCTGGAGAATATTCATAATGCTCCCACATCCATGCTACAATGATGTCATAGCTAGGTTGTGATTTTAATAAGGCAGGCTCAGGAGGGCTAAATGTGTGGTGTTGTAACAAACAAATAAAAGAAAGGAAATTCCCAAGTCAAGAGTGGCAAAATTCCCTGAAGCTAGGTGAATTTTAGGATCTCGTATCATGGTAAAAATATTCCATACACTAAACATAACCTTGACCCATGCCAGTGGCAGAACTGCCAATTCCAGACCAAGAATTAAAGGGAGCCTTTTTTCTTTCTAGAAACTGAAAACAGTCTGGTTGTATCCAACTGATTAATTTTTGTCTGTTTCCATGGTTACAAGAAGATAACATACACACATTCTGTCGGATCATTTTTGGCAATAGGGAATATCTCCATAGAAGTCCATCTCCCTTCCCCTCCACACACTGGAGGAATGAGGAAGGAAAATTCAGGGCCTGCAAGGGGCCCATCTCCCCTCACACAGCAGCGCAGTGAGAGGAGGGGCTGTGCTTCCAGAGCATGGTTATCTCAAGAACAGTTGTCTTCCTGAACGGGGTCTGTGTACACAGAGGATGAGGAGAGAGCGGACTGGCCAGAGCCCTTGAAGATGTAAAAGCACCAAGGCGTGTACACAGGAGAGGAGGATTTGCCCAAGCTGGGAGACATCCATTCTTATGGGAAGGGGAAGGGGAAGAGAAGGCGTAACAAACCTAATGCTCGAGTGAACAAGAGAGCTGCTTTTGCTTACAGTTTGCATGGGAATCCAAACAAGGTTGCTATGCAATTTTACCTACTGTCAAAATGGCAGCACTGGACATCCTTACCTCACCAAGGTCAGGCTGAGGGTTTAGCCCGTACCCGTATGTCCTGTCTTTACCATATGTATAATTTTGTACGTTCTCTCTGGATGTTTCCGGGGAGCTTGGTTCTGTTCAAAAGAGACATTTAAGGACAGACCCTTGCAGATTCTCCTCAGTTCTTGTCTTCTGTCTGCTTAGGCTGAGGAGATATTTGTTCCTTACCCCATAAGAATTCACATTCTCTTGTTTGGCTATCCATCACATTTTCCTAGCAATAAGGGAAATATTCTACAAACAAGCAAACAAACAAACCCAAAACGAAACCAAAACAAACAAACAAACAAACAAAAACAAAAACAAAAAACAACAACACACCAACAGCACAGGTCCTGAAAGCTTCAGTTTAAATACATTCTGGAATATTCAAAAATTAATTTGGAAAGTATGGGATGTTTAATAAGAAAAGTTAAAAAGAAGTTTAGATTATTTGAAATATTTTTCCTAAATCAGAGGTTATATTATTTGTTTCCAGGCATTTTCCTTGCTGAAAGAAGAATCACAAAAGTCAGGTCTACCTTCCCAAGGAGACTCTTACACAATTCTCCAAGTGAGCGATGAGGTTCTGTCTTCCTGATTGAAACTATAAAACCACCAGAAGGTCACCTCACTCTTTGGCTTCCTCAGGCTCCTGGTGTGGCCAGTTCCTCATTCCTGGGCCCTAACAGCATTTTGGGCTGTGGCTTTCCTGCACACCCAAATGAAGAAACAGAAGAGGAAAGTGTAATTTCTGTGCCCAGTTTAGGAAATGGTGCCTACTTTGAACCCCAACTGCCCCAGAAAGCCTTTACATTTCCAAATGCCTTAATGAACTGTTTTTATTTTTTCTTCAGATGTTGCTTCAGACACAGTTATTCAGATTGGGTGAATTCTCAAGCCTTCCAGCCTCTGCAAAGCTGAGAGCCTTTCATGAATGACAGACATACCAAAAGTAAAAAAAAAATTAAAAAAAAATAAAAAAACCCACTTCAGCTCAACAGAACTTAATTGGTGACAGCAACATACATTCTGTCTTTTTCTTAGTTTTTGACTTTACAACCGTAAATATGCAGGTTTTGTCTTATTCTAAATATGTTGAAGAGAGTTCTCATGTGATTAACTGTAGAAAAAAATTAGGGAAATCCCCTGAATAATCATTGTGCAGAATCTTACTACACATCCATGTGTCAGTATTACTGGGTTCATGGGACAGCTCTTCATCCCTCTTTTTACCTGCAGGAAATTCACATTTTTTGCTTTCAGAAGTAAAGCACTAAACATTTCAGAAGATGTTACTTGCTAGCCAAATCTCTTTGATTGCCAGGAATAAAGTAGACAGAGTAAGATTTTGTAGAAGCAAGTCTGGCTGAAGTTTCTTTAACTTCACATTTGTGTGAATTATTGCTTCCTGTTAGGCAGAACTATCTTTTACTGTATTTCTTCAGCCTGGCTTTCATTGGGGAAAATTTTGCCAAAAGATACAGCCCAAGTTGTATTAGAGTCCCAAGTCATGAAACAAGAAGTGAAAACATTAACAGTGCAGAATCAAAGCAAAAAATATTTATGGTCATTTTATTTCTCTTTCTTGTTCTGTCCCTGTCTTCTTTTATGTGTTTATGTATACATGCTCATGGATACAGATATATGCATAGCTGTGTCTATCTACATATGTACATGCACACACACACCATTTTCCCATCTCTGTATGTACCTTGTGTTTGTGTGTGTGATAAAGCAATCAGTGAAAAATTGAATGACTGCAATATCTGAATGTCCAACCAGTGTTCAGGACAGTCAAATCACAAACCCTGCATTTTTGACCAAACAAAAATAGGAGCGGCACAAATATGGCGATTAACAACAAAGAAAGTTATAATCCTTGATAGCTCACGATCTCTCTGTCAGCTGAGTGGTGGTCTGCTATCTGCTATGGTGATGTGCTGTTTCCATATTCCCTCCCTGCACCCCTCCAGCTCATCACGTGGTGGAGAGGAGTGTGCTTCTAGGGAAAGCAGACAGAACCAGAAGGATGATCCCGAGTACTGACTGTACAGGCAGCACCAAGACTAGCATTTCACCGAGCTTCACTTTGCTGCCAGTGATAAGGGCAGCACATAAATGAGCAGAACAGCACTGACAGGAGGGTCAGAGTAAGAACAGAGAGTGTTCTCAGAAAGCAGGGAGGAAAAGCTTGTAAAGAGAGGCAGCGCGAAGAGAAAAAAGCTTGAGACACAGTATCTGTCTGATTTAATCCAGAGTCTGAGTAACAGCCTCCCCCTCAGTTCACACATTCTATCTAGTTATTTATGTAGGCAGCAGAGTGCTGCCACAGAACTTTGAAATTCACTGCCAATTCTCAGTCCAGTTGATCCACACTGCTCACCCTCCAAGAAGTGTTGTGGATCTTTTCTGCCGTATTTTCCAAGATGGATGATGTTTAGGACAGCATTGCTCTGATGTGAGCCTGAATAAGATTGAAACAACCTCCAAAATCACTCGTGAACAGAGGTAACTGGCTGTGTCTACACTTCTTTATACATCCCATCCCTGACAGCAATCTTTGCCTATCAAGCCAATATTGACTGTGTCCACATTGCACTGCATCTGACTGAGCATCTCCTTTGGATACCAAGTCACAATGGAGTGGAAGAAGAAGTCATCTCAAAGTGTCTAAAATAGTGCAAGACGGTAATGTGAGGGTACTCTCATGGAAGCTCAGAGGAGTATATCTGGGTTCAAAACCTGTGGGGAGTGCTGGAGGTTTGCCCCATGCAAAGGGAGCCCAGGTGTCAACTGCAGAGTCTGTTGAAAATAGGAGAAACCAGGAGAAACTCCCCAGAAGCAAATCTACATTTTGTTTGGAAGAAGGCTGGTTGACCGGAAAAGGAAGCTCAGGAATGAACTAACATTCAGGCAGGGGACCAGGTGTAAACTAGGCAGAGGCTGTTATCTGATAGTGTAAGCATGCCCTCTACATCTGCTTCCCAGCAAGAGTGAAGCAAAACAGATTCAAATGTTGGATCAGCAGACTGGAAATTCTTAGAACTGACTCCAGTCTGATATCTGAACTCACAGTTTTTCAAGCAGTTTTTTTATGTCATTGTTCACATATCCCACAAACAACCTGCAAACTCTGGTACTTTTAAAGGATGTATTTGACTTACTTACTGCTCCTCTCTGTGGGGCCATTCCCCAGCTGCCTGCTCACAGGAGTACTTTGCTGGTATTACCTTACACAGACTGTATGACCAGAACCAGTTAAGCCAATGCAAACACTGTCATGAGGCAACTGTTGAAGGAAAACCAAACATGTTTAAAAATTCTGTTTATTCATGTCTTTAAAACCTTGTCATTAAAAACACTGTTCAACATGCGAGACAGCTACCGATATATACAGATTTATGCATTTATGCAGAAAGAGGCATCACAGCTGTGCTTCATTAAATCAAAACACATCACAACAAACTAATGACAGTCAGGTAAACACTCCACAAAATCTTAATTTTCCAGATTTGCTGTATCTGGAATATTCAATTATCCATGCTTCAGGTAAGAAGATCCCACTGCTGATCACATAAATGAAATACGAACAGGACAAAATAATTAATGTATGATGTCTCCAATATTACAAAATCAGACATATTGTGGGAAGAGTAATGAGGACAAAGGGGAAGAAATTTAAAGTTTCTGGATCACATGATACCTCAGAGATCTCCATTCAGCAGTTCTCATTTGGGGAAAATTCCTGTCCATCCTGACTGGAACTCAGGGTTGAACTACCAGCATGGTATGCGGCAAATACTTTCAACAGCAGATGGCTGCTCCTGCTGCTGGTGGGGTGTCCTTCACACACATACAAAGCAGGAAAAAACTAGCTGATGGATCACTGAGGGGGTCAGTTTCAAGAACATCCCTAGAAATCTTGCAGAGGCTCTACTGTCCTCCACAGCACCTTTCTTAAAATCCCAAAAATGAGGGCAAAGTGGTGACCAGAGGTATATACTGAGCATATTCAGTTGTAAGAGTGCCTTTGGAAAGGGGCTTCTGGTAACTCACACACACCCATTGCTCTAAAACTGCTGAGCACTGCACGGGCAGTGCTGCAGCTCGGGCTGGTAAGGGATGCTGCCAGCTTCCTCATGCTTCCAGTTCTGCAGCAGATCACCACTGAGGCCACCAGAAAACAGCAGAAACACCAATTTCCTGATTGCAACACAAGAATCCTGGATTTTGGCACAAATACAACTCCTTGGTAGCATGTGCTGTCTGGCACCTCTCAAGCACTTCACACAAAATTTTAAGTGCTTTATGCATATATCAATACATATGTATAAACTCCACTACAGTCCTAATGTAATGACAAAAAAAATGCTGTTTCTATCTTAATGATGATGGAGAATGTGTTGATTTTCCATATTAAACAAGTTTAGGGATATTTAGATTCTCCAATACAAAAGGAAACCTAAGTCCCGCAGAGTACCCATTTGATCAATAGGGTCTAAAAAAGCCCTGACAACAAACCAAGGGTGCTACTCACTTGTGTGTGCTCAGCATCACCTGTGGGAACCTGCATGGTGAATCTGCAGCAAAGCCAGGGCAGAAGTGCCAATGGCAACTGAGGTATGTCACCCTCTGCTTCTGCAATGCTGCACTGCAAAAGATTCCAACATGCAAATAAACCTTTTGTCAGTGTGAAATAGGCAAAAACTAAGTAACAGAACTTACATTTACAGTGAAAACATTTATGCTGCAAAGATGCATTACTTTTACATGCCCAGTATTTTGTGTTTGGGGTATTATATTTTGTAAGTCCTTCATCAAAATGCAGCAAAACACATCCAGGGAAAAACCCTTCCTGTCCTCTCAAGA
Source organism: Struthidea cinerea (assembly GCA_013397865.1). Lineage (NCBI taxonomy): Eukaryota > Metazoa > Chordata > Aves > Passeriformes > Corcoracidae > Struthidea > Struthidea cinerea. The sequence goes on along the minus strand of VZTI01000068.1, from coordinate 41,833 downwards.
GGATGCACAACAGAAACTGAAGTGCTCAGCAGTGCTACAGAAGTGCGTGGGAGCAGTAATGAATGGAAACATGCAATGGTATCTCTCGGCTGGCATGAACAAAGCTGGAGACAGAGTGCTCAGTGATACGGAGACGAGGGGTCACTGGCAACACATCGGGCACCCTCCTCTGCTGTGTCACCAGGGGCCAGCTCAGGCCGGAATCGAGTGGTGACACAAGATAACACTGTCCCGTAAAGGCAAAACCTGCACCGAGGCTGAGGGCACGGAACAAAGTTTGTGGAAACTCTTAACTCATTTTTGCAAGAGGGTTCTTTGCCTCCCGCTGAATACTTTCCCAAAGCAAAGGGAACCATATTTTTTCATACAGTCAGTCATATATAAATTGCCCCAAATTCTGCTTATCTCAGAAATTATAGAGGATTGCTGACAAACACTTGCTTGTACATGGTAGCTTGTTTGGACAGAGCTGGGTGACTACCTGAGGGAGCCAACTGTGCTTATCACTTGTTCTTTGATCCACATTTTCTCTGAAATGCTTTTGTTCTGAGTTCATGATTCCCAATCTAAAATGAATAGGTTAGCCTTCATTTAATCTTGGAGAAGTGAGCTGCAGCTGTTAAGATGTATTTAAATCTTCTGCAGCAATTCCAATTGGTCAAAGGAGACAACCTAAGGACCAGGTCTTGAGGAAGAAAACTGCAGGGAAGAACTGGCAGCCAAAAACCCGAGACTCCTTTGAGACCTTTGAAGAGTCTACAAAGAGATAGAGTTACAGCTAAGCTGGAGATTGTGGCAGGGACTCTATTTAAAAGGGATAAATATCTACTTGCAGGAAAGCTCAACGGGAAGAAGAAAATCAAAGGACACGGCTCCACCCCAAATCTTATTGCAATTCTATGGATTCTGTTTTGCCTAAAGCTATACAATAATGTAGCATCAGATAAATAACTTTTTCTCCATAGTTTTTGATCCTGCCAGATTTATAAATAAGCTAAATAAATTCACTTTGATTTGAAATTAAAGTGTGTATTCTCAGCATGCAGCCAACTTTATTTCACAAAACGGATACCAAAAAAAAATCCCACCAGCAAAAAAAGAGAGTGATGGAGCCACAATTTATCCAGGGAATAAATAAATGGGACACTACAGTGCCCTTTTCAGAAGTGTAAGTTTTTGCTGTTTCACTAACTGAAAACAGCTTTGTTATAGTTTAAAAAATATTTTTTTTGCGTAACTGCTCACATCTATAAACATGTACAAAATAAGCAAAGGGGGGAAAAGGAGATGACCAAGTTATTGCGATTATGAAAGAGCTCTGTCACTGGCATTAGAGAATTATAGTAAAATATTGTTTGTATAAAATTAGACTCTGAATCTCCTCTAATATTTGGAGTCCTGCTGATATCACTGCTGTTTTAGAGAGAATCCTTTTAAAGGTCCTGTAGATTGTTGTGCCATATACAGAGTAAAATCTTGGCTTTACTGAAGTGAATATGAAACTTCTCACTGCTTTCATTGGAAAAAAGATTTTAACCTATTACTTTCTCAAGCTTGACTTGACCTTATGCGTTAGGCAAGCAATGAATTAAACAGTAAACATTACTCTGGTGTGACCAGCCAGTTGAGCAGAGTAGGTCCTTACAGGAAAGGTAAACTCTGTGGTTTTCATCTTACAACACCAGTTTCTGTGTATAAACTGTACACTCAGGGAAGTATATTTATACCTTAGTATGATAAATCCTTCTTTCTTAAAGACCAGACTGGAACACGAGAGATGATGCTGTTGTGGTTTAACCTGGCAGGCAACTAAACACCCCACAGCCATTCGCTCACTCCCCCAGTGAGATGGGGGAGTGAATAGAAAAAAAGGTTAAACTCTTGGGTTGAGGTAATTTATTAGGACAGAAAATGAAGAAGGAATAATAATAATAATAATAATAATAA
>VZTI01000068.1:961-39873 GCA_013397865.1 Struthidea cinerea | reverse complement strand
TAATAATAATAATAGAATATACAAAACAAGTGAAGCACAAAGCAACTGCTTACCACCCACTGACCGATGCCCAGCCAGTCCCTGAGCAGCAGATCACCACCCCCCAACCAATTTCCCCATTCTATTCTACAGCATGGTATGGAATATCCCTTTGGTCAGTTGGGGCAAGATGTCCTGGCTGTAACCTCTCCCAGATTCTCACGCACCCTCAGTCTCCTCACTGGTGAGGTGGTGTGAGAACCTGGAAAGTCCTTTACAGTGTAAGCACTGTTTTTACCAACAACTAAAACATCAGTGTGTTGTCAACATTATTCTTATCCTACATCTAAACCACAATATTGTACCAGCTGCTAAAACGAAAATGAACTCTATCCCAGCCAAAGCCAGGACAAACACCTACTTTCTATATCGCTCATGTAAGAAAAGGAAGATTCAGGACAAATACAGAAGCTGTGCATTAACCTCTGTCTTCCACATGTACAGATTCAGATGGTTTGGACCACAACAAAGTTTGTAGTGCCCGTGCTTTAAGAGACTTAAAGATCTATCCTGCACAATGCTGTCATATCAGCTCAAGGATTCTGCTCAATACACACCTTGAAGGGGAATTTTCTCAGTGGCCAGATGAAAAGTGAGGTTTCCTGTCCTCCCTCTTCCACCACAGTTATGGAGCACTTTGTGCATTCTCAGTGTTCATCTTCACAGTTTTTCTTCCCACATTAAGAATCACAGAATCTTTGACATTGGAAGGCACCTCTAGACATCAACCAGTCCAACCCTCTGCTCAAAGCAGAGTCAGCTAGAGCTCACTACTCAAGGCTGTGTTCAGTCAGGTTTTAAATATCTCCAAGGATGGAGAATCCATAACCCCTCCAGGCCACCTATGGCTGTTGGTAACTTTCGGCACAAGGACACATGTCCACCAGGAACCTCAGAGCTACTTGCAAAGCTGCTTTCCAGCTGGTCTGAGGAGGCTTGTTCCTCTCCAGAGACAGGGCATGGCTTTTTCCTTTACTGAATTTCCTGCGTTTCCTGACAGTCCATTTCTCTAGAATACTTAGGATCCTCTATATGGCAGGACAGCTTTCTGGTGTGTTAGCCTCTCCTCTCCCTTTTGTATTATCTGTGAATTTGCTGAGGGTGTGTTCTGTCCTATCACCCAGGTCATTAGTGAAAAAGTTACAGAATACTGGCAGTGCTGGCCCCTGGTACACCACCCATGTCTGGCCTCCATCTGGACTTTGCTGCTGATCGCAACCCTTTGATCCTGGAAACTCAGCCAGTTTTTCAACCACCTCACTGTGCCTCATCAGTTTGCCTGTGGGGATGTTATGAGAGACATTGTGAAAAGTCTGGCTAATGTCAACTTAAACAACATCCCCTGCTCTCCCCTCATCCACCGAAGCAGTGATCTCATCACAGGTTATCTGATTGATTGATTGATTGATTGATTGAGCAGGATTCCTCCTCCTAGTCAGTAACCCCTGCTGACTACTCTCAATCATCTTGTCCTTCATAGGTTTAGAAATGGTTTCCAGAATAATTTGCTCCATCACCTTCCAAGGGAAAGAGGTAAGGCTGACTGGCCTAAAGTTCTCCACACCCTTTATTTTTATAGACTATTCCAACATGTTTGGAAGGCACCAATTGTGCAGTCTCATATGCTGTACAGCTAAATAGGAAGAAAAGATACCCAATTAATAGAATGTGTTGTCTGTTCTAATTTTATAGCCTGATGATGGCCATTATTTTGTGTTTATTAATTTCCTGTAGCTCAGAGCAAAAGATTAAGGATAATTGAATTGGAATCATTTATGTAATTCAATGACTTGGCATAACATGATTTATTTGTATCACTCATTGGTTTTACCATCATAGAAGAAACATGAACTTCCCACATTTCAAAATACTTATATAAATATCAATGATATTTATATTTACTTATATAAAAGCATACTGTGATCATGTCCACACTATATAATATACATAAAATATTATCAGTATTTGTTGATGAAAAAAGCATTTAAGTACATTTTCAACAATACTTACCCAGCCTGCAAGAGAGTTTATGTATAGCTTTGTGTTTTATGATGCAATCACTCCCAGATATTCTACATGTGTGACTGAAGAGAACCATTTGCCAAAATGCTCTGCTTAATAATGATGAAATACAGAATCAGGGCTTAAAGTTGTCGCTGCTACCTGAACTCCATCAGACTACCCGAATACCATGTCTTAGCCTCAGATACTGACACAAATCTTGCCCTTAGGAACAGTTTAGACTAGTGTAACATAACTTATTCCAGCAAGGATTTCAGGATTGAGATATTTTTCTTCTTAACCAGTTTTTTCTTCCAGAGCAGGGCTTATTCATGTAAACCCACGCAACTGTGCCACCACAACACTGATATAACTGAAAACATCTTTTGTTAATGGGGCATGGCATTTCCTTGTTGCATCACATTAACTTCATTTCTTTGGATCTGGTAATTAAGGCCAATTGTCTCTTGAAGACAGCAAATTAATTCCTGACACTGTTGCACTTTCTCGACTCTCACATCCAGCTTTTACACTAAAAAAAAACAACCAAAAAAACTCCAAAACAAAAATTAAACAAAACAAAACAAAAAAGAAAGAAAAAAAATTCCCAGAGATTCACCAAACTATTTAAACTCTGTTTATACACTGCATGTGCTGGCTTCTCTAGGCTAATGTAGTTTACACATTACGCAATACCACCAGCTTTAGCAGAGTGGAGGGACATTGCAGCAGTGGATGCAATGTCAAATGTGCTTGGCCTTTGGAAAAGACAGCCCAGAGCCCAAACACCAAATCCCTCAGGTGATGGCTTTGCTTATGTTGTGGAAACGAGCGAGATAGAAGTGTTCAGAAAGCAAACCTGCAAACAATCCCTTCTCAGCTTTGAGGAGATACGTCACAGGGCTTTTTCTTACTTCTCCTGCTCAAATGTATGAAGGGAGAATGCCTTGGATCATGTGGCTGTTCAGAAGAGCAGCCGTTTACGTCGAGATATGGATGTCTGTGCTTGTGTGCACAGGCCAGGCGGAGCAGGGCATGAATGGGAAACTTGTGCCACCAAAGGACTCTGCTGAAGCACCATTAGTCTGGGATATCTGTGACCAATCTGGAAAGAGAACATATATACCTTTTCACATGCACAGGTACCAATATTCCATCAACACTAAAGACAATGGAAGAGAAAGGAGACCAAATTTCATTATTGTTTGACAAATGAAGATAACAAAATTGAATTTATTCTTTCTTGAAAGTAACTCAAGGTTTTCTCCTGGAAACCATCAAGGAACAACTCAGCCATGAAACAAAACTAAAAAGCTTTATCAGGTCTCTGCCACGCTGTGTTTCATAAAACAATTTCAACTGGGGACTGTCTCTGGAAGGAACCCAACAAGGTTCTCCCAACTTATTTCTCCAACCTTTTCTTTCCTGCCATGCCTTTGGCTTTCATTTTAAAGACTGAAGATGTTTGTCTCCCCTCTGAGGACAGTTGGAGTAGCTTCAGGGTGTTAATGCAGCTACACTGTTGGTACGAGAAAATTAGTAAAAGCACTATATAGCAAAAAGTTGTTTTGAGGTAAATGTCAGAGAAAGGGAGAGGGAAATTAATATTGGAGCAATTACATCATTTTAATTAACTATCTCATCAGTTTCCTTCGCTTTTCTTCTCCATGACCTCAGTTATTATCATGTTGGTTTTATCTGCCAGTGCCCATAGTGACACACAGACTTCCGTAAGACTTTGCAAAACACTAACCTCATTTAGCTGATGCAAATGCCCAGCATTGTTCCAGGGATGGCACAGGCCTGCTGATGCAAAACTGCTCTGTTTATTTCAGGAAACTCATTCTTTCAATAAGCAACTTTCTTGTCTGGCCATTCTGCTCCTTGTTTCAGGGTGTCAGTCAGTGTCAAAGAATTGGTGATGGTGGGAAGATGAAACATCTTATAGTCTCACCGAGTTACACTGCAGCTCAGCACAACTATAAATGTTCCCAGCCAGATCACGCAACAAACAGAAATTAATTGCAGTATTTAAAATTTCACCCTGTCCTGTCTAAGGCAAAAATCCCCTTCATTCCTGAGCTCTGTAATAAGGCACTCGTGTCAAAATATGACATGACATGACATGACATAGTCTTTTAGATCATAAGGGGGTCACTAGACAGTACATATTTCTCATAGTCCTTTGCAATCCCAGAAGACCACACTATGTAGAAAGTCATCCTAAATAAAGGATAGAGTCCCAAAAAACTCCAAGCCAGGCTCCAACTATAGCACATATGAGTAGATTTCCCAAACAACTTCAGATTTTTTTTCCCTTTCTTTGGTGTCTGAATATGAATTGACCCAGCTGGCTAACTCCAACTAAGAAAAAAAATTAACTGTCCTTGCTACATGTCCTTTCTAGCAAGAATGGGGCTAGGCTCAGCATTTGCTCTTGCAAACAATAGTCTTGTGTTTCTGCTTGACGTGCAGACCATGACCGCAGTGCTTATCTGTACCTCCAGGATTTAGACACGATATGAAGCTGTACGTGTACATATAACTTATTTTAATGTTATATGCCATTTCTCTGCTTTCATGATAGGTTGGTACTTCTGGATGTTTTCAAGGAAGTCACAGCAAAAGATGGAATTTGGAGTAGATATTGTTTAGAACACATACATATATATATATTACATAAAGTGTTTATAAACATACCAGTATTATAAAACATATCTACATGTATGTATGTGTGTACATATGTATGTATATTTATTTCCAGTCCTGAAATCAAAGCTCCTGCACTACCAATGCCTTCTAATCTCTGACAGTGACATTGTGCTTTTGCCAGCTTAGGAGTGCAAAGACATTCACCACTCCAACCCAATACACTCATACCAGCAAACACTCACCTGTAAATATAATCTCTCCCTCTTCCCAAATCTATGCCATTATAGCAGCATAGCAAATGTATTTATGGAGGTGACATGTACATCTCAGAACAAATTTTGCTAACATAAGCCATGTCTCCAGCAGGAGGCTTTACTGGCAGAGTAAGAATTTACAGCAGTATCTGCCACTGCAGCCAGCTGCTGGGCAGGAGCATCTCATCCCTACCCTCTGCAGCAGCACCAGCTGCTTTCTGCCCACAGCTGCAAAGAGCTCCAAGGTCTTCTCAAACAGACTGATGATTTCAACACTGCCAACCCCTAACAACCTCCCACTGTGGTTACAATAGGAGTGATGAAACCTGCAGTTTGAAAGATTGTCTTCTCAGAGCAACAATAGCAAGTGAAGGAAGAGTAAAAGAGAAACTGGAACCTCCTCAGGAGCATCTGGGTGTCCCTCCCACTGTAGGTAATGGTTTTCAGGTCATGCTCAAAGCATGGCAGAAAGAAATGGGTGTCCTAGTGGTCTAAGATATATTTCTAACTCAGTGAAATTACAAATGATATAAAGAACTTTTGACATCTGGTTGGTTCTCCCAAATCTTCTGGGGCTCTATTTTATATCCACTGCAACCTCCCTGTGGGCTCTCTCTTCATGCTCCTGCACTCACGCCAGACACAGCGGGTTTCTCTAACAAAAGACTTAAAAGGAAGACAACTGTTGTTAGTCTTCCTCACTGCTATAATAATCTGAAATCTTCCAGGCTCAGCAGTCTCAAAATATAACCAAAAAGAATAGAAATAGAGTCACCTTTGGGGCAAAGGACAATAATTTCACAGCTGTCCACATTTTTGGGAACAGGACTAAAAGATCAGGGAAAAAATATTTCATTTTCAATTCAGTTAAAATTACTCAAATCATTGCACTTAAAAGTAATTATTCAAATGACAAACTGGAAATTCACATGAGTAATTATCCATTGTATGTGAGCATCCTTTATTCCTCTGTGTACTTTTGACTTCTAAGATTTCCTGTATTAAATGGTCACATAGCCACTGCCTTTGACACTCGTAGTTTTCTTCAATAAGATGTTGGCATTACCAGTGTGACAACACTCATGCTGAACAACAGGATCCCATTTTTCTCTAACATGTGGTACACATTTCTTACACTTCAGCTAGGAGAGAGGCTAAGGAAATGAACCCATAGCTCAAGGAAGTCTTCCCATTTCTTAGCTTTCATACCACTAAGTCAGAACAGGCAGTCACTCACACTGCAGCCTGCAGAGCAACAGAAGCACACAAAGTCCAGTCAGAAATTCATATTCTGTCCAGCATAATGTCAGACTTTGTTCCACCGAAGTATATGCACCGCTTCAGCAGATGGTGATTCTGGGATTTTATTTCATTAGCATGAATGTAAAATAAGGCAAACAATTTTAGTAAAAATATTTAATGGAGAGTTGGTAATTGGAGCAAACCCCCTACAATCCTGTAGTAAAATACAGTCTTATAAAGTATTTTCAGTTATTAACATTTCAAAAATAGCAGGAAAATAAACTCATTTATAAATATAGCCTCTTATAACCAAACTAAAAGGATTTAGTGGATTCACCAAAAGCCTGAATAGGCTCTATTGTTCAGAGATAATTTAAACCATCCTGTGCAGTTTCAGTAACTTAAATACCACTGGAGCACCAGCAGAGAAGATCTGCTTACTCGTTTCTGATCACACAGGAATCAGGGAGCAATTCAGGTTAGGAAGCATGATTGACAGTCTCCCAAATATCAACACCCATTCCTACGTCTCCAATCAGCAAAGAAGCATCAAGTGCATACTTTGCCTCATTCTTTGGCTCTGTTCACTCTCTGGAACCGTTGCTGGGAACACACTGTCATGAGACATAAATGCAGAAAAAAACATCCTGCTGTTTATGTACGCCCTAATCCTGCATAAAATGTTTTGTGGGAAACCCCTCACTTAAACAGCATCCTTTGGACTACAAGGGTTCCTCACATGGGCTCTGGGACCTTCTGCAAGAAGTTCCTTCAGAGGCATGTCAACATCCCTGAGTATTTTTCTTGAACCTATGTCTGTGCTGTGCAGTCAATACACACATGCCTCATTTAAAACTCGATTTTCTGAGAAGGCACTTAAATCTGTGCTCAGATTTAAGCAAAATCACAAGTGATCACAAGTGATCACAGGAGTTTTCTGGGCTTGAGATGCAGATGAAATGAGACAAACTCAAGCCCAAGTGATTCCCTTATGCAATTGTCTGAAAAAGTTCTTTTTTAAAAAAAGCCTCTGTTTTCATTCACACCACTGAAATTTGAAAGGGAAATAAAAAGAAAGAGAAAATAAATGGCACAGGGACAACTTTTGAGGGACTAGAGAGTGGGTGGGAGGATACACTGAATTCAGAAGGAAAGACTGAGAAGCTGGGCATTATCATGTTCAAGTGAAGTGACAATCCAGAGCTCAGTGCAACTTCAATTCTTCGCTTCCCACAGGAGGCTCCTGTATTCCTGATGCAATAGGTTATTACAGATTTTATTTTCTGTAAAACAAACACAGAGCCTTCTTTAGGAAATGGTTCATTTACATCCACTATAGAAGTCATTGGCAGAAAGTGAACAGGACAGGTTAGGCCCCTGCATGGAAACTGGGGAAAGGAGTAGGTGTTGCAGGAAAAAGGAGTCTGGAGAAATACAAGGATTCTGTGTGCATATGGAAACAAAGCCCATCCAGGTTACTGTATTTCAGTAAGTAAAGTTCATTGTTCAACTTTGGTTCTGAGACAGAGCAGAACAGAATTAGAGACTTATTTGTGCTTAAAAGAGGAAATATTTTCTATGGTCACACCTAGTAAAATGTTATAAAAATTATTTATATACCCCTCCCTTTTAAGAGACAGGACACAATCTGTTTTATTGGAGAGACTGGGAAAGCAAGCAGATCTAGTCTGCAAGGTCCTGTAAACCAAAATAAACCAAGGGACGTAATGCTGACAGTAAAAAGTCATGCACAGACTGCAGGCAAGCAATCCCCATTGAAAGAGAGTGATACCTACTTAAAGTCCAGACTCCATCAAGGGCTCTTCCAGAAGAGTAAAAAGAATGAGAAAACTGCACAGACTGTGGGGGTCGGTTAGACTTCACAGCTGGCCTGTTATGTAGTGACGTGGCAAGGGGAGACCTGGCTGACAAACCCCCACCAGCTGCCAGTGAGGGAATGACAGGATAAAGACCAGCGACCTGGAGTCCACCAGGATTAAGGTCACCAAGACTCAATATTGAGGAAATTCTGAAAGACACAAGCAATTGCAAAGTGCCTGGATGAGAAAGTGTGAAACAAATAGAGCAACCAGCAGCCAACTATATGGACTTCATGCACATTTATCAAAAGTGCAGGTGCCTTCACACAGTTAAAGCAAAGTGAAGAAATATGGCAAAAGTCACAGACCATGGAACAGACACTTGAAAGAGTAAAACTGATCAAAAGGAAAGCTTTTTCATAAAACACCACAGCCTTACAGAACAACTTGAATGAACATGTGATGCCTCACAAGGAACGTAGGATCGGGGTTAAATAAAGTCAGCCTATGGCATGCACCAACAGAGAAAGGAGGTACACTCAGATACTGGGATAAGGATATCCATGACCTTATTTAGAATAGAGGGATTCGCTCTGCTTACCTTTGGGTGGATGGCATAAGTTTTATAAAATACTGTGGGGCCAGGAGAGGAATTGAAGTTTGTGCCTTTGAGAGCTGCTGCTGCTGAGTGCTTTAGGGCAACCAGTAAGGCTCTTTCTAGGACAAGGATCTGCAAACTGAAACAATTCAAAGTCTAATCCTGGCCATCTTACAAGAAAACCTGCTCTGAGACAGTGTATTTTACCCCATGTAGATGGTACCAGCATGTATGTGCAAGACAGGATTTCATTCTGTCGTGGTTTAGCAGTAATCTCACCAAATTTAAGATTTGGCATCATTAAATAGAGGAATGTGTGTACTCAGTAGTCCTGAATACTCAGCTTAAAGCAAACCACATACACGTCATGCATTAACAAAGAGGTTTTGCAGTAAAAGCAAAGATTTGACAGATTTCTGAAATCTCAAACAGATATTGTGAGAAAACATCAGAATTGGAATACCCTCTCTGTGTGTCAGGAAGCAATACTGCTGCAGTGGACAACAGCTCTGGTTGGGAAAAGTGGTCTGCTGGCAGCCTGCAGGAATCAGCTGTGGCCAGGAAACTGAGAGCAAGTTTTGTAACCTTCTTTTGTAACAGCAAGAGGCCACAGAACACAGGAAAACTAAACCCACTAGTGCAAAGTGGGAATTTCAGCACAGAACAAGGCTAACAAAGCTATTGGAAAGAAGAAACCATAGTAAAATATCTGAATGCAAAGACAAAACACAGAACAACAAAAAAAAAGCTGTTTTGTATTGCTTTATACTCTCCCAAGTACCTGACAGGTTTTAGGAGTCACAACCAACAGTACATATCAAAATTTAGGATGAAGTGACTCAGGTCTGAGGCCAACACACAGCTTTGTGTTTCTGAACCCTGTCTCATACAGCTGCAGGGCAATGATAAGGTGCCACTGTCGTGTCATTCAGGGTAACTGCACATTTAATGGAGGTAAATCTAAACACAGCTCTTTAAGAATCAGAGAAAGACAATGCCAGGATCAGATCCAGGAAGACTGCGTCAGAATCATAGAATCACAGATTCACAGAATAAGATCAGTTGGAAGGGACCCACCAGGATCACCAAGTCCAACTCCCAGCCCTGCACAGCACCACCCCCAAGAGTCACACCATGTGCCTGAGAGCATTGTCCAAACATTTCTTGAGTTCTGTCAGGTTTGGTGCTGTGACCACTTCTCTGGGGAGCCTGTTCCAGTGCCCAAACATGCTCTGGGTGAGGAAGCTTTTCCTAATATCCAACCCAAACCTCCCCTGACACAACTTCAGGCCTTTCCCTTGGGTCCTGTGACTGGTCACCAGAGAAGAGATCAGTGCCTGCCCCTCCTCTTCCCCTCATGAAGAAACTGTAGACTGCAATGAGGTCTCCCCTCAGTCTCCCCCAGGCTGAACAGACCAAGTGACACAGAGGTGCTGTCATGAAAGGAAATAAAATCCACTGGAGCAAAAGATACATTTTCTTTGGCGAGTCATCCTCCAACAGAACAAAAACAGAAAAAAAAAGTATGCAATCCAGCTCTACACCAGGAGTAATAACTGAAACAAGATGTAAGAGAGGATTTGAAAGGTTATAAACTCCCAAAATCCACCAGTTAAAGACCAAGTGGATTAAGTGGCAACCTTATAAGCACCACCTATGTGCAGATGTGCTTTTACACCAGGCATTCCCAGGGCACTGCAGGGTCTGAAAAGCCTATGACAATATGAGGGAAAAGGAAGCTGGAGGAGGGAATAATAAAGAAATATTCACAAAACAGTAAATTGAAAAATAGAATTTCTTTCAGGAAAATTTTAAAAGGCATAGAAATGTCAGAAAACTTTCCTGAATGGGTCATTTTTCTTCTTAAAAAGAAAATACTATGAGCAACATATTTTTAGTGTACAACATACGTTGTTTTGCTGACTTACGCTGTTCAAATTCTGCAGAAGCTTCAAGTGAAACCAAACCGGCAGCATTTGTTAGTCAATGACCTTTTCAGAGCCTCAGAAAATCATCTGGAGTGTCAAAGCAACATAAGTACTGATCTTTTCCTATTATTCCCATCCCACAGCAAGCTAAAAAGCAGTTTGCATTAGCATTTTCTGTTAGCAAGTCACAGAGCCACTGAAAACTCATGGAGGTAAAAAACCTCACACATCTTCAGTGTCATGCATTTGAGTCCTGTCCATCCATTTCTTTCTCAAATCACACTCTCCCACAAGAAGAAATTAAACCTTTTGGCTTCTTTCTGTACAGTAAAACCTGCAGTAGCTCTCTTTCTTAGTCCAGAGACTCATTCTGTTACACTGGGCTGTAGCGAGCACAGAAGAAAGCAGAGGATGGCTTTAAAAAAATGCTTTAAACTGCCTTAAGGGACCCCTTTGGCACCCACTCTAAGGGCTCTGGTGGCTCAGGGGCCTTCACAAAATGCTCCAGGGCTTGTTAAGACACCAGGAGGCTCCTGCCAGGTCACCTTGTCCACTGATGACTTCAATACCAGATGAGGAAACACATCAGGGGTTGAACACATCAGTACTGAAGCTATCCAAAGGCACACCTTCAAATCAACATTTTTAGACCATCATACTTCTTACAGTGTGCAAGCAAAAGACATGCACAAAGAAAACTTATAGGCACAGGAAAATGAACTGGAACAGGACTTCAAAGGGCATTTAGACAATCCCCTCACTTGGGTGCCAAGTCTCCCGCTTGCCAAGACCATTCCTGAGAGATGTTTGTCATGAAATCTGCACAAGGAGATTTCACTGTCTCTTTCAGTAGCATGTTGCAATGCTTAATTGTACTTATAAAAATTTTTTTCCTAAAACATCACCTGAACCTTCTTTGCTGAAAGGGAAATTGTTTCTTGTCTAGCTTCCAAATGTTCACAGAACAATTTACCCCTGGCCTCTTCATAATAGCTTTATACATATCAGAGAGCTGTTATCACCTCACCAGTAGGCTCTGCTTCTCTAGACTAAACAAACTCTGTCCCTTAAACCTTCCTTCAAAGGTCATGTTTTTCAAGACTGTTGTGATTTTTGCTCCCCTTCTCTGGACTATCTACAATTTGTCCACTTCATAGAAACGTGGACTTGTAAACTGGATATAGAACTTCAACTGGGAGATGACTAGAGGCAAAAAGACTGAAAAATAACTACCCCTGGTGTCTAACATGAAATATGTAGGTTAATCCATGCTGGGATGAAATTTACTGACACTCTGAGCACAAAAATCCAACCAACCAGGAAAAATCCCACATTGATCAAGTAACTCTACACGAGTCTGTGTACACACATTGTTTGCATGTGGAAAGCAATATTCACATGTGCAAGGACTTCTGTTTTGCAAAGCTGCATTCCTTTCAGTTGTACTTAGGCCAAGATTTTTCAGAAGTACATGCTAAAAGCTGGACTTCTAAATACCTGTTTGGTTGCTGAAATAATCGCCTTTGATCTTCATGCACTGTCAAGATGCAGCAGCGCCTACTTCTGCAATCTCATAATCTCTGTACACCTTAATTACAGGCTTTGAATCTTAATTTTAAGCATCTTTTTGTTATTCAGAGCTGAAAGCAAAACACTACTCTTTGATGTGTCCAGTTTACTATATCCTAAACTCTACAGGTCTGGTAGAGAGAGTCCTTTTTTTTCCAGTTCCCACACAGAAAGCTGGGGAGCAGGTGGTCAGTTCCTGGCATCACTCAGCACCAAGTCCTGTTACAGTTGGCTTTAGAAGAAGGTCAAATTTAAAGATATTTCAATAAAGAAAAAACAAATTTCTCTTAGAAGTCTGTCAGAGTTAATGTTTGGGAATTCTGAAAATGTCGCCCTCTTGGGAGGCTCTGGAGTTAACTATCATGGCTAATCTATTTGAGTCCACTACTCCTGGGCTTAAACAGATGATGTAAAGTGGTTGCTGGAATCACCTTTTATCTTCTGTCTGCAAAGTGATAAATCTTCAAATATACTCTTACAATGCTCCAGGAAAAGTAGACCTGAGAATTGAGATTCCCTAGAACTAACACAGGGGATTTTTTCAGAGATTAAATTCTTGGATGATGTGAGCACAGACTGCCAGTAAATCTTGCTATTCTGCATGGAAACATCCAGGTGGCTTGAACAGCTGGGGAGGAAATGTCGAATTGTTGGCATGCAGCACTTACAGTGTCTCCTCCTCTCTGAACTTGCTGTACTTCTTCTAGGGTTTCCCATTACAGCTGCAATGACTTTTAAGGATATGAACAGATTCATAAGACTACACTTGGTATCCCTTCCTTATTCCCCAGTGCTACAATTTGCGTGAGAGATAACAAAACCAATGTCTGTTTATCTGGAGTGAATGATCAGTGCTGCCCACTTCAGTGGCATCACCAACACAAGTCTATGAAAGTTGTGAGCAGACATTTGGACTCCATGAACACTGCAAAACTGGGAGTGACAGAGGCTATGGCTCCTGAAACTACTCTGAAAAAAATAGAGGGTAGCAAACTCTTCTCAGAAATACAGAATTACAGTTCAGTTCTCCTGGACAATTCTTCAGACTTTGAAGCACCTTTAAAGCTTTATTTGCTTTTTCACCTTGTATTGCTTTACAATGGCAGTAGCTGTGTAAATAGAAGTGTCTGCACATTGCTGACAGAATAAAGAACATCATGAGTTGCACAACTGTCACCATAGCCGTAGCTCAACTCTCACCCTCACTGAGGTCTTATTTCCTCAGATAAGCACTTCTGAGTAAACCTCAGGTCACAAAACCTTGATTAGAATTTGTAAAGTAATAATTTTTAAGTAGATAAGTCACAGAGGGAGTTCCTCACCTTTGCATGGCACTGGCAGGAAGAATTCTCAATAGCTGCCTTTGCTGGAGCAAAGCTGGCAGCTACCAGAGCTGAGATGACACTGTGGCCCTTCATACTCAGTAGCAACAAGCACATTTCCCTCAGTTTGATATGCTTGCAAGGCACAATTTTGAAATTTAAGAAGTCTCCAAGCTACCCCAATGTTCATGGATGTGGTAATTTACCAGTAATGTGCAGGTCTGGCATTGAACACTCATTTGAAAACACTCTGTTCTAAACTCTTGCATTTCTTTACCCGTGTATTTAATTGTTGGCAAATGGTCAAAAACTTCTGTCCCAAGGAATTTCTCTTAGTATTATTTGCTTTCCTTTCCTCTTGTTTGGAATTCGGACAAGCCTACATTTTTCCTGTCAGTCGTCTATAGGGATTTTGGCAGAAATAGTACTTAAATGCAAGTTGATGTATTTGTTCTATCAAACATAGGGTTCAGTGACAGAGAATGTAACACCATGAAGTGGAAGGTGGAAGACAAAAATCTGTACTTGCTGGAGAAGCATCACTGATTTTAGCAGGTTTACCTCAGTAATGTCAAAATTAGATCTGTGTCTTTTTAACAATCATATTCTGAAGAATTCAGTCAACCAAACATGTTGGTTTATATGGCCAGAGGTTTCCTATCTGACTTCTACCTGCTGGCCCAGAAGGAAGTTGAATGTCCAGAGTACACTTGACCTTCTGCCAATCACATCCAGACGTCAGGACATTGCAGAGTATTTCAGATTAGACTAAATGCCAATCCTAAAGGAACCAAACCTAGTCCTGGTATCCAACCGATAATCCCTAGTCACAGACGGATGGTTACACACACCCATATCAGCTTGCACACACGGACACACAAACCCCTTTTATAACAGTATATGCACTCCACTGCAGCTGGCACTGCCCTGAGCCATTAAAGAGCTTCCAGAATGCTCGTCTACTTGGGGATTAGTCTCTACATTAGGCCAGTTTTTCCTAGTTTTTCCTAGTTTTTCCTCTGTATTACCAGGATGCAATGAGGAATCCCATCCTCTTACATATCTTGTGTTATGTGGTGCAGATAAACAGAACAATGTGTTTGTCAGTACTGTGCATTTTCCATAAGCACAAACACAGAGCAAAGCACGCAAGTAGAGAGTACCAAAGTGGCAGATAATCATCTTCCAAACAGATGGACACTACAAATAACCTGGGAACTGTGTGCTGTCTGTGCACACACACGCAATAGCAATTCCATGGAGGAAAGAGTTGGTCATTACTCTTTTGAGAAATGTCTCTTCTAAGTACATGTGCAAATCTCTTTTCAAAGATATGCAAGTGATCACTTTGTCAGAGTGAGTAAATTCAAAATTTCCCAACACCAGTCTGAAAACCTCAAAAAAAGGAAAACAGCAGACATAGTTTATCTTGAGATTATTTTTTTCCAGTTTACCCTTCTCCCTTTATTTTTCTCTTATGCATTTTTGTTTCAAACTTTATCATCTAACAAAAGGAAGCAAATGAGTTCTTTGGGGAATAAAAGTCTTTAGCAGTTTCAGGAAAGAAAATTATAAGTCCTATAACTCCTCACCTTCTTCTGAACTGTACCCATTTTCCAATTTGATGGACTCCAGCTGGGAACTTGTTTGAAATTGAATAAATGGGAAGGATTTTACCATCTCAGTGAAATTCAGTCACAGTTCTCCACTGAAGATTAGTCTTTCCAGTCCCATCACTGAAGGGACTTTCCACGCAACTTTTTTCCAATATGAGGATTTCCTCTGGCTCCAGCCTGAAGGGTCTTTTTCTCAGGGTTCTTTATTGCACACCCTGTGGGAGCTTCCAAAAAGTAATTGCCCAAATTTGGCAGAGAACAATTGGTAGATTTTCCCTCTTACTATGGAAATTTCTTTTGTATGAGTTGTATGAGTCACAGAAGTCCCTCTCCTGGGAATCTCTCTCTCAGAGGAAATATGAGACTGTTGTGATATGACATGTGATTTCCTTTTTTTTATGGATTTTATTCATGGTAGAGCACAGTTACTCCTAAACAGAACAGTTTTGCAAGTGTATCTTGCAAGATTTCAAAAGGAGTTCAGAGAGTGACCAGTGCTTTGATACCACTTGAAACCAGTCATCTGCCATGTCTTCTAGGATACTGCTGACATTTTCTGACTGATTCCAAGTATCAGTGCTTATTTCACAAGCTCAGTGGCCCGAAGAAATTCTTCTTGAAGTGGATGGCAGATGAAACTTAACCTAAGATCATAGGCTTTGGGGAGCTGCTTGTAATTTCCTCTCAATCCCACTGTCTGCGTTAGATGATTTCAAAGGTTCAATGTCTCCCCTAAAAGATTAGCAGCCACAAAACAACCAACATAAAATAACCCTCTGCTCTATTTTTCAGCACTTCCAAATTAAATCTTTGGATGTTTCTAGTCTGTTGGGAAGTGTCACAGTCTCTTAACTAGAAACTGATTACTCCACCCATCAAACGTTGAAGTTTTCAACAATTTCCTTGCAAGTTCTGCTTTTGTCACCTCCATAGATTTAACACCACATGCACCACATGCACATACAGTGATTAGTTGCAGTCGTGCATTTTAAAAGGCACCACGCAATCTACAACTCCGTGTCAAAAAAAGCTGGCCTTTATTTAACATTAACAACTGCTGCCAGTTATATTACATGTCTATTATTTGAAATACTATTTAAGTGTAATGACTAATAATATCAATACATATGTGTGTGTGTGTGTGTGTATGTATTTATAGCCTATATATGCATATATACAGATATATATAGAGAGAGATATATATAAGGATGCATGCCATTTATTTCACCACTCCTGTGGTACATGGCACATGAAATGAGCAGCAGATATGTCATATGTGACCCAGATTCTGTAGCTCTCTGGATGAATGGCAGTGGGTGGCTCTAAGAGGCATACAGCTTCATTATATCAATAATTTAATGTGAAGGAAAGGATTCATCGTAAAGATAAGGCTTTTATATTACATTTGTCAGTTCCCTCCAGATATACTTCTGACATTTAAAGTAGAAAGTTCAATCAGTTTGAATTCTCATAAAACACAAACCTGTCTGTTCCCAACTATGTGAGAGTACACAATCCTAATGTCAAAATTAGCTGCTAAACATCTTCACGTTTGGCTTGATAGATCTCTCCACGACTAAGAAACAACACAGTCTGTGGTTACAAGTACTATGCACCTGAATCAAATAGAAGTAGATTATGAATTTAGGAATTAAAGTAATATTTGTATTTGTACTTTTGAGCTTAACTACTGAAGCATTTTGAATAATATACAGGTTGTCAGGTTACAGATAATGAGAGATGTTTTCTATTCATATAGGACACATTTATGCATTCAATCAGAAGATTTTAAAAAAGAACTCCTGAACTGAGCATAATTTGGTACTTGAAAAAATTATTCAAAATTCATATTCTGTCAGAGATCTACAGAAAAGTCACTGTCTTCAAAAAACATTTCCAATAGAAAAGCATTTAACAGAAAGCATTTAATGCAACTCCAGAGTTCTCAGCTGTTAAAAGGTAAATCACATTAATTGCTCTATTAAAGTTTGTAACTGAAATGAAAAATTGTCAGGCTGTATTTTGGCAATTATAGGTGAGTAATAGCTATGCAGCCAGAAACAATGCAGTCCTATACATCTTGATCATAAATATGGATGTACTTATAATGACCTATTCTCCAATGAATACTTAAACCTCTTCCATCACAATTTGCTTAGCTACATATAAAAGATTGGTACAAAGAACTAAGACATCATAATATTGTAAAATATGTCTCTAGGAAGCTGTCATCACTACAATTGCATATTTAGGAAAACATTTTTCAAAGCTCCACATTTTGCAACATTTCAGTACATGCCTGACAAGCCCTAGAGCCACACAGTTCATCCTGCAAGTGCTGCCAGCAAGGTTAGCTGAGCCTTTTATGCTTCCTGGATGAGATGATGCAGACAAAGGTACTGCTGTGATGAAGGGAGGAGGCCCTGCTGAGAAGTGCTGAGTGCCCTCCAGTCCCAATAAATTGCAGTTCCACTGGAAGTAAAAGGATCAAATCTGTTCTCCCTGATGTGAATGGAAGCAGGGTTAGGCAAACCACCTGCAGCCAGCAATTGAGAGTACAAACTGGTAATTACCAACAGTGATTTGTCTGCTGTTAACTTCTGACTGCCTGTTCAGCCCTGCAAGTGTGCTGTGAATTGGCTTATCTCCCTTGAATTCAGCCATGTTGGAGAGGTACCAAAGAATCTGTTCTTCTGGACATCAAGAAATATGTCAGCAGATGCATCCATGTGGAATCCTGTAACTGGAAGCATTACTCCTTTCCTACATTAAAACTGTGTTAAAAGTTTAACTTTCTCAGACATCTGCAAAATTATCAGCTATGATCCGTTGTCATCTCTTAGGGCACATGCTTTTCATTAGTTTTATTACTATTTTTAGTCTGTCATTGTCCTTTGCTAGAGAGGTTCCAATATGCTATCGATACAAATTCACGGCTTCAGCTATCTGGGATATGACAAATGCTTCATGGGATTATTTGGAAGTGTTTCTTTTAAATCCACTTTCCACTTTATTTGTGGAATATAAATGTATACCTTTTGGAGCTGTCTCATGTGCAAGCCCAGATCTGCTATCACACAGACTCTCAAAGTGAAGATTTATGAGCCATGGAAATATGTGCCTGGTTTTCTGGGGCAGCCATAAATGTGTAGCAGCTTGGCCTATGCACAGATGTGACATTTGGCCAACTGGATGTCCTGGTGTGCCTGAGGTTACGTGGGTTTCCAGATCATGATGGTCTCACATGCTAGTTAACATCAGGTGTCTAATTCTTGATATCAGATGTGCAAGATTCAGGAGCACTGAGCCAAAGGCTGGTTTTTATTTTCAAAATCTAGAGTGAGTTGAGAGTTTCTAGAGCAAGGACCTTCTGAAAGGCTCAGTTTACAAGACAAGTTATGCTTAGCATTTCTGAAAACTTGCCCCCTTTGGCAAAAGCAGAAAGCTCATGCAAACGAAGTGCACTGTTCCTTCTTAACCAGCATTTCCAGCTCAGTGACTGTGCTTCCATGAAATTGAATAAAGTTTACCCTGACCATTGTGAGAAAACAGTACACAGACAACATATTCAGGCAAATTAAGTGCAGCAGTCCCCAGCTGTTCGTGAGAGGGATTCAGTGTACCTGGAAAGTGGTTCTGGAGCAGCACGTGCTGCTGTGGATTGATTCAAGGGCTTTGTGGCTCAGAGAACTATTCCAGGCACCAGTTATTACATGGCAGAAAAACTACTGAAGCTACCAACAAAAATACATTATTGCCCACAGAATTCATTCCACATCACTTTAATGAAGAGCAGGTTTTCCCTCTCAATTGCTATATGACAGAAAATACTCCCTGTGGTCCTGTCCACCAATTGACAGTCACCAAATGAGAGGGTACTGTGAATAAAAAACCCCAGCAGGTTTCCATAATGCTTAAGAGCCTGATCTGCCTGATTGTTATTAACCCCATGATTGTTATCAATCCCTCACAAAAGGAAGAGAAGATCTGTCACCATTGAGATAAATGTTAACAGACAGAAAGTTGCAAGTACAATCTTGTACTTATTTTCTCCTTTTTTGTCTCATTACCGTTGAAAACTGGTGCTCAATGGTTCAGTGGTTCCACAATGTTAGATACACTAGTTAAATTCTACAGAAGATGAGAAACACCAGCAGAACTGCTAATACTGAGCTTCTGAAGTTTGACCAAGGTTTTTCAAGATTCTGAAGTTTATGTATTTTTGTTGGTTGTACTAAACCTGAAGGTTAAAACTGTGCCTCTTTTCCTTTATTGTTTTCTTATACATATATTTAAAAATTACTCATACCCTCACAAAATGATCAGCATAATTCCATTCTTTAATTCTGCCAAGCTAAAAGAAAATAAAAAGACCTCTAAGATAGTTAAAACACTAACAAACCAAACAACTTAGGGTTTTAGAGACTTGAACTAGATATTTGGGAATCCTTTCTAAACCATCATATCCAGGAGGACAGTTGTCTTCTAAGAATGTGTATCATATTATCTCATGTCTGAAACTCAGAAAAATGCAAGAAATATGTATACTGATGACTAAAAATCATAGTTCTCTGTCATACATATTGTGATCTGGAAAACCTATGCCTTCCAAACTGAGATACGCATGTGGCAGTTAAATCTGGCATCATTTGAGATGCAAATCATAGCATTACAGGAAACCTTCATTGCCAGGCTCTTACAAACCAGGAAACTCAGCTCATACTGTAACTGATGACTGCTTTGGGGGCATACTGTTCCGCTTGCTGCAGGGAAGCACCATGCAAATAATGTAACTATGACCAAAGGGTAAAAAAATTGATTTTACCCCTTCCAGATATCAAAGAAGAAATCAGCATGATTTTCACCGTGGCAATGGACTGAATGTGAAGCTGTAAAGGTCAGCTGCCTCAGTGACATGCTGAATAGGCAGATGTTTGCAGTCAGCAATTACTTTTTTTGGCAATGAATGTGAGGTGGCAGAGACACCACAAAAGAGATAGCAAGATCATTCCTGAAGTGAGTAACAGATGCAAAGAGCCCCAGCACAAGCTGAATTCACCCCACCAGTACATTTTATACTGTAGATTTATCAGTCCTTTAGAAATTACGCAGATGTTAATGGCAGAAGGAGTAGGGAGAGCAATAGCCAGAGGCAGATTACCAGCAGATCTAAGAGCAGCTGCCTTTTGTCTCCTTCCCACCCAGAAGCATTTCATTACACATTTAAGACTGTCATCTCACTTCCACACTCCAGCAGTGCAACTGCAGCATTCAGCACTGATAGCCCCAAAACTGCAGCATCCAACACTTGATAGCCCTGCTGCTTCAGCAACTGCTGTATGGAGACGCTCGAGCCAAGCCAGCAACATCACAATCTGCCAACAGGATCTTAAAAAAGTTCATTTTACCTGTGTGACTAAATGTGAGAAACCATACTCAGGAATTTTACCATAAAAGTTTATTTTCTTATACTGTTGTTTGTCAAAGCAGGAATCTTTTGATGGCATATAACTCTACTGGAGACAGCACCGGTGTTGGCACCCACCTGCAACCTATTGCAGATGGCTGATATCCCCTTCTGAAAGACAGATTATACAAGGGTGACGAGTTCTCAGGCATCAGAGTGGGGTCTTACAAATACTGGGGGCATGACCTCATCTGTGAGTTTTATCTCCGCTAAATTGAAGAACATTTTTCTGGCCTACATTTGACCACACAGCTTGGCTAGAGCCACTCTGTGCCAGGAGACAAACTTAATTGCTAAGGTCTCTTGCCTTGGTTAGAAAGCTCAGCTCACGCTGAGTGCAGTGATGTGCACTTCACATCACAAACACAGATTCTAGGAACTCAGCAATGTGGTAGGACATCACAGTTCTGTTATTGCCATGGGTAAGAGGAAATAAAAGTTGTAAGAGAAGGTATGAGACAGTATAAGATATCTGAAATTTATCCAGAAGGGTTAAATAACATGATTTGAAAGGAAAGCAGTATACAATAAACTGTAGATTAGATCTGAAGATATTCTCAAATTATCTGACTTCAAGTAAGGTTTGAGAGTTCATATTAGACACATTAGCACCCAAGCCTCTTGGAAGCTGGACTCCTAAAATCACTCTGGCCTTTGCAACATATCACTCTAACAAGGAGGAAAAACTGTTGCAAAGGTGCTTCTGTGCAGCTAGAAGCTAAAACCAACACCTCGAGAGTAACACAATAAGAAAGAACATAAAAATATCGAACAAAAATGAGAAAACAGAGTATCCATTACCGAATCACAAAAAAGGTGACTTCATAACTACAGTAATTTGTATTTCATGTAAAGAGCTGATACCCTTGATAACGCTCATTCGGAAAAATTCTCCTATGAGAACTAAATGCTGAGAGAGTCAATTGCATTGAAGCACCATCTCAGAACCAGCTGGGGGGTTCTTTGAGTTACAGGGAGTCTGTGGATTGTGTTGGCTGGTTCTGGTTTGTCTTGGGGTGACTTTGTGATGTTGTATCCCCTATCGCTCCACAGCAATCCCAATAAATGTTTACTCCAATAAAGCAGGGAAGCATCAAGTGTCCAACATCATAACATCAGACCACCCCACAACACAGTAAGTGGAACCTCATCACACCCCTCTGAGCTGTACAGTAGAGACCCACGCATGCTTATAATTGCGCATGTGTGTAAGTGCTTGTAGGACTGAGGCCAAAGGTTGAAACAGCAGCCAAGGGAATACCTGCCCAACCTCTTCAAGGCAAGGATATTTTTTTTGTAAAGGGATATTTTAACCTTCAGAGGCCATGGACTACGTAGTGGTAATGTGACCTTTAACTTCTCTAGATCAAATGTTTATACAGGTGCTCTCATTTCCTGAAAGAGGAGCAGAGGTTTTAATATTATACAAACACTATTAATTTAAATATTTTTCCCAGTTGCTGTATCATGCCATTGAAAATAAATATATTTATCATTTTTACTTGGATCCACACATGTAACACAGGATTTTGAAAATCATTATGGTCATCTGGTGGAAGTTTTCAGACTAAATATATAGGAAGGCACTTTAGTTGCTATCTAGCTTGAGCTCTAGAGATTACAAAAATGAAAAAATTCACAGAAAAAGGCTCAAAAAGTTCCCCTAATTGTTATGAGGAATCCTAGTGCTGCAGTGGCTGCAGATCAAGTGAATGAAGACCAGAGGTCCTGGGACTGGGATTCCTGGGGTTCATAGGTCAGTTCCGAGGAGGGTACCAAGGGGGTTTCCTTGTCCCAGTTTGGTGGCAATGTTAACAATCTGAAGTAGGAACGCCAGCTTTCCGTGGGAAATGTCTGCTGCAAAGATTTCTCAATTGTTCCCACTCCATGCCTGCTTGGAGCTGACAAAAATGCTATTTTCCACATCTCTTGGCAATGATCTGCTTTTCCACTAGTTCAGGATAAGTCAGTGTTCCAGCAAAGATTCTCTCTCTGGGTCAGTACCGCCATGGAGCACTGTATGGGGCTGTGCTGAGTGAGTGGCGTTTGCTGCATTTGCATTTCCTGTAGATCCTTTTAGGTCAAGTCTGGAAAACACACAGACATAAAATCTCTGAAAAATGCTGCATGTGAATGACTTCACATTCACCCCTGAGCTCTGAGCCAATTAATTAGTGAGATGCAACTCTGACTGCCACCTTGCTGCTTTGGAGCATGTCTCAGACTCTCGGATAAGTGATTTTGAAGCAGATGCTTAGAAAAGCACAGTGTGAATTATATAAGGCTCATTTGCCGTGCTCTGTTAGCCAGGTTAAAAGTTAAGGCAAGCAAACAGGTTGTGTCGAGATGGAGAACAAACCCAGTAGTGTGCTTTTCTCAGGAGGTAAGGGAGAAATAAGAGTCCTCCAGAAATGGCACCATGGGAAATTTCTTTCATTTACTTTGCAATCTGGATCAATTTCTAGAGTGTTTTCCCATATCAGCCTGGAACTATGAAACCTTTGAGTAATGCTTGCAACACACACGCATGATACTGAAGTGTTTGCTGCCCTCCCACAAGCACACAAACTAGAGGAAGGGTCAGAGGATGGGACAGAGGATGTTAGAAGAATGTGAAGGCTAAACATACCAAACACAAGAGTAAGACATGCTTGTTGGAAAAATCATGTTAGTCTTGATATGGGGTAGAGATTTCTGCTTTCACAACTGCTGGCAACCCTGATGCCAGACAAGGGCTGGAAGGCGACTGGACACAGGGTCCTCCACATCCCTTGATCTTGGATAGGAACGCAAATATTTTGGAGAGATGCCATTTTCCTTAGCTCTGTAGAGCCCAGACTGGCAGAAAATATTAGGACAGCATGGCTCAGTCCAAAAATTCATCTCTGAGAAAAAAAACGTGTGGTGCTCTGTGGTAAAGCAGACCCATGTAGTTGTTATAAGGAACCTCAGGAGACATCCATCTTAGGAACAGCAGCTGGGTTTCTAATTAACAGCTTTTGCCTGGAAGTTACTCAGAGTATTTCAAATGTCACATACATCAATGGTGTTTG
Source organism: Struthidea cinerea (assembly GCA_013397865.1). Taxonomy (NCBI): domain Eukaryota; kingdom Metazoa; phylum Chordata; class Aves; order Passeriformes; family Corcoracidae; genus Struthidea; species Struthidea cinerea. The sequence goes on along the minus strand of VZTI01000068.1, from coordinate 16,312 downwards.
CAGCAGATTTTGTACATGTTAAATATCTGTTTAGTAAGAAATTATGTTATATTCCCTGAAGATGTCTGAAAAGTGGTAGCAGGTACTGATCAGGATTGTAGGGTTTAAATTTTAGACATCTAAGTGAAAGAGGCTTTATTTGATGCTACAAACAAGGGGAGGAACTTGGTAGCCAAGAAGGCATCCTGGCTTTTATCAGAAACAGTGTGGCCAGCAGGACCAGGGCAGTGATTGTCCCCTATACTTGGCACTGGTGAGGCTAAATCTCAAATCCTGTGTCCAGTTCTGGGCCCCTCACTTCAAGAAGAACATTGAGGTGCTGGAGTGTGTCCAGAGAAATACAATGGAGATGAGGAAGGGTCTGGAGCACGAGTCTGATGAGGAGCAGCTGAGAGAGCTGGGCGTGTTTAGCCTGGAGAAAAGGAGGCTCGGGGCAGACCTTACTACTCTCTACAGTTCCCTGAGAGGAGGCTGTAGCCAGGTGGGTTTGTCCTTTTCTTCCAAGTAACAAGTGACAGGACAAGTGAAAATGGCCTCAGATTGTGCCAGGAGAGGTTAAGATTGGATATTGGGAAAAAATTTCTACTTGGTAAAGGTTGTCAAGCATTGGAACAGGCTGCCCAGGGAAATGATTGGGCCACCATCCCTGCAGCTGTTCACAAGACACGTAGATGTGGCACTTGGGGACATGGTTTAGTGATGGACTTGGCAATGCTGGATTAATTGTTGGACTCGATGATCTTAAGGGTCTTTTCCAACCTAATGATTCTGATTCTATGATTCTGTATATATGTGTGAATGCATGTATATATCAACAAACACAGGATAAAGGGACAGTGCTTTCATGTTTATAGGTGAGCAAGCCCTGGATAGACAATACAGGTGTTTTAAAGACAGCCGGGAAGTAAATAATGGAAAAGTGAAACAACTTCTAGTTTCATTACATTGGAACGTGTTGAACCTAATGGAGGTTCTGAAGGAATATGGTATTCTAGTTTTTTATTTCCAGCTCTTTCTAAAATGACACATCTGCTGACACCTTCTCTATGATGGCAACTAAGTGTTGCACGACACCTTTTGGTAGTTAATTTGGTTTAGTATTGTCCATTTGACTGATGGAAAGCCAATATTGAACTTTTCTCCAGGAGGCAGAAAAGACCAGAGTTTTTTGATTACATGGTCATTTTACAAAGTGAATCCTTTCTCTCAGCACAAGCAAAGGGAAGGCACTTGAAAAGTTATTCAGACAGATCTTGCTGCACCTATTAAGGCAGACTTGGAGCTTGTATATACTGAATGTCCGGTGCTGCTCATCCTGTCATGATGGACTTTTAATTTTCATGGCTTTCCAAAAATTACAGTGCCCTAACATAGCAGTAATGGAACTTTCTGCCAAGTGTTTGCTCACAAAAAGCATACACTGAGCCCTATGAAATCCCTGATTTTGACAGCGTACATGGCCCATCTGTAAGGGCATTATGATATAGAGAAGATCATTAGAAAAAATTCAAGGCATGCCACTTCAAATGAAGTATTTCTCTAACTCAAGACCACCCCTGGTGGCAGGCAAATTCTGCTCTCCCCTAGAAAATGAGGCAGAAAAGGGAAATGGATATTTTGAATGAGAGACTTGCTGTTCACCCAAATATTCCCAAAGGATTATTTACAGAATTATTTGGGATATAAGATCACTGATCGTATGATGGAGCACTCTGTTTAGACAGACTACAACTTTGAAACTATTGCAGTATGTACTTGTGCATACACTTGTACATATACATGTGTGATTTTCATGGATTATTATAAATTCCGATTTGACACATGCTTTGGTTTTCAAACTTGTATCTGGAATATTTCAAGTTGGATTTTTCTGTGTCCTTGGTTTTTAGAAACTGTGGTTCATGACTTCAAATCTCTTGTTAACTGGTTAACACTTTTTGTGTGTGTGTGTGCAAGATGGCAGAATCAGAGCTCTGCAAGCACAACAACTTTTGCTAAAACACAAGGTAAACAAGATCTTCCAAAAATGCTTAAATAAAAAATAAAAGCTTTATTTTCCATACAGATTTAAAAAAATAAAAAATAAGGGAAGAAAGACAAGAAAATGTAGTAGTATGGCTAGAGATTGAGACAGAAGATTATTTTAACTCTGGAAAATTAAATGAAACTTTGCCTCAATTTTCAATATGATTGTTGATACACAGCATGATGAGAAAGCCAGAATAACTGATCAAGCACTTGGATGGAAAAGGAAAGATCTATATCAAGAACAGACAGTTCAAACATCTTGATAAACTCTGAATGGGTGTGGAGAGGGCGAATAGTCCCCACAGAAAAACCCAGAAAATTATCAAACAAAGTACTGGTCCATCATCAAGGAGAGTTTGATGCCTTAACAGAGTAAGGACACTGAAATTGGGTGGAGAGAAGGAAACCTCTTGCAAGTGCTCAAAAATAGAAGACATTTGATCTAAAAAACTATAGATTTGTTACTCTGATTTCAATGGTATGTTATGCTTATAGGAGGAGAAACATGAAGAAAAGCTATTTGACTGAAAGGAAAGATAAAATACAATATGTTTCTAAGAAAGGCTGAATATGAAAAACAAATCTGATATTTTTATTCAGTAAAATGGCTGATTTTCTAGCTGAAGAAAATACAGATATCACTAATACCAGAAGACTAATGTATACATTGTCATAGAGGGGATTTTAATACAAATAAGGAGATTAATTAAACATTTTCAAGATGGAGATGACTGATAAAACATGGGTTGTTCTGGAAAGGGATGTTCGGATTTTCAAAACATGACACTCAGGTGTTCTACGCACACCCCTGGGTGCAGGCAGGGAAGTCAGTTTCTTCTGCTTACGCCCTCTCAAATGGGCACCAAAAAATCCCCCAGATCACTGATGTTTACCACCTTCTTCTATGCCTCTTCCACTATTTTGGGCAGGGTCATCACCAGACTTGTGACAGAATCCATCTTCTATTGGGTGAGCCCAGCCCCCCGGCACTTCCTGGTAGATCTGCAGGAGATCTGCATGCCGGAAAACTCCACTTCTATTCCATGACCTGGTGCTATCCTGGACCTGGGAAGTCTGCAGGACCTGTAGAGCCTGGCGTCTTCATGTTGTTGCTGTGATGCTGGACACAGCCATGACTGGTTTCTCAAGCCCCTTCTGAAACTTTGGGTGAGGGGAACAGCTCCTGGGAGGCTGTGTCTGCCTCCTTCATCACCTCACATCCAGGATACTCACCCCCTCCCAATGCTTTTAGAGTCACTGCCACTTCCCCTGACAAATGCAATGCCTTGCTCTCAAAACCAACAACTCATCACTAACACAGCCAAAGAATCATTCAATCTCTTTCTGGTTTTCCTTTTTTTCTACTTCTTTCTCTTTTTAAACTAGGAGCGCTTCATGCCTGCAGTTGGCAGGGACAAAGGGGGAGGCAGCAGGGCGGGAAGGGGGAGAGGGTTGAGGAACATCTGTTTCACATTTAACCTGGAACCAAACTTTTTCATCATGCTTCTCCAGCCTTGCTTGTATATTGATTCAATTACTACATTCTGCTAGTGCAAGAGATTTGTATTAAAGCCTCATACAAAGCTATTGTGTTTTGTCACACAACAGTACCGAATCAATTACAAACGTGCTCTACATGATCCCTCTCAGTCATACACGTTTGCTTGGGGACAATCTGACTGACCTAGACTCCAGCTGGGCTTTTCCTCACCTCCAGACAGGTGTGACACACCTGGCTGGCACTTGCTAGCAGGAGGTCCTGGACATGTCATCCTCACTCCTCCTGCCCCCTGTGAGCCACCTTTCTCAGCTCTGCCTCATTAAAGGTTTGCACAGGTGAGAGAAATGAGGCTGGACCCATGTGCACAAAAGCCTGGCCTTGGATTTCAGCAGCTGGGAAAAAGGTCCCTCAGGTGTGCAAAGGAACATTGTGTGATGTGACCCTCCCCTCAGCAGTGGGGAGAAGCTGGCCAGTGCAATCGCATCACAAAAAAGGGAAAAGGCACTTGGGGCTGGTTGACACTTGGGGAAAAGAAGGGCAGAAGAAACAGGGTCTGTAACCCTCCAAGTCCCTTTTCCCCTAAGAAGCCAGCGTCCAAGTAGGAAAGCAAAATGGCAATTGCTCTTTGCAGAACATGTCCCATATAGAACGTCGGTTTGCTGCTTACACCAAGACTGGCTCCCTCCTTGGCCACTGACTTGCTATGTAACCATAGCCAGAACTTCCTAAGCCAGTATTGCAAATATGGCTGATAATTTTGGATGCTACCGTACACTCTGGGCTCTCAGTATGAGTTTTCTGTAGAAAGCCACCAGAACTGGAGATATCTTGAATTAAAGAACTTTTTATAAGTGTTTAAACCTACAAATTCCTTTTTCAAAGCACCTAGGAAACCACACAATTCTTCATAGATTGCATTAACTTATCTCTAGAACACAAATTGATAAATTCAGCGCCTAGGAAGCTTCCAAACTGCTCAGAAAACCTTGCACAAAGAGCACTGAGGAGCCACAGAGCAGGTTGCTGTAGCTGTGCTAGACGTGCACGTACTCCTCACTTGCCCACACATTTCCTACCTATTTGGCTTCACAGACAGTATTTGTCTCTTCTCAGCACCTGTCTTTCAAGATCTTCCTGATGGGGTTGTAACCACCAAGCAGTTCCTCTCTGAGTCCACGTGTGCCCAGCTCCAGGTAAATGCAGCTCCCTAGGCAGGCACTGCCTCCCTCTGTGCAGGTTTTCAGGCAGAACCAGGGCTGAGATTGTGACATCCCTTTCAACAGGGACTTCGCTTTTCATAACTAAACACATCCTGAGACGACCCCTGAGGTACTAATGTATAATGATACTGTATCTGACCAAAGTAGACCTACAAGTGAGTCCAGGTGGTCCATTTAACAGCCTTATTCTTCTTCAGTTCAGTTCAGTTAAGAGCCTGAAAGATAAAAGTCAGGGTTATCCAAGATAAATTCACCTTTTGTCAGACTGATTTCCCATTCCAACTACTCCTCCTGCCTCAGTTTACCTGTTCTTGCAGTGGAGATAATATCTAACAGGGAAGAGAGCAAAACTCTTATGGCACAAACTGATGCTGTGAAGCAGATACCTGTGGACTGAACCCACGTACAGACATGACACATAACTCCTCAGCAGAACTTTGTCCTGTGGGTAGAAGATAGCAGGACCCTGTATCCCTAGGAAAGGCTGAAATTGTCGGAACAGATGGAGTCTCAGTGTCCAGAGATTCTGAGCTAAAACTAGCAGAGATCTTTCAAAGCCAGACTATAACTAGCTGTGATCAGAGCTCTTACAATGAGCTTTAGCTAATTTTGAGCTCTTTGGAGATCCTTTCATACAAAGAATGGCAGCAGCTGTGTCTGCCCTGTGCATGCTGCGAGCCAGCTGCACCCAGAAGCCCCATGGCTGCATTATCTTAATGCTGGCTCACAGTTATTATACCTTATTTCTCAGCAGGGCGTTATTGCTTCAGATTGACCGTGCTGTTAATGCGGCTGCTCAGCTTCCTGCTCTGTCCCCAGCTGGCAGAGAGGAGGGGCAGAGCCTGCAGCAGTGGATGGATGTACCCCAGAGGGCCCCAGCTGCAGGGGTGTCCCCACGGCAGACCTGAGGACGGAGGGCAGCATGTAGCCCCTGGCACTTGCATTAACCAAGCAACTCTGGCAAACTTCCTCCTGGGAAACACCCTAAATTATCTTGTGCAGCTCCCAGGGAAACTTGACCACCAGAGGCTTTTAAGTGGTCTTCAGTTCACTGAGTGAAATCTAGCTCTGGTACTTCTGTCCCTCTGAGCACAAATAAACACTGCTGGATCATACTTACCCTCCAAAACAATTTCTGTCTTCATCCGTGACACAAACAGAGCAGCACGGCCACCCTTGAAGACAAGTTTCTTGTAATGAAATGTGCAGGGTAGGCATTCCCATCACCAAGAAATGAAAGTTTCTTTAAAATACAGGGAAATACGGCCCACCATCAAGTATCCTCATATGGCCTGACAAGGCAGGAGTGTGAAAGGCAGGAATAGCAGAAATAAGACTTCTGAGTTCAGGGTTTCTGACAAACAGTTCTGAAGAGATATTTTACCCACTTCTATGACCAGTGTCTGTGAGTTTATTTTTCTCTACTTTCTGTACATCTGTTTAAAACAAAGAGCCTTTGTTGGAAAACCATGTGTCATGAGTTGACAACACCACGGAGACCACCCCTTTTCAAGTCAAATAATTTCAAAAGTTTATATTAGTAGAAAAAGAAGACAGAAATATGATTAGGGAAATCCGTTTTGATTAACTGCTGCTTGATTAACCTTGGCTGAGGTATCTGCACTCCAGCAATTTGTAGTCTTTCAGTGATGGCTGATTAGAGTTGGTCATTTTCTTTTCTACCCAAGTTACCTTGTTCTACTGTACAAGAACTGTGAATTTCCTAGAGAATGATCTCATATTTCATCTGTCAAAATAATTTTTTGTAATTAACATTTTAAAATAATTAGAACTGATGGCAGAAATTTCACAATTCTTAAGAGCAAACAGCAGCTTGCTTTATAACTGGGTAGTTCCATGGAAGTATTATCTCATTGCCATGGTCTGTTGTAAAGAAAACCAAGTCTTCAAAATTATTATGGAAAGGGAAAGCACAGAATTCATCAGTCTGGCACTGTGTGTGTCTATGCATCAGTGTCCTGAAAGCTGTGTCATGTGGTCTCCAGCCATAGAAAGGTAAAATAGACTGGGGAATGTTCAGAAAAGGATAAAAAAGAAAATGAAAGGCATTCAAGATGCACAGGACAGCTTCTGTACAAGCAATGCCTAAGAGACAATAAGGAAAGGCGATTGGAAAAAGACAGTCAGAAGGGGATTTGATTTGATGGGGCTCTACAAGATCAGGGAGAGGATGAAGGCAGGTTGAATATACACCCACTCTTGAACACAAACAAGGCATAGAGGATCTAAAATGCAATTAGCTGGAAGCAAGTTCAGACCAAACGAAGAAATTTTTACTCACACCAAAAACTGTTTAATCTGTGGAGCTCCTCACCATTCTCCTCACAGGTGCCAGAAGACCTCAGCTTTTTAAAAGGAGGCTGGAGAGGTTCATAGAAAAGAAATCTCTCAGGGCAATTAAATATACAGATGATGTCTCTGGCTTGGCAGGATGACGAGCAAACTGGAGAAGACTGGAATGACATTTGAGAGGTTATCTCTCAATTTTTGTCATATTTTGTAGTTTCCTAGGTGAATCCATGTGGCACCATCCAAGACAAAATACCAGGCTAGAATTCTATTTGCTCTGGCCCAATATGTCTGGGTTTATATCTTTATACTGAGCATGAACACCCAGTTATGCTGGGTACTATCCACAGGGAACACCTGTGACAATGTGTACCCAGAGCTACCACTGAGTGCAGACACCAGGCAGCCGGCGCAGTGGGGCTGAGCTAAGGGATCCTGCCACTCCCATTTGACTTTCAAGGGGATTCCCAGGCACTGCTGCACAGGGGACATGGCAGATCAAGCCAGCTCTCACCTGCAGGTTGTCTGACATCTTGCACAGGATAGATGTACCCATATCACCCTACATTGTTCTTCAAGTAACTAAGAGCTCCCCCATTCCTTTTTGTATCCCAAACTGCCATAATGCCTAGATGCTGGTTTACTCTTTTACAGTTAAACAGCCAGGAAAAAAAGCATGGAACTTGTAGATATGGAAATAGTTGAAACTAAGGATCCCTCTGAATCATGGTCCTACAGTGGCAGAGGCTGCAGCAGGTTCATTTCCCTGTGCCTTACAAGGTCCTGCAGAGCTCTCCAGCTGGCTGGGCACCTTCATGTCACATCCCGGGGCAAGCACTGCAGACTCTCATTTACATCCCATAACGTATTTCTGGTAAGCTGTACCATGTGTCTCACTGTCATAGAAACTTCACAGTGGGAGCAGGAAAACAAAAAAAGGAAAAAGCAAAATCGAAATTTTGTCCTACAGAACACCACATGGAGCCCACAGGAGACACAGAGTCAAAGGCAAAGCCGAGGGGATGCTGCTCTGGAAGAATCAAATGTCCAGAGCAATCTGAGCACAAACAGCTTGGCCTGAGGATTACAGATCACATGATGGAGGGGAATTATTTCGAAGAATTTAAGTAGATGATGTTTCGAATGAGGACACAAATAATTTTCGAAGTAAAATCTGTTTCTGTTTTAAATACATATGCCAAATGAAGTGGAAGGATCATCCAGAAGTCATCTTTTGACCCTCACTACCTTCAGCCTCTTCTTCCTGGCCACAATGAACTCAGTCTCTGTGATATACCATAAACCATTTCTACACAGATCCTCTGGTGGTTTGCTGGTTGTGTAACACAGAGACATGCTTTTACAAATTAAGAGTTTATAAACCCCATAAAACCAGATTACACTGTCTCACTGTGGCATAATCCAGATGTGATCCTAACATCCAGAACTGCCACCAGCAAAGAAGAGCCTAATTATAGTTCCTTTTGCATTGAGTGTTTGGCGTTTCTTGACAAAGCAGCTCCTCTAAAAACTTTAAAAATATCAGAGGAGCTAAAGGTACTCCTGGCTATTGGAGACTGCCCAGCACTTTCTAAAAAATGTGCTGCACAACATGAGAGTCAAAGGTCTAACAGAACCCAGACAGACTGTCATGAAACCCAAGGCAGTTTCAGAAGCCAACACTGTACAGGGAAAGTTCACAGGCAACCACCACCAGTGTTCAGGTACTTTTTTATACTTGAGTCATGCACGGGGGAATGGGGAGGGAGAAAATGGAATCTGTGTCCAAGGCTGAACTCATTTCTTCAAGGTTTGTCAGGGTGTTTCCACCAATAGGTCACCACACCCTCCCCACATGAAAGAACTGTACAGAAACCAAGGCCAGTAACTTTTGGCCCCGGGCTGACATCACGTTTTGCTCTTTCTCTGATGTGATGTGAATAAGCAAAGAAAGGTGTTGAACTGAAATGCTTCAGACACTGCAGCATGAAGCATAACAAGGCCCCCTTTTCTGTGTGTAGGCTCTGACATATGGTACTGAATGTACTTGATTATTGCATAAATTCTGTTAATTTCTGGGAAGCAGTAAGGAAGCAGACTTCCAGCTAAGATCCTTATCCTTGCATACCCCCTGGAGCGCACCACTTCACTAACATTTTTCAGCAATACCATCGTGAAGGAGCTCCTTATATGAGCCACTGCACTGCCCACACTATTTTCCCTCACCACTTACTTGCCTCCAATAAAATCCCTGCCTAGGGAGAGAGAAAGGGGAAAAAAGAGAAAGCCAAGAGGTGAACTGTTTTCCCAGACCAAATCCCACTTACTCTGGCTGCCTTTTAGGGACTGAAGCAGATGATTCCAAGCTGTGCTCTGCTGTGCAGTGGAGGTGCAAAGGCAGGCAAAGACCACCCTCGAGGCATGAACATCGTCTGGGAACACTGGTGTGGGCCACTTTAACCAGGTTTCACAGGCCTCAGCATAAAGCTGAAGAGCTAATGCTGAGCTAAGCTGAGCTAAGCTGAGCTGAGCTGAGCTGGGCTGGGCTGGGCTGGGCGGCACCCCCCCCTCCATCCAGATGTCTGTGCCTGTTCCCTAAACAGCTGCATGTGCATGCTCCAGACAGCTCTGGAGACAATATCTACAGGTGTGCTGTCTCTTCAGCAGAGGAGTCAGGGCTGGGCCGTGGCTTCCAGGTTCAGGTTGGTGTGAGCCATGTCACCATCTCAGCTCCCTTTATCTCTCTTTGTTCTGTCATGTGCCCAAACCTCTCAGTGTCATTCCTCATGGAAGATGTGCAAGAGAGATGTCATATTACAGGCAGAAAACAAAAATTCTGATGAGGTCATAAAGCAATGGGTCATAATGTGCTTTAATGAGTGAACATAAAGCTGTTTGCATGTCCCAGAGACCCTAAAGTTAACAATTAACCCCACTAGCTCTAGGTCATGAGGTCTCTGAAGATATTCTGGTTCCTGTAGTATTAGAAGACTATAACCATTTTGCTCTTCTGGATTCCCTCTTAGCTCTTCATAACCTTCCCATAAGACTTTAGACCTCAGACCATCAAGAAGGAGGAAGCAGAAAAATTATAACCAGTAAGAACTCAAGAAAAGATTGCAGAATGATATCTACCTCCTTTGTTCTCTACTCCAGTAGATTGCCTCTGAAAACAAGTCGTGGAAACCTGAAAATTAACAGGGATTTTATTTTTCTGGCAGAATGGTTTCTGTTCTAATCTCTTGTGGGGATCGGTGAACAGGCCTTTGTGTAGGGGCGACCAGAAGCACTCCCCCCGGGATGCTTTGTTCCTTGGTATGTTCTGTCCCGGTTTGAATTCCCCGGTTGTCTGCCAGCCTTGTCACTCCCCCGGGGCTCTCCCATTGGTCCCCGCTCCCTGATCCCACCTTTCCCCGGCCCCGGGAAAAAGGCAAAGTTAGCCACCATGGTGGTATTTGCCCCTGCGAATCCCGACAGTGCAGATGCAATAAACTCTGCTGCCGAAATGCAAGCAAACACCCTTCCTGACTCTTTGCTACTGACTTAATACTGAACCTGCCCAGGCTTCTGTGGGAGCATGCGGGACCCCACGGAGCCAGGGAGGGACGGTATTAATCTCTTCCATGTTGTTCCTCATTTTCTGCCTCCCATTGGCAGTGCTCTCCTGTTCCCTGTCCTCATTCTTGATGTTTCTAGCCTCCTGCCCTTTCCTTGCCAGACACCAGAGACCAAAAGTAAATATGTAAGATCACTGAATTAATGAAAGAAGTGACTGGACTTAGTAAGACAGGCAGTTGTCACCTTGGTGACATCCATTGGCTCACTCCGTGTCCAGCACTGCTGTGTGCTCAGACCATGAAGTGTTTAAGGCAGGGATTATGTCTTATGAGGTTTGCATAGAGGCGCTGACTGAGGCCTTTGGGCAATGTGAACATTAAATAAGAGCCTTGTACTGGAAAACATTCCCACCTGGAAAGGTTCAAAGAAAAGTCTCCTTGTACAAGTGAGATCCCTGCTTGGTGCCTAGGCAGTTTATTTAACAGAGCTTGGCAACTGAAACTAATCATTGTGCAAGACCAAGCAGAGATTTCCCATTTCCCTCCACCTGTCCTCCCACAGATGGATCCACTCACATGTGCCTGCTGTTTTATCAGCCTGGGATAGTCAATAAGATAGGGCCTTTTCAGCATGCAGAGATGATCCTTCAACTTTCAGAAATGTGAGGTACCAGTCCTGAGGAGGAAAACAATAAAAATGTTAATGAAATGGACCAACACCTGTCATTCAAACTGTATGTGATGCATTCCAATTTCCAACAAAGACTGATACAAGAACATGCAGCAATAAAATTTTAGCATTACCTATTTTTGAAGATCAAGAGGAATAATAATTGATTACTACCCTTTCATTCCTATGGGCTGCTTACAGCAGTATATTTGTTTTTAATAATCTGTGTGATAATCATAAAGAGGAATTGAAGGAGGAAGGAAGAGATTGTATCACTGAACTCACAGTAATCAAAAGTTAAGCAAAAACCATTCCCTCTTTCCTGTGTCACTTACCCATCCCAGTACTGGCTGTACATATCACACATTAAAGGGACTCTCTTTACACGATTGCATTTGTTCATAGACATTACACCTACTGCATAAAACAAATGCTAGGAAAAAAATGTAGCACTTTATTTTAAGTCTTTTGGGATGACTTTCTTCTTGAGTCTCTGAATTTCTGGTTTCACCATGTGCAAAATATGATACATGCCCTCTTACTGCAAACTGCTTTGAGATGTACGGATGAAAAGTGCTTTATATGTACACCTGACTATGGGCAGTTTATTTGTTCCCCTAATAACCAGTTCCCTCAATGAAGACATTTTTATTAAGATCAACAGGAGAGCAGGGTGCGGGGGGGAGGCATTTAAATTGGGGTAGCATTTTTAAAAGTGAAATTATTCCATGCCCCAGTAATATAACATCTAGGAAAAGAAACATTATTTGAACAGGTGCATTTTATATATCACATGCACGTGCACTTTCACTGCTTGAAGCCTCTCTAGTGAAATTCACCTGGGCAGCAAATGAGCCTGTAAAGTTACATTATTAATTTTCAGGCTAGTGTTCCCATTTAGATAATCAGCATCATGCCTTTGCAATTTACTCAACTAAGCCGATTCAGCAAAATTGCCCTTTTTACAGCATATGTATCCCATATGTGAAGGCTGGATCTACCCTTTCATTCCAGCATAGTAAGTAAGAACATGTTGTCAAGAAGATGTAAACGCAAGCCTTTCACTAATCAGCCATGATGCACCATCTAAGGATTTGCCGAGAAGCTGAGTACACTTTTTACATTTACATGCTGTATTGCTGCACGTGTTAGAGGCCATGTAATAAAACAACATGGTGCTCTTGATCAGACATGGGGCAAGCTGGGCTGCATGTGCAGGTTTCCTGTAGCACCATCAAAGGAGAGTCTGCACTGTGCTTCCACTACGTGGCAACATCCAGACTGATGTACAGAGGAGAAAGTGTTTGGAAGATCCAGGACAGAGCAGGGATCCTGGGGGACAGACAGAGCATTTCTAGCAGCTTGTATTCAACTCATTTGGGGGCAATCAGTTACAAACAGGACCCACAGAATGGAAGGTGGCTTAAATAGGTAGAAGTACTGAGTGCTTCTCAACAAACATATAATGTTTGTATTTAATCATGGATTGAGCAAGTCATATAGTCTGGCCTTCAAACCCTCAGAACTCCTGAATTAACTTCAGTCATTTGAATGCGGATGCTCAGACAAAACCAGCGCTCTGGATGTCCTTCACACTGAGTGAATGTAGAGAAATACAGTCAGCAGCCAGCTTATTTCAGACACTTCAACATTATGATCGGATAAATTGTTCTCTAAAGGAGCGTCACAGTCTTCACCGATTATAGCAGAAACTTCAATTAGATAACAAACTTTTATATGGATGAAATACATGAGTTGTATCCACTGGGAAAACTCTTGTAACCAGCATAACTTCACCTGAGTACAAATTTCCAGTCATGCAGAGCCAGGGGCAGATGGGGCTGCAGTACAGACAAAACTTCAGTGATGTTTGTTCAGTAGAAAGTAAAAGCCAAATTCAGCCTGGCTGAAAGATGAATATCATGAAACAGAGTACTCAATTTCATCAAAGATATTATAGTGGAAAATTATGTTAATTACTAGTGACTATATAGAAGGTTCATGGAAAGTCTTGAAAAAATTTCCATGTTTTATTTGCTAAATGACGTTCACTGGGTATCTCACAAGGGGAAGCACCATCTGATTCCAGAACGAAAACAAACAAAAAAAAAAAAAATGAACTTGGCATAAAGTATTTTGTTCAAATTAAACAATGAAGAAAATGGAACCTCCAGGGCCAGCCTGTGTGAAGAGGTTACAAATATTGCTTTGCCCTGCAAGAAAGATGTCATGATTTCTGTCAGAATTGCTAAAATACCAACATGTGTTTTCTGGAACATGGGCTTAGAGATATATGGTCTTTGTACTCACAGACTCATTTTCCCACAGAACTTCAGGAACTGAAGGATGAACCTTTATTACACTCTAGCAGCCTACAGCTTCTCTTTTTTTAAAGTGTTTTGTTAAATCCTCTAAAGCAAGGGTAGGGGATACAACATCACGAAGTCACCCCCAGACAGTATCCTTCTCTATATTTTTTGATATTACATCTGAAATGCATTAAAGAATTACCAAAATTTGAACAGACAAATCAATGGAAAAATTAAATTTAAACATTTTGAATCTCAAACGTTTAACAGACTACTACAACCTCACATCTACATACCTGTCATGGGCGACGTGGGAGCTTCAGACAAAGTTTATTAGAGAAGCCCTCCTGTTGACTCACAAGGTGCAGAAGGGACTCCCTTGCTTTCTAAACTCCTTCTCAGAGAGGAGCCTGAGGGCAGCTGGATCCAGTCTTAGCCCCAGACTGTCACTGGTTTAAGTCTAAGGAATTATAGAGGTGTGATTGAGCCTTTGTACAACTTTGTCCAGCAGGTTTAAGGATGGCAAAACCATGTATATTTATATATAAATGGATGATTTATTATGATAAATGATTAGACAAAAGATCTTAATCAGAATTATTTGCTACAGAGTACAGAAGCTAAAACTTCTGTATTATAATTGCACTATACCAAAGCAATTATATTATAGCTAGCAAAAAGAAACAATTGTTAGAGATTTATATAAGTCACCAATGCCAATGACTGTGGACAAAATCTCTTTCACTCAAACTCTGAAGTAACTTTGAGGCATCTCCACGCAAGGGAGGAACCCCACACACACTCCAAGAAGCGATATGTCAGAAGAACCTGCCCATTTGAAAGTGGGACTGGACTTTTATAGTATGAAGTGAGTGACTGTCAGTCATATGTCTCCAGGCAGCTCAGCATTTTTACACAAGATACTTTACCGTATCTGCCACTGTGGCAGCCAAGGAACATACCTTTATGTTAAGGCGACCAAAAGGCTTTTCCCAGGGTGCATGGTTCTGTTGAGTTGATCTGTTCCAGTTTGAATTCCCCAGTTGGCTACTGGCCTTAGCCCCTTGTCACTCCCCCGGGGCTCTCCCATTGGTCCCCGCTCCCTGATCCCGCCTTTTCCCCGGCCCCGGGAAAAACCCTAAGCTAACCATTGTTCTCATATTTGCCCCTGCGACCTTCGACAGTGAAGATGCAATAAATGCTCCTGCTGGAATGCAAGCAAATACCCTTCCCGACTCTCTGCTGCTGACTTAATACTGAACCTGCCCAGGCTTCTGTGGGAGCATGCGGGACCCCACGGAGCCAGGAAGGAACGGTATTAAATGGCGCCTAAATTGGGGCGGCCTTGGACCGTCCCTAGAGAGCATCTCCAGCAAAGCTTCATCGCTGGAATAAAAGTCACCTTTCTAGCAGCCATAACCCCAAAGAAACCTCTGAGTTTTATCAGAGATCTCGGCGGGGCAGACCGGCAACCTTTTCAGAAAAAGAAAAGATCGGTCTAAGTCAGTGGACCGCCCTCGAGACTTTTATTTGACCCCCAAAGGTAAAATGGCTCACTTTTGTATCCTTTTCTCTTAATTTCCTTTTATCTCGAGGGTTGGGAAGAGAGCGAGATGGGGGTGGAGTTCTCTCGTCTCCTGCGGGAAGCCTTTCTCCCAGTTCTAAGAGTCCTTGTTCAGGAAAATTTTCGTTATACCAGGGAAGGTTTAAAACATTTTGTTCAGTGGTTATTTAAGCAGTGGTTAGTTGAGTATTT
>VZTI01000067.1:193669-208846 GCA_013397865.1 Struthidea cinerea | reverse complement strand
GGAAAAGCCAGGTTTGGTGGGAAGCACATGGAAGTAGAGCCAGGTTTTGTGAGAAGGACCCTCAGGAAAAGCCAGGTTTGGGTGGGAAGGACACTCGGGAAAAGCCAGGTTTGGTGGGAAGGACACTTGGGAAAAGCCAGGTTTGGTGGGAAGCACATGGAAGCAGAGCCAGGTCTGGTGGGCTGGGCTGGAGGGACACAGCCCATCCCTGGCCTTGCTTGGAGCACTCAGCTGGTGCCCCCTTTTTGGCCAGAGACACCCAGAGACGTCTCCACCTTGAAATCCGTGTGCCGGAGCTGGCTCTGGAGCTCAGTGGATCACTTCTGCCCCGTGGTGCGTTCCTGGGACTCCAGGGCTGGACTTTTGCTCTGGCTCAGGGTGGGAGCTGACAAATTCATCCCTGGCTGAGGCTTTGAGGGGCCCCAGGAGGTGACCTGGCCCTGGCCCTGTCCCCTCTGCCCAGTCTGTGCCCGGGCAGAGCAGGAAGCAGGCATGGCTTTAACCCCCCTTTAACCCTTTGGCCTCCGGGAGGGGCTGCAGCTTTTCCTTGGCTCTCCTCCCAAAAACAGAGGGGTTTGGGGCCTGCAGGGCCCCTCTCCCTGACCCCTGGGGGGGTCCTGCAGCCTATTCTGGGCCAGTCACGTTCCTGCACGGGACAGGGCATGAATGGCCCTCTCTGTTCTGCCGGAGACAAAGGAAGGCTCCAACCCCCCGGAGACCCCCAGGAAAACCCAACCTTGTCCAGCCAGAGCAGCCCTGGCACGCATTCGGGTCCAAGGCTGGCGCTGAGTTGCTCCAACGATGAGAATGAAACCCCAAAGTGATGCCAAATCCCGTGATTTGTGTCACAGCAGGAAAGCAGCTTCCAGGGGAGCTGAGCGATCCCTGAGGTCCGGGGGGCAGCCACAGCTCGGGGAATCCACCCCTCATGGCCTTGCCAGCCGTGGGAACATGCTGATAGATTGGTAGTCCAAGCCGCTGGAACAGCTTTGCCAAGCAAGGATCGGTGGTGGAAAAATCTCTGCTGCTCCCAGCCGGGGTCACAGGGTTTAACCTGCAGGTGGACAAGCGGGGAACTGCCCCACAGAGGCTCAGCTGGGCTCCGGTTTGGGGTGTGGGGATTGAGAGGAATCCGACTTACAGGTGTGGTCACGGAGCACAGAAACATCTGGAAGGGTCATTTGGGAGGATCGCCTTATCCCCCCAAAATCTGGGTGCTCGCCCCATGGCAGAGGGAATGCAGCTGTGTGCCCTGGGATGTGCCCGGGAGGGGATGGAGGTGCCTCCCGGGCGTAATCGGCCTAATCATGGCAGTAATTAGGGCACTAATTAGGGCACTAATTGGTCTTCATGGCCCTGGGGTCCCGGTCCCCAGGTGTGAGTCTGTGTTATCCCAAACGCAGGGAGGGGGCTGTGGGAAAGCAGGGATGCCCGGGAGGAGGGAATGTTCCCGGGAGCATCGCACGCAGAGCCTCTCCTGAGGGACCTGAGCAGGAAACCTCGGAGAGGGTCCCTCGGGAATTCCAACAGGTGAAACATTGCGGAGAAGCGACTGCTGGGGACCTGCAGGGACAAATCCTTTGGGAAGATGTTTTTCCAGGGTTGTCAGCTGGCAAGTCCCGCTGCTTTTGGGAGGCCTGGGGTCCTCTGACGGAAGTGCTGGGTGTGTTTCTGTCCAGGCATCCTCTGGGAAGGCTTGGACTTAGTTCTGGGACACTGGGAATGCTGATGTGGAACGCTCCGAAACTGCCTCCCAGCCCGACACCTCCGCTGGCATCACTTTAAATAAATAAATAGAAGATTGTGCCTGCATTTCTGGTCATGTTCCTTAAATCCTGCTGCCAGCATTCCCTTCGCCCTGCCTCTTATGCCAGAGGGGTCTGGAGCGCTGGAGAACAGCTCTGGCATCTTTCCAGTGATGCTTTTCTGCTGCAAATATTTTCATTCACATCAAGCTCTGATCTCTGAACTTCTCCTTTCCCCCCTCCAGGCTGATGTTGCCCTGTTTTAACTCCTGGAGCAACCCAGCAGAGCAGCAATGAGGAGTGAAGAGAGCCAGAGGTGGTGCCAGCTCACACCCTGCCCTCTGTCCCTTTCCTTTCTCGCGGAGACCTGAGTCCGAAGTCTCGGAGATGCCCTTCAGATGAGCCTGGAGAAATGTCCCAGTGGCTTGGGAAAGCTTGGGGGCAGTGGGATGAAAGCCCCCATCCCTCCCATTTCGCTGCCCCCGATCCCCACCCTGCCCCGTGTCAGCCCAAGAGGAATTCCAGGAGAGTTCCCTGGATCCCACGCTGTGAAACCTCCAGCGGCTCCCGGCTGGATCCCACCAAGCCGTGAAGGCTCTCCTGTGCAAAGAGCCGGGAAACGGGGATTATTTCAGTGCCCGCAGCCACATCGCCTCCCTCCAGCCGGGACGGGTGAGCGGAGGAACGGGATTGCTCGGGCACGCGGGACTTTCCCTTCCCTGGAGGAGGGGATGCCTCGGGAAGCGGAGCCAGATCCCTGCTGTTCCCACGAGCCCGCGCTGACCCCGCACTTGAAGTTTTTTTGCTCATAACTTTCTTATCAGCCGGGGCCGAGCGAAGCCAAGTTCTTTGGAGTTGTTTGGAGCTGTTCGGAGGGGGACGGGGCGTTGGCGGGGAGCTCCGGGCCGGGGGCAGCTGCTGCTCCCTGCGGGTCGCGCGTTCCGCCCCGGTGTCACGGCTCGGGTGCGGCCGTGCCCGGGGCTCCTGCTTGGCGTCGGATAAACCGGGGCTTGCGATGAGCCTCTCGATGCCTTCGCATGGCCCCGATGGCGAAACACCCGAGGCTGGGCTCGCCGTGTCCCTGGGGGTGCAGGAGCCGTGAGGAAGTCACAGGAACCGAGGACATCTCCGAGTTCCGAAGATGCCGAAACCAGCGCGATGGGAGGATGTCGATCCCGGCCCTGGCGGGGCTTAAAATCACGGAATCACAGAGTTGTTAAGGTGGAAAAGACCTAAGGCATGAGTGGGCTTTAAACCTGACCTTGCTAGAGCTGAGCAAACTCCCCCGGCCTGTGTGATCGTTATAACCTTTAATTAATCCTTTGCTTGTACACACCTGGGTATGGAAATAATGTTACTAACGGATAGAAAATGAAAAAATTTTTTAAAAAATTGAAATTGTCTAAACCCAGGGTTCCAACATCAGTGGATTTGGGGTTTTTAATGTCTG
Source organism: Struthidea cinerea (assembly GCA_013397865.1). Classification (NCBI taxonomy): domain Eukaryota; kingdom Metazoa; phylum Chordata; class Aves; order Passeriformes; family Corcoracidae; genus Struthidea; species Struthidea cinerea. The sequence continues at coordinate 205,651 of VZTI01000067.1, read as the reverse complement.
GGTGCTGTTTATTACCTTCGTTTCTTTTGGGAAATCGACTTCATTTAAATAGTTCCGCTCCAGAACTGCGAATATTTTGAATTCAGGGCCAAACTTCCTAAAAAGTTGGAATTGAAGTGAATCCGAGCACTGTAAGTACAGGAGTAGATTCAGACACTTCACGTGGAACCCACAAAGATCAGGGGAGACCTCCAGATCTTTCCAGTGTGGGAAGTGGAGAGGGGAGGATGAGCTGGGGCAGATCCTCGGTGGCTTTGGCAGGACCGCGCCAGCGCCGGAGCTCCCACAGCCACAGGGCCCCGAAAACTTCCCTGGATTATTTCCCAGCGTCTCCCACCTTCCATTCCCTCCTTCTGCTTCACGAGCTTCTGAGAAAAGCCTGGACAAACGGGTTATTGCTCCTGAAATGATTGCAGATAATTACAGAGAGATTAACGGCCTCTCCTCCAAGAGCCACCGACGGCTCCGAGTGCCATTGACCTTTCCAGGAAACGGGAATGAGGAAAGACAGCGGGAGACGGGCTGGATAAACAGCGTGGAATTTAGAGACTTCAAAGTTCTGGGCAGGGCAGGACTGCTGAGATTCCCCGTACTGACCCCATGGCACCCCCTCACTGCTCACCAGAGACAGCTGGGAAGGGGGAAAGTGGAAAATGCCTCACTGGCAGCGGGGAAAAAAGGCCTTGGGAGTGAGGGGAAGCAGAGGAAAACAGCGGTGGGGATCACCTCCCAGCCCAGGACGTTCCAGGATTCTCTGCTGGAGGGGACGTGCTGGGGGGAGCGTGCGGAGCTCAGTCCCCGAGCCCAGGGCGGGTCAGGTGGTGCGGGGGGACCGAGGGGCTCGGAGGGGTTTGCATCCCGCTGCAGGGGAGCTGCAGTGACACGGACGGAGGCAGGAAAATGTACGGGAGAGAGGAGTTTCCTTGTAAGTCGAGGATGGCCTGGGGACAGAGGCAGTCACGCGTGTTAGGGCTGACTGGGCCATGTGAGGAGCCTCAAAGGGGCTCTGTGAGGGGACACTGGGCCCTCTGTGAGGGCTGCACGTCCCCGCAGAGCCGCCGGGTCACAAGCACCACATGTGACTGGGCACTGCCACCCCACCACGGCCATCCCTCGGGATGGGGAGTTAAGGACAGGGGTTTGGGAAGCCTCTCCCTGCTCCATTAAGCAGGAGAGGCAGAGAGGGAATGGAAATGGGGCTTTTTTTTAGAGGGTTTCGTTATTAAAACGCTCCCAATATCCCATTTTATTAAATGTTGGTTTCTGGGGAGCTCTGCAAGGTGGTTCTGCTGCCACAGAAGGATGAGGACAAGGATTTCCTCGTGGAGACTCCTCATTTGTCACCCACAGATCTCTGGGATTTAGGGAGGGGAAGCAGCACATGGGCAGGAGCTGATGTCCTCCGTTACCTGCTGAACACATCACGGGATGGTTTGGGTTGGAAGGAGCCTTAAAGGTCACCCAGTTCCATCCCCCCACCACGGGATGCCACCCGGCAGACGTGGGAGGTTCCTCCATGCCGAGGTGTCTCTCCACCAGTGAAAGCACCCTGAAAACGCTCGTGGGGCAGCCCTGCAAGGAAGGACCTCGTTCAGAGGGCTGGGATGTCCTGGGAGTCTCACCACCCCTCTGTCAGAAGGGCAAAACGAGGGATGGAAGGAGCCCCACCAGAGAGCAGGGAAGTGGAAGGAGATGTCTGGGTGCTCTGGTAAAGATCTGCAGGAGCAAACGCTTCCCTCACTGAGCCACAGTGAGAAAAACCCCTGGAGCTTTCCCGACTCCGCTGTGCCCTTCCCCGTCCGCCAGCTCTGCTCCTCCTCACCTGCAGGGAATCCTACACCAGGGAATCCCGGAAGGCTCCGAACCCACCACCTCTCCCCACCCACCACCAGCTCTACCAAACCCTCCGGCAGGGATTCCTCCGTCTCCTTCCTGTCCCCACCGGGCTGGAGATGTCCCAGCCTCCAGAGGCTGCATCCAGCCGCTCCATAAGCCTTCGCATTCCCAGTTTTTCCCGCAGCAGGTGCAGCGTGCCAAACGTGGGCGTGCGGTTTGTCTGCCCTGGGGCGGGTTGCTCCGGAGGGAGAACCTGCCCGCAGCTCTCGGGGGCTGGAAGGTCCCGCAGGGAGGTGCTCTCTGCTCCAGGTCAGGCAAAACCAACAGGAGAGGAAGCGAATCTGGCAGCCAGGGGCTGGTTCCCCTTTATCCACCACCCCTGCGGCAGTGGGACCACGGGGCTGAGCAGAATCCTCCTCGGATCACCCCGAGCTTTCATGTCCAGCCTCCCCGGGATGTGCCTGCTGCCCCTGAGTATCCCAGGGACACATTCATCACGCACGTCTTTATTTAGACACCTAAATTAACATCCCAACCCCGCTTGCTAATTAGTGGGAGCTCTGAATCTCCTGGGCCCGAATTTCCCTGCGGAGACCCCACAACTCTGGCAGCCGGATTGACCAGCGTTTCCGGGGGTGCAGGAGAAGGTGGTGGGATAATTCCCCTCCGGTTTTAGGGATCTCTGTCCCAGCTGTGACACTCCAGCAAAGGGGTCTCACTGGTGGGGGGCTGAAATGAGCCCCCAGCACTTCCCATTTGAGGAGGGGAAAGCAAAAGTAGAATAACAATTCCAAATAAACCCCATTCCCCCCCAGACTCGGGTGGGACAGTGGCAGGGGTTAAAGGGAGCTCTGGGTCCTCCTGTTTATTTTAAGCTGGAAGCCAAGAGGCTCCTGCCGGTGACTTCAAAGAAAAGTTTGTTTCTGTGTTCTGCTAATTACCAGAACACCCAGACCCCATCTCTGGGGCCCGGAGTGTTGCAAAAACATGGAGAGGTTAATTGAAGGCAAAGGGAAGAGGAGGATCCCGGCTTTAACCTTCCTGGGCTGCCCTTGTTATGCTGGCAGCACGGTGCAGGCAGATTTAATGACTCCTCGTTACCCTGCTACCTAATTAACCTCCTGCCCTGAAGCGCGGAGAGGCTGAGAAAGAGCTCCGGGCCCAGGAGCCCCCTCTGCCAGCAGCCCCCGGGGTTAGAGGAGACATCTCCAGCAATGCCAGGCTCAGATCCTGCCTGGATTCCAGATAATTCCTGCTGCCGGGATGGCTCCGTGGTGCCGGGAATCTGTTTGCCCTTCATCCCAAGGGGATGGGAGCAGGGTGGCTCCCAGGGACAGAGCTGGCACCAGGCTTCCAGTGGGACAGGGGAGACTCCAGCTGCTCATGGCGAGGGTGCTCCAGGGCGGTGGGAGGGTCAGGAGGGTGGTGTGGGAGGACAGAGCCGGACGGCTGCCCCTGCACCCTCCGGGCAGCTGCCACAGGGTCACGGAATGGGTCAGGTTGGAAGGGACCGCAGTGGGGCCTCTGGTCCAACCTCCCTGCTCAAGCAGGGTCAGCATGTGGAATATCCCTTGGGATTGTCCTGTAGGGAACAGGAATCTGCCAGTTGTCCCAGTTACTGGGGGAAAAACTGCTGCCTGTTCTCTTTACTGGATCGGCTCCCGCTTTCCCTCTTACCTCAAATGTTGGTGCAGGTGAAATCAAGGACTTTTCCCTTGATTTCACCTCCAGAAGGCTGGAGAGGGATTTCCCCTGAGGGCATGGAGTGATAGAACAGCCTTAAACTGAAGGAGGGCAGGGATGGGTGGGATATTGGGCAGGAATTGTTCCCTGTGAGGGTGGGCAGGCCCTGGCACAGGGTGCCCAGAGCAGCTGTGGCTGCCCCTGGATCCCCGGCAGTGTCCAAGGCCAGGCTGGATGGGGCTGGGAGCAGCCTGGGACAGTGGGAGCTGTCCCTGCCAGGGCAGGGGTGGCACTGGATGGGTTTTAAGGTCCCTTCCAACCCAAACCATTCCCTGATTCCATGACCCACACTTCCAGCGGAGCTGGTGGGAGCTGCCACTGCTTGGTGGGAGCTGCCTCTGAGAGGGGACAGCTCTGTCACCTGTGAGAGCTGAGCCACCAACACGAGACCAGGTGGTGCAGGTTTGGAATTTGTGACAGGAATTGCGGTTTCTTTCTTGGTGTCACAGCCTGGAACAGGTCCGCGAGGGCCAAGTGTGGATAAGGAGCACGGATGCCGTGGCCGCGGTGTCCAGCGGGAATGCTGAGCATCTCTGTCCACTTCTAGCAGCAGTTGGGCACCCGTGGAAGAACCGGGGCGAAGGATGGGCAGCAGAGAGAGCAGGAGCAGGAGCAGGAGCGTCTCCATGGGCCCCAGCCGCGTGATGGGCCAGAAATGCAGAGGCCAGAGCTGGAGGGAGATAAATCACCCCAAGCCCCCCGGAGAGGGACACGGTCTGCGAGGCTTATCTGGGCTTTGATGTGTCATTGACCCGCGCCGAAGGAAGGGCCCTGTGGAATTCACTCTCCAGGACATTTAACTGGTGTCCGAGGCGCCGGGCCGCTCGCATCCTGCTGTCCAGCAGCGGAGATGTGGGGCCATCGGCACGGGCTGACCGCAGCACCGCGGCTCCCAGCGGCTCCGCCTGCGCCGGCCCGGGCCCACCCGGGCTCCGAGGGGAGCGAGGGGCAGCAGCCCCAGCTCCTCCTGCCTGCCTCCCCTCTCCCTCCTTGGAAACTTTGGGATCGCTGCTACTGCCCAAGGAGAAAGTGCCTCCCAGGGCCGGCTGCTGGGGGTGGTGGCACCGGGCTGGAGGGGACGGTGAGGCTGCGGGATGGTCTCACAGCCCTCCGGGGTGGCTTTTCAGGGAGGTGGGCCCAGCCAGCACACACCACTGGGGTTTGTGCGTCATTTGTGTCCGTGCTTTCCTTTCTTCAGGCACTGGGGATTTTCAGAATGGTTTGGATTGAGAGGGACCTTAAAGCTCATCCCATTCCACTGTCCCAGGCTGCTCCAAGCCCCATCCAGCCTGGCCTTGGGCACTGCCAGGGATCCAGGGGCAGCCACAGCTGCTCTGGGCAGTGCCAGGGCCTGCCCACCCTCACAGGGAGGAATTCCTTCCTTTCCTTGCGCTCGTGCCAAGGTGAGACCCCCAATCCCACTGCAGCTCACTCCCGGTGCCCTGCAGCCTCGGGGGGGATGGATCACACCCCTTCCTTCGTTTCCCTTGGAGTGCAAAGACCTTTCCTTGGACTCTCCAAACCAGGCATGACCGGGGCTGCAGAGACAGGAAGGCTGCGGGTCCTGTCCCAAACCCGGAGCGGGGGCTGGCCGGGGGCTCCAAAGGGAAGAGTCCATCCCAGCCCTGCCCCCGCCGTGGATAAACCGAGGTGTGCCCTGGAGGGAGCGAAAAGCTCTGAGGAGGTGGCACCTGGGGACACGGGGCGGTGGTGGCTTCGGCAGCGCTGGGGGAACGGCTGCACTCGATGATCCTGAAGTTCTTTCCCGATAAAATTCTCCGGGATTCCGCGGCCGGGGGCTGGGGCTGGCCAGAAGATGGTGCTGGTAGGAAGGCGATGGAGCCCTCGCTCCACTCCTCCGCTGAGAGGAGAGCTCAGACCTTTCCTTTTCTTCCCCCTCCTCCTGCCTCTAAGAAGAATCCCTGTAAAAATAACGGGGCGCGTTCGATGGTCCCAGTCCCAGCCCGCAGCACCCACCGGGTTATTTATGGCATCCAGCGGGGTCCCGAGAGCTCAGCTGCAGTAACCCGAGAGCCGGGAGGCTCCGGCAGCCTCTGGGCAGAGGGTTCTCTAATGGAAGCACGGCCCTGATGGATAATGGCCTTAAGCTGATTTATTTTTCCCCAGGATCCTTCTCAGAACATCCTCCGGACCGGCCGGGCCGAGCCCGGCTGCCCCACAGTGGGGTAACTCTGGGGATTTCCCCCCAAAAGCAGCACGGGGGGGACACCCCGCCCCGGGGAAGGGCTTTTTTGGGATGTCCCTCTGGCGAAGGCTGGGAAAGGCAGGGGGTGGTTTGCTCTGCTGCGGTTTGGGGCCCGCTCTGTCCTTCTGGGGGGAAATCCCCACGGGAGCCACGGGGGCTGTGGGGCCACAGGGGCATCTCCGGTGCCTCTGGAGCTGCTGCTGCTGCCCTTGGCTGCTCCCTGATTGCCCTGCCCGCGGTCCCGCAGGGATCCCCGCTGCCGCTGTAGGGGGATACCCTGCCCCCGTGCCAAGGACAAAGGCACCAAAGCCCTCAGCCACCCCAGGGCAGGCTCCTTCCCTCCTCCCAACATCCGCCTGCGTGGGCTGGGCAGGAGCCTGGCTTCAGGTTTGGGTTGGGAATGACACCCAAGATCATCTCATTCCGTGGGCAGGGACAGCTCCCACTGTCCCAGGCTGCTCCAAGCCCCATCCATCCTGGCCTTGGGCACTGCCGGGGATCCAGGGGCAGCCACAGCTGCTCTGGGCAGCCTGTGCCAGGGCCTGCCCACCCTCATTGTAAAAACACTTCTTCCTCATATTAAATACAATCCGACCCCCTTTTAGTTTAAAATCATCCCCCCGTGTCCGAGGTGTGAGTGGGGCTGGGGCTGGGATGTGCCCCGGGGTCGCGGGGAAGCGGCTCTGGGATCCAAGCTCCGGCTCCCGGCCCGTGGAGCCGAGCGGCGATGCTGGAGGGGAAAGGCTGAGCTGAGCCACGTCTGGTTTGTATCCCTGCCCATCCAAGAACCCCGATTCCCAAGGGCCGAGGGCTTCTCCCCAGCGCGGGCGGTGCCAGCGTTTGGGACTGCGCCCTTTCCGTGGCTGGGTGCCCCCACAGCCCCGGCGGGAAGGGGGAGAGCAGGGGCTGAGGGGCGCTGGCCCTTCGGGGTGGGCGTTACGGAGCGGGTGGGAGCCGGCTGGAATTTATTCTGAGCTCGTCAGAGAATGGAATCATCCGGCTGCAGGGTGAGGGTTGGTGGCCGTGGCTCCCCGAGCCCTCAGCACCCGCAGGTGAGTGGGTGGCAGCCGGTCCCGGGTGGTGGGTGACACCCAGGGCGGGGGACCGTCCCTGCCCCTGTCCCGGGGCTCCTGCAGCGCCGCCGTCCCTTCTGGAGGGGGGATGCTCGCTCTGGACATCCTTTCAGCTGCAAACCATCTCCGCTGGGATCCCCGGGCCTATTATAGGCTGATTAAATATTAAAACAATTCATTTTGTACTTAAACTGTTCCGAAGGCTCCTGCTGACGAGGACTTTGAAGTCTGGGGCGCAAGGGTTTGCTCTCGTTTCCTCCCTGCTGCATCCCCTCCTTCCACACCTTTCCGCGGGCAGGGAGGGAGGGCAGGGCAGTCCTGGCCAGCTCCGGCTGTCCCGGGGGATGGGGTCTTGCCCGAGGGCGTGCAGGGTGTGCTGGTCCTCGTGTGGGAGCTCCCTGGCGCTGCTGGAGCGGGAGGGAAGCTCTGAGTGCTGACTCCAGGGACCAGGAGGGACCCTGGAGAGAGCTCAGCAGCTGCCTGGATGTGGGTGCTGAAGGAGAAGGGGCAGCGAAGGCCTTCACTGCTCCTGCTGTGCCCTGGGAGCCCCCAGGAGCTGAGGGCAGCATTTTCGTGGCAGGGATGTCCACGCTGCTCTTCCCAGGCACTGCAGGAATCATTCGATACCCCCAGGGCCTGAGCCTGGAGCATCCTAAACCTGGGTGCAAGGCCCTGGTGACCCCCAGGCCGCCACATCCGGCCCCTGGGTGCCGTGGGGTCCTGCAGGCAGTGGCACCCACCTGCAAAGGGCATTCCAAGGCGGGCACAGATGCCCTGGGGAAGGCAGGATGGGATGGGGTGGGGCGGGCTGGTACCTGCACCAGAGGTATTGGGGATGGAGAGGTGGGAGAGGCACCCAGAGGTCCCTGACAGTCCCTTCAAGGGATGGATTGGCCTGAAGGAAGCGGAGGACAGCTCCTGGGAATGAGGGATTGCTCCTGGTCTGCTGGGGGCGAGGTCTGGGGTGGGACCCCAGCCCTGGGAGGACGTCTGAGCACCTCAGGGCTTCCATTTCCAGCTGCAACCTCCCCGTTCGTCCGCCTGATCCCAGCTCAGGAGCCCGAGGCTCAGGAGGACCTGGACCTCCTCCGGCCCCTGCAGAGGGAGGAAAAGGTGAGTGGCGCATATTTCACCTTCCCAGCTGGGTCTGGCCTTCTTCCCGCTTCCCTCCCCCTTCCCCAATCCCATCCTTTACATCTGTTGGATGTGAAATGCAGCAAACTCTCAGCAGAGCTCATTACTCCGGGCCCGCCGCTCTGAACGGGGCCGAAAGGTCCTGCTCGTAATGATTCGGAGGTGATTTGTATTTAAGGAGCTCGGCTTTCAGATGCTGCCAGGGGGAGGGGAAATTAAATAATTGAAAGCTGTGGGGAAGGGAAGGAGAGAGCCCCGGGTGGAGGGAGAGGGCCAGAGTTTCTCCTGGTCCAGAAGTGTTTCGGTTCACCCACATCGGCCGCGTGGGTGCAGGTTTGAAACACGAGGATGGAGGAAAACCTTCCCCTTGTCCACGCAGGGTCAGAACATGCTGCAGGGATTGCTGGATGCCCCAGGGATTGCTGGATGCCCCCACGGTTATGGATGCTCCAGGGATTTCCCAGGGATGGCCCAGCTGGCCATTTAGGGTGAAGGGTCTGCCCCGAGTGGGACGGGGACCCCCTGGCCCCATGTCCTGGTGGGACGTGGCTGCCTCGGCCACACCGACCGCTCCCCTCGCCTCCTTCCTCCTCTTCCCCACTCCCTGCCTCGGGCCCACTCCAAGCAATAAAGGCAATTTTCCAGCCTGGCCATCGACAGGCAGCGGGATGAGGAAGGCTGGAGCCCACGGGGTTGTCCCTCAGCCGTGCAGGACAGAGCTGGGGGCCCAAAGCCACCGAATGAAAACTCCCAGTAAGAGCCTCACGGTGTCTGTCAAGGTCTCAGAGCAAAAGGAAACCCCATGGGGGCAAACTCTGGGGGGTAGGTGGGGAAACTGAGGCATGAAGGGTGGAAATGAACTTCCTGGGAAAAGGGCAGGGGGGTTGTGTTACTTTCCTGAAAGTTCAAGCTGGGACATGCAGCTCGAACTTGATCTAAAGCAATTTTGTTCCACTTTCGTTCACCACAGCTCCTTTCAGCCTAATGCCTTCTCTTTTTTTTTTTAACCAAGTTGCCCAAAAATCCACCAGTCTGGTCTGGTTCTACCTGAAAATAAATGTAGGTTTGTGGGTCCTGCTCCTCTTCCAGCTAATGCCGGAGCCTGGGATCACCAGTGCTCCTGGGTGTTTGTGGGGTTTGGCACCAGCCCGTGGCGTCTGGCAAGCAGAGCACCCTCACGGAGCCCCTTCTGCCCCTGAACTTGGAGTTTAATCCCCAAAACCCAGCTTTAACCTTGACCCAAACTCGTGCCTGGCTGCAGGTGCTCAGGGGAGCTGCTCCCCAGCCTGAGGAACCCTCGGATGCTGATGCCCTTCCCAGGCCCTAACGAGCTCCCGGCGCTGCAGCAGTCCCTGCAGGGGGGCAGGCAGCCCATTAGGCTCGGTTTTAGGGCTGGGAAGGGGAATCTTCCTCAGCCTGGTCAGCGAAGATCACAGAACCAGCTCCGATGAGGCTGCCTGCTCTGGGGCTAACGAGCCAGGCGAGGACCGCGCAACGAAGGTCAGGAATCGATAGCCTGGGAAGATCTGATGCTTTTCCACCAGCCCTTCGTGGATTTCCCGGCTCTGTGCAGAGAGCAGGGAAGTTTTAGGAGCCTCCCCTGAAGTCTGGTGTTTAACCCTTGTGTATCTCCCCCTCCAGCCCAGTTTTCTCTGCCCGGGTGGGGTTCACCAGAGGTGTGGACCACGCACTGCTGGCTCAGCCAGGCTGTCCCTTCCTGTCCCCAGGCGGGGCCAGCAGCCTGTCCCCGTTCCTGCTGCATCCCTGGTGGATGTCCCTGATGGACACGAAGTCTCCCATTCCCACTGTGGATCCCAGATGTGTGGAGAAGAGTGAAAGAAAAGTGTCTAGAGAAAAGGCTTCCATGGTTTTGTAGCTCCAGCAGTGGGAATTCTGGGTCTCTGCCCCAAATGTCCTTTTCTTGTGATCCTCACATCCCACCACAATCCAGCATCTTTGTGGAGTGGGAAAGCAGTGTCTAATTAAACCAGGTTTAATTACACCTGCTGCCAGGCGAGTCACCCCCTTCCATCCCATATCGGCTTCCCCCGGTGGTGGACTCGGAGCTTGTACTTGGAATTTGGGGTTAAAATCAGCCAGGGATGGAGAGAAATGGCCCAGCACGCCTGGAAGGGGAGGTGGGTGCCCTTCCCGTTCTTCCTGATAACGCTTATCGCCCTAAATTTATCGGAGAAGTGATTAGGTTATATGTAAAAATAATGGCAATGGCAACAACAGCAACAATCATAATGACAGTGATATTAACAATATTATTAATAATAATTGAGACCCAGGGGGTTTACAGAGCATCGCATCAGTAAAAACATTTTCCTGGGAACCCAAATCCGTGGTAAACACTCCATCACAGAGCTCCACAAGAACAGCTGGAGTGAGCCCTAAATATTTATTATTAATAGCAAAGCTGTTTATTTTTTACATATTAAATAGGTCATATCTCATCTAATAAAACCTCAGGGCTGGCTCTGCTCGCCTGGAGAAGGGTTTTGCTGTTGTGGTGCGAGCAGAAAGAGGGAATGCAGGAGCTCCTGCTTGGGCTGGGCAAGCTGGGATCACGTCCAAAGTTCCAGCCTTTGGATTTGCAGGAGGGCTGGAAGATTCCTTCCCGGGTGACTGCGGGGCTGCTCCTGGCATCTCCCAGGACGTGGTCTAGAAATGTGACCAAGAGGTGGGGACGCAGGTCCAGCCTCAGCCCACCCAGGGATTCCCTGTGTCAGGATGGATAAACCACTTAAAGCCTAGACTGGGCTGGAGTCGGGAAATGGGATTGCGCCAGGCGGCCCTTTGGGACCCTCGCAGTGACGGGGAGGCACACGGTGACAGCAAAAGCTCTTTTCCCCCTTCTGAGACATCATTAAGCAAATATCTACGAAGCTTCCCGAGCTCCAGAGCCTGAGTTCCTGAAGTTTGCTGGATGCTTAAGTGCATCAGGACTTAATTGCTGCCAAGTCCAGGTGTCGGGGGGGAAAGGAGTGTTGCACAACCCCCCAGCATTTCAACCCCCTTCCGATGGCATTAACCCCACATCAATCTCCCCAGGCCTCCCAGGAGCCGGGAAAAGCTGGGTGTCCCCATGGAATTTCCTTCCAAGTGCAGGGTAGCCCCTAATTCCTGGCCTCGATGTGGGACACAGCAGCAGGCTCTGCCCTTCCCCACGAGCTGGGGGAGTCGAGCCACCCGTACAAGGATTGGGAAGGAATTCCTCCCCGGGAGCCTGGGGAGGCCCTGGTCCAACCATCCTCTGCAGCAAAGACCAGGAGTGAACGTGGTGCAACCACAAGCGTGGGATCAACCCATTCCTGGGTCGGTTTGGGAGCAGAAATGTGTTCCAAAAGCCCAAATAGCCCATTTTCAGGACGAGGTATTGCATCGTTGGAGAAACTCGAGAGTTTTCCCAAAGTCTGTCAAACCCTTCCTGGAGGACAAGAGAAAACGGCCTCAGGTTTCTCCAGGGAAGGTTTAGGTTGGATTTAGGGTGTTAGGGAAGAGGTTTTTGTGGAAAGAGCTGTCCAGCCTGGGGGAACACAGGACAAGTGGATGTGGCACTTGGGGACGTGGGGTCGTGGCGGCTTTGGCAGCGCTGGGAGGACAGTTGGTCTTCGATGGCCTTCGGGGGCTTTTCCAACCTAAAACATCCCGTGATCCCATAAAAAATCCCGTCTCCCGCCCGCCCGCGGTCGCAGCAGTCACCGGCTCCGCCAACCGCGAGCGCGAATCCCGCTGTTCCCCTGGCAGCTCCAGCGCCGGGTCCAGGCTCCTTCCCCGCTCCGTGCGAGCTCTTCCCAGCGCATTTCCACGGAACGCGGTGCCCCACAGAGCATTTCCATTTAAAACAAGCGGCGAAGCTCCGTCAGGAGCCTCGCTCCGAGGGCCGCCGAGCCTCGGCAGCGCCGTGTCAGTAATTTGTTCTACATTGGTGATAATAAGCAATAAAAACATAAACACAGGCAGGGCTTTGTGTGGAGAATTTTT
>VZTI01000067.1:182235-193648 GCA_013397865.1 Struthidea cinerea | reverse complement strand
TTAAGAGAGAGGAGCTTCAAAGTGACTGGAGAGGATTTGAAGTGTTGAGCGTTCCTGGGCTGGGCAGAGCAGCAATTCACCAGAGAGGCCCCGTCAAACTCCCTCCACCCCGGCCTCATCCCGGCTGCCTCCTCCTCCTCCTCCTCTCCGGAAAAAGCAGCTTCCAAATCACAAGTTCAAAGTTCAGCATCATCTAATGATGGGAAGGCCTCCCAGCCCCTCTGTGAGTGGCATCTGTTTATAGCCATGGACCTTCCCTGGTGGCTTAGCCTGGCTTAAAATAATTTAAAAAAAAAAAATTTAAAAATATATATGTATTAGAGGAGGAGGAGGAAGTGGGGAATGAGATGCAGGGCTCCATATAAAAAAAAAATATGGAAGAATCTACTGGTGGTGAAGTGCCTTTGATTCTGAATATTAAAAAAGGCCGTTGGATTTCAATGTAATGAGAATATTAAGGCTGCTGCTTGATTTGTATTCACCGGCTGCCCCAGCCAGGCTGGGCAGTGGGGAAGGGAAGCACAGCTCCCTCCTGGCTGGAGCTGCCACGCCGGACTGGGATGCGGGAGATGGAGGGGCCAGCTCTGCCCCTCTCCATCACACAGGAATGGGATGGGCGCTTCCAAAGCCGTCCCCGCGCTGGTGGAGCTGCTGGTGTCACCCCCAGCAAGGCTAAAGCTCAATATCTTCTCCCAGGGAAGTTCAGGCATTTTGAAGCAGCATTTTGGGTTCGTTCAAGGGGACTTGGAAGCCGGGTTTAGATTAGGTGGTAGTTAGGAATTCAGGGGGGCTTTGATGGGATATTGGGAAGCAATTCCTCCCTGTGAGGATGGTGAGGTGCTGGGATAGAATTCCCAGAGCAGCTGTGGCTGCCCCTGGATCCCTGGGAGCGTCCAAGGCCAGGCTGGACGGGGCTTGGAGCACCCTGGGACAGTGGAAGGTGTCCCTGCCCATGGCAGGGAGTGGGACTGGATGAGCTTTAACATCCTCCCAACCCAAACCATTGGGTGCTTCCATGATTCTATGAATTCCTTGTCCATGGAATACGAGTCTCGAAACAATCAATTTCTTTTTAATTTTGTTAAAAACAATTAATTTCTTTCAATTTTTTAATTAAAGAGCCGCTCAACTTTTGCTCCTGCAGTCGTCGTTGAATCGAGCACCTGTGCTCTGGTGATAAATCTGTGGGAGGGACAAGTGGCACCCACGAGTCCTACAAGGCCCATTATTGCTCCCATGTCACCAAGCAAATGGCCCAATTATGAATGGCTAATTAGCAGTTCACTCTGTTTTATTAATCAAAGGCCGTGCCATTCACTAGCCTAATGAAAGAGTTTGGTGTTTTAATATTTCTGAACAAGGGAAAAAAGAAAAGGGCTCAGGACTAATTAGGGGAGAAGCTGATTTTAGAAGAAATGTCTTAAATTCTTGCCTGGCTAAAATAAGGGTATCAAACACTGCAAATCTCCCAATTTGGGAACGAAAAGAACAGAAAATAAAATCAGAGTCTCGAAAATAAAGTCAAAAAAGGAATATTTCCTGTAGCTGTCCATTCTGTCCCACCAGAACATGTCAGGATGTGTCATCGGGGGTCACAAGCAGTGAGTATGTACAGCTCTGACCAAAACGTAAAGAAATTACGTTGAACAAATAATTCCGTCACAAATATGGGGCCACAGCGAATATTTATCAATAATAAGGTGGACTTTCAGGGATTTCCAACTTATTTTTGGGAAGTGAAATACTCTAAAAACTTGGACTGGCTTTAAGGTCCCTCCCAACCCAAACCATTCCATGAAACTTTCCACTGAAAACGCCAAGAGCGGGGATCAAGCACGGCCCTTCAGTTATGTCAGAAGTCCCTCAAAAATCCCATCTGCATGTGGCAAGCAATGAGCAAGGACTGACGGAAAACTGCTTCCGTCAACCCCCAGCTCCTCGTTACCAAAGTCTGGGTGAAGCCACAGCCTTTTAGCAGAGGCAAGGGAAGCTCTGGAAGTGGTTGAATTCCATGGGGCTCCAGCTGGGGCTCGCAGGGAGCCTGGGCGGGGGCGTTGCCACTGTAATGGGATTTCCCCCAGAGGAAAATTCCCCCTGCAATGCCCAGACACAGCAGAAAGCACAATTAACTCCACTGGAGGAGCCTTAAGCCCACTTTCCTTGAGTGTTGTGTAATTAAAACCTCAGCCTTGTTAATACATTAGTGAGATGTTTGCATATAATTCATCAAATGTTTATGAAAATGCGTAACAAATAATCCTGACAAACAAGTTGCTTAATTGAGAGAAGGGCTGGGAAGCCTTGTGAATTTTTAATAAAAAGGGGGAAGGAAGCACGCTACATTAATCAGACCAAGTTATCTCATTCAATATTTTCGAGTGGCTTCTCCAGCGCACATTTTATTTCATGTATTGCACAAAAGGAACGTCCTGGTCCTCCGGTGAGATTTGCGGAGCAAACCCCGCCTTGCTGCAAGAGGGCCCTTGGCTGGAGGCATTCCCTCTGTTGCTGATCAGAATCCCAGTTTTTCGATCTCAGATAAGGGCTCTGAGGCCTGGCTGGGATTTGCACTCGGTGTGCGGGAAGAGGAACCTGAGCGTCGCTCTGCAGGTTGCCGAGAACCAGTGACGATGTCGGGACTCGCAACACGGAGCTGAGCTCCCATCTCACCCTGCCCTCTTCCAGCCGTTCTCCCCTGTCCTGTCACTCCATGCCCTTACAAAGCCTCTCTCCATCTTTCCTGCAGGATTCTTTCCCTCCATGTCCATCTCCTCTTGGAGCACGGGGTTGTGAGTCCGCAGCTCTCCAGGTGTCCCCTTCAGCACAAGAAATCTCCACTCGTGAGCGAGATGCGCCATGAGGAGAGAGAATCTGATCCCGGAGCAGCCTGGTTTGTTTCCTCCACCTCCCCACAACCCATTGGGATCACACAAACATTTAATCCTGGGTCTGAGTGTTCGAAGGTGCAGCGCTCGTAGGTCAGCCTGAGCTTCCTTGGTCATTGATTTGGTGTAAGTTTGGATGGACAGGAGAAAGAGCGAGGCTGGGAATGGAGGAGAGAGAAAGAGTGGAACAGAAGGAGAGAATGGATGGAGAAGGGCTTGGGATGAGAGAGGTGGAGATTCACGGTGGGCGTTAACAGGAGGCAGCAACGGCTGGGGAGAGCCGAGGGTTAAACCCGCCCAGGTGTGGGTTGGAGCACCAAGACCTCGCCTTGCTTTGGTCTCCTGGCAGATCCTCGTGTCCTTCATGGTCCTTCTCCAGCCCCAGCTCCTGCCCTGGCTGCCTCCAGCCACCCAACACGCCCCACTCCACCTGGGTGGCTCCTTCCGTCCCGGCTGGAAGCCGGCAGGGAAAGCTGCAGTTGGGAGCCGGAGGTGAAAATTGCTCAACCCCAGCAAAGCTCACCCTGGCACGTTTGATTGCACTCCCAAAGTGCTCCCGCTGAGCAAGTCAGGGATGAAGAAACAGAGACTCCGTGGTTTAAAAAGCTCCCAGCCCAGAGTCAGCATTTCTGCCCTGCCCTGCCTCATGGATTATTCAGCACGGGACTTGTTGATGCGCACTTATATTTTGCTCCCGGTGGAGTTGATGATCTTCCTTCCTCGGAACAGCCTCTCTGCTCTCTCCCCAGCACTGAGGGACTGTGGCCGGAGCGGGGCTGGGCTGGTCCCACCGCTGAGATGTCCGGGATGGGGATGGAGGATGGAGCTGATGGCCGTGGCTGGTGCTGGTGGCGGCCAGGCGAGGACTGGGGGGCAGCGATGGGAGAGGGGTCTGTGGGAGAGAGAAAAGTGGGAGAAGTGCAGTGGGAAGTGAGTGGTGTTAATGAAATATTCAGCAGTGGTGGGCCTGAACGCATTGCCGAAATTGCAGAAGCAGAGATGATTAATATTTCACGGGGTAAGCTGCCACTTGGCTGCTTTCTGCACACACGTTCCACCCCCACATGCACACACACCCCACCCTCCTCCGGCTCCCCCAAACTCTGCCTCCACCACTTCCCTGGCTCCAGCTGACGGCTCCCACCACGGCTGGGGGAGGTTCCCCGGCCCCTCCATGAGCTCTGCCCAAGGGAGACCTGGTCCCAGAGTTGCCTGGTGGGAAAAGCACCACGAGGAGGGGGGAGGGAGTCGAGGGAACGCACATGATTTATTTTTCATGGGGATGGGAGAGCAGGTTGTCCTATTTAGCCACATTAGATGCTCTGTTAACACAACAGGAAGGGGAAAAAAAAAGGGGATGAATAAATTCTTGGGGCTGAAGAAGGCTGCTCCCAGGTTCTCTGGGAAAAGGGGGCCTGGTCTTTCAGGGGTTAAGTGTCTTGGCTCTGGATGAGTCTCCCATGGGGTGTCCCGTGTAGAGGATGGGTAGTTAGGAAGTCAGGGAATATGAGGCTCTTCATCAGCTGGTTCGGTGCAGGTGGAATGGCCCAGGGTGCGGTGTTTGGGACATTTCCAGCCATCTGGTGTGGGGACAGGTGAGTCCCGGCAGATGGAGGAGCTTCCTGCAAACATCCTCAGAGTAGCTCAGCCCTCGACCTCTTGCAAACAAGAAGCTTTGGGGTGAGCTTATCGTGGCCTTTCAGGACCTGAAGGGGCTCCAAGAAAGATGGAGACGGACTGGGGACAAGGGCTGGAGGGACAGGACACAGGGAATGGCTTCCCGCTGCCAGAGGGCAGGGATGGGTGGGATATTGGGCAGGAATTGTTCCCTGGGAGGGTGGGCAGGCCCTGGCACAGGGTGCCCAGAGCAGCTGTGGCTGCCCCTGGATCCCTGGCAGTGCCCAAGGCCAGGCTGGACACTGGGGCTGGGAGCAGCCTGGGACAGTGGAAGGTGTCCCTGCCATGGCAGGGGTGGCACTGGATGGGCTTTAAGGTCCTCCCAACCCAAACCATTCCGTGACTCTGGGATTCTCCCTGCCCATGGCCGATTCTTGTCCTCCCCACCCAGTCTGGCAGGGGCACGAAGCCCAGCCCAGCCACCCCTCGGGAGCTGCTGCCCTGTCACGACCAGAGTTAATCGGGACAGATGCAGCGTGCGGACACCGGACGTGGGCAAAGGCAGAGCCGTCCGTGGCAGGAGGAGGAGGAGCCCTGTCCCAAGCCCTGGGCCCGGGGAGAACAGACGCCTGGATTTCTATTGTGTAAGTGGGGATTTGTCCAGGGTGGTGGAGGAACAACTCGAATTAGAAAGGAATAAAGAGTGAATTCTTCCTTCGTCCCAAGAGTGTTCCCTGCAGGGCAAAGGTCAAGTGCATTGTGTGGCAGTGTTTGGATTCAGAATAAAATAAGTGGCAAGGGCGCAAACCTGGGGCACGCACAGGGACTGAATAAAGAGGAGTGTGGGTGAGGCAGCAGAAAGCACCCCCTCACCCTGGGGGTCATTAACATGTGCGGGAGGTGACCTGGTGACATGCTGCAGGGGACAGGGACACCGATGTGAGGCATTGAAATGCTGCCCTGAGCACATTCAGCTATTGATAGGAGCAGATTTCTGAGCGCGGCTCTAGGGGCAGTGACCAGCTCCTCTGGAAAAGGGAGGCTCCATGCCCAGAGCCGGCTGGAATCTACTCTCGTCTCTGTTCCCACTTCTCCATGGAAACTGGGGGCATTGTCGGTTTCTCCCTGCAGATTGTCCCCCCCATCCCATGTGGATTCCATGGGCAGGGTTGCTGGATCAGAGCTCTTCCGAAGGAACGGGGTTCAGCATAAATCCTGGAGCGCTGGTGGACACGGGATTTGTGCACAGCTTTTGTGGAGGGAGGACTTCCTAACTCAACAGGACTCTGGCCAATGATGCCGATGACCTCAGGAAGTTCGTCCTTTGTTGTGAAGCTGGATCAAACCTAAACCACATCCAGCTAAAAATCTGCTCTTCGGGATCTCCCCCCTTCCCCACCGTCTGCGCCCAGTTCGGTTCAGTGCTGGCTGCTGTCCAGCTGGATACCGACATGAGACCCTGCACAGCCTGAGTCCGAAGAATTCCTTTGACTATTGACTGATTCCATTGATTTATTGATTAGTCGAGACCCTTTTTGAGGTACTGTCTTCTCTTTCTGAACTCGGATTGAGAGACCTTTTCTTAGAGCTCAGGTTTATTGGAGCTGCAGGCTCTGGTCCGAGGTGGGATCTGGGTTTGGGATTTTGGTCTGGAGCTGTTCCAGGCTATGATACAGCTGTTCCTGGGAAACTGGAGATGTTCTTCGGAGATGTGCAGAGGAGACCTGATGGAATAAATGGTGTAAGAGTTTCACCCACCTGCCTCAAAGCCACAGGAATATTTGGCGGCAGGGCAGGTGACCTGGGTCTAAACAGCATCAAAACCCCTCACCTCAGCCATGACCTCACCCAAATTCCTCATCCTTCCTTTTGATCGCATCCTGAGATCTTCTGTTCGGGTTCGCGGTCTGCAATGCCATCAATTCCCTTGGAGAGCGTTCGGTGCCTGTGGGAAAGAAGACAAAATTCTGCTCACGGGGTTCTCCTCCTGCCGGGGCTGAGCTGCAGCCCCAAAGGGATCGGATGGGTCCTGGTGTTTGCCCTCGTGCCAAGATTTTATCAGGACACACTGAACCAGCTTCTTGGAGACCTGCACCGAGGGAAGCCCCAGGCAAAGCCGGACAGAGATCCCCGATTTAACTTCCCTGGCCGCGGCCACAGCGGAGTGTTTGGGAAGAACGGGTGTGCTCCTACACCAACACAACCCCCGGGTGCCAGGCCTGGCGGTCAAGCACCAATAATGGATTTCCCCGGCCATCCCCAGCTGCGAGGGGAGCTCTGCTCCCTGCTCGGATCGTCCCCGTCCCTGAGAACAGGAGTTATTGATTTTGATAGCGATGCTTCCTCGCCACTGGAAGGGCCGCACCCCGCCCTCGCCGCGGTGACACCGAGCTCCCTCCTCATCTGCTCCGGTGACAGCCCTCCCGCGCTCCCAGACTGCCACGCAACCGGGGCATTTTCGTTTTCCCAGCAGGAATTCTGCCGGCTTTGCGATTCAGCGGTGGTCTCACGGTTTGGTCTCGTGGTTTCTCCTGAGGGAGCAGCAAGCAGCGTCTCTGGAGGGAGGAAGAGGAGCAGGTTTTGATCTCCTTCATGGAATCACAGATCGTGGAATTCCAGAATGGTTGGCTTGGAAGAGACTTTAAAGCTCGTCTCCTTCCTTGCCACGGGCAGGGACAGCTCCCACTGTCCCAGGCTGCTCCCAGCCCTGTCCAACCTGGCCTTGGACGCTGCCAGGGATCCAGGGGCAGCCACAGCTGCTCTGGGAATCTGTGCCAGGGCCTCACTGCCCTCACAGGGAGGAATTCCATCCCGACAGGAGCCACAGAGCCCCCGGCTCTCCACAAGCCTGGCTGCCTGCCATGGGCAGCACAGTGATTTCCTCCTGGGATTCTGACTCTTCCCTGTCGGGGCTTGGGGAGTTACAAAAACCCCAGCAAGCTCTTTTGGGTTTTGTTACCCCAGTGATTTCTGTCTGGAAACATGAAGGAATAAATGACTTATTTTAACCAAGAAATGGATGCTCTTTCCCGGTTTTCCCTCGGCTGGGACAGGGATGACACGGGAAAAGCTGCGCCACCCCCAAGCCCAGGCTTTGATCCAGGAAATGCCTTTTCCTCTGGACCAGGCTGGGAGTTAAATCGTGTCAGATACCAACCAGCTGACGTGAGCTCCTGGGTGCCACCAAACCTCTCTGTGCCATTCCCCACCCCTGGCAGTGTCCAAGGCCAGGCTGGATGGGGCTTGGAGCAGCCTGGGACAGTGGGAGGTGTCCCTGCCCATGGCAGGGGTGGAATGGGACGAGCTTTAAGGTCCCTTCCAACCCAAACATTGTGGGATTCTGTTGGGGTTTCAGTTATTTCTTTTCCATTTCTTTTCAGACCCAAGCGGCAAAGGCTGCGTGAATTCCAGGCCGCAGCTTTTGGGTCGAGGTGTCTCGGCATCCCGTTCCTCACTCTTGGACAGTCCAGCAGTGGGAACTTCAGACAGCAACTTTGCCCAGTTTTAATGTCCTCTTTTATCAGGCCACCCCATCCCTTTGAAGTCCCTTTGGTTGTTGCTGGAGCCCAAAAGCCACAAACAATTCCCACTTTCCCCCTTCTCCCTCACACCCACCTGGCAGTCCAAATGCTCCATCGCCTCATCCCCAGCAAGGTTCCCCTTCGATTTGTGTCTTCCTGCACTAAAAGCAAACCAAGAGGTTCCTGCAGTGAGACTCCTGCCCTGGAAACCACCACCAACCACACCGTCAATTCCCCTTTGCTCGGAGCCCGTTGGTGCTGGGATGGCGCTCACCCCAGTTTTCATTCCGGTAAATAATTGAAATTTTTGCTCCTGCTCTTTTATTTCGTGCATTTTTAAAAAACAACAGCTTAAAAATTAACCAAATCAGGTTGCTGGGCCCGCGAGGGAGGCGTCGTGTGCAGCAAAACAACCGAGTGTAAGTAACGATGGGAGGGGTGGTTGGGGTGAAGATGTGCTCTGCCCCGGGGCGGCTGCAGAGCGTGAGGAGGGGCCACGAGGATTCTCACCCCCACGCCCCGGTGTGCACAGAGCCCGTGGCATTTTGTCAAGGCAGGACCAACCCCACTGAATCCTGTGGACCAGGGAACGTGCAACGTGTTAAAATTGTGCTACAGCCAAACACAGACCGCGGGACTCGGCCCAGGGGCAGCCCCGTGCTCTGTGGGGCAGAAAAGACTGGGGCATCTCCCAGTTCCTGGGAAATCCAGGCTCTTGCTGCCGTTCCTGGAAGAACAACCCCTTTGGCGGGTGGCTTTTTCCACCTGTCCCACACTTCAGTCCAGGGTGAGTGAATCAGCTCTGGGCGGCACTGCTGCCTCTCTCCATGGGACAAAGGGATGCTTAGGCTCAGAGGCCTCATTTTTGGGTGGATGGAGCTGTGGGAGGCCCTAGGGAAGGGCTCTGTCCTGCAGCCTCAGTGTTGGACTTGATTGGGAAGATGCCTGGTGACACCAGGACGCTGACCTGTGCCAGGTCATCCTGAGAAGCAGCTGAGACCCCTGTGCCAGGGTCAGCACAAGAGGCTGGGGTCATTGCCAGGCCCAGAAGGTCCCAGCACCTCCTTCCCTTTGGCTGCCTCTAGAGTTTGGCCATTTCTCACATCAGCCCCCTTTAACCACCCATGAAACCCCCCTGCCCCTCACAGCGCTTTCCTTCCGTCCTCTCCTGGCGCATCTGCCACATCTGGTGACTCCTCCCACCCAGACCAGCAGTCTGAGCTCCAGCCAGGTGCTCATCCATGGTCTGCTCACCTGCCTGGGCCACTCTCCAAAGCACGGGCTGGTGGCAGACATGAACCCGGGCCGTGTTGGAGGTCAGCCGTGGGGGGTGCTGGGCTGGAGAAGGTGTGGGATGTGCTGCTTTCACCCTTCTTTCTCCTGGTGCTGCAGGAGAAGCTGAGGCAGAGGCTTCACCTCAGCCCTCCGGGTGCTCCTGGAATCCCTCACCTTGCCGAGGGCTCCCATGGCCAACCCCGGAGAGCCCCTGACCCCGGGCATGTACCCCCCACCCCAGAGGTGTCCTCTCCCGCCAGCCCTGCCCGGGACCAGCTCTCCTGCTGGAAGCAGCTGGATTTTGGCCGGCTCCTGCAAGGGAAAGCAAAGCTTTTTTCTTTCCCCTTCTTCTTCTCCTGCTGCTGCATTTTGATGGGGCTGGAGATCTCTCGGAGGAAGATGCTCTTCCCTTTTTATCAATTAGGAGCACACACGCGGCTCCCTGGCTCTCTCCCACCCCTGCTCTGCTTTCCTCCCAGCTCCCCTTGGCTGCCGCTCGCAGACAAAGATGTGTGAGTTCTTTGATCTGCCTGGCAGCCCCCACTGGGGGATTGGCTCCGGGGTTAATTACACACAGCCCGGCTCCGGCTGGGGCACGGAGCCGTTCGGCTGGAGAGGGAGCTGTCCCTTCTCCCCCCCAGCTACAAACTTCAAGGGGACAGGAGGGCAAGGAAGGTACCACTGAAACCCCTTTTGATATGACAAACGGGCTCCTTGCTTGGCTCTCTGGTTCTTGTTTTGTTTGTCTAACTGGTGTTTGAAATATGGATGAGCTCCCAGTCCTGAGGGTGCAGCCACTGTCTGAACAAAACCTTGTCTTCTCCCCCCTTTCCCATCCCTGCCCGGAGTTCAGCTCTGTCCGTCTGTCTGTCATTCCCATCCCTGCGTCCATGTCCAGGAGCCCTCTGACCCAGCCCATTCCCGAGGGGATGCGGAGGCCGGGCCCCGCTCTCGTCCCACAGCTGAGCCGTGCTCTGCAGCAGTGGCAGAACCAGGGGCCTCCTCCACCACAGGAACAGGGTGGGAGCCGATGGCTGAGGCCTGGGAGCTCAGCATTCCCTCCCTCTCCCTGTGCCTGCCTTGCTCTGGGATTATCTTCTTGATTTCCCCTTTCTTCCCTTTTAAAACCGCTTAAATCCCTCTGTGCCTCAGTTTCCCAGTCTCCATGATAAAGGCAGGGAACATTTATCCCCTCCTCGGGGCTGGATTCAGGCTGATTGATTTGCTTGTCCAACATCCCGAGCAAAGCAGTGCCACGGAGATCTCCTGCCGTAATCCCCCTGCTTCAGGAAAATCCTTCCCAAAAGGAGCTTACACGGATGCTCCAGGGCAGGATGTGCTTGGAGTTCAGTGGTTTTCCCGTGGCTCATCAGCCCCTCCGTTGGCTTCGGGGCTTCCACACCGTGTCCAGGTGTGGGACAGTGGGAATTCTGGGCAGTGAGATCAGCCCTCAGTGGGATCAGAGCTGGGCAACCCTTGGTGTCCTCGGTGGCACCACCCCACAGAGCGCAGCCCGTGTGGCCTTCAGGGCAAGATCCACACTCCCCATATAAAATGCTTTTCTGCTGCCATCCAGAACCAGCTCTGCTTCCTGGCAGTGGAAAAAATTCCATGGCTGGGGGTAAAACTTGCCTGACTTGAGAATTTGGACAAGGCCAACACGTGGGGGAGGTGACAGAGCCCGGGGCCAAGCAAGCGGAGGACACACAGCTGCGCTTTTTCCTGGCAGGAAGAAGCTCTGGTTGGCTTGTGCACGGACCCTTGGGTGGGTGCCGAGCCCTCCCACACCACAATGGCCTTTGGACTTCTTCTTAGACCCCAGCAAACAGACACTGGTCTTCTTGGATGAACCACCAAGGAGCTGTAGCTCATCCTCCTTCTCCTCACCACCCACACACTGCCGGGTGGAGACACAGCTCAGCTCTTTCTCCTTCCTTCCATCCATCCATCCATCCATCCATCCATCCATCCATCCATCCATCCCTCCATCCATCCGTCCGTCCGTCCGTCCGTCCATCCATCCATCCATCCATCCATCCTCCATCCATCATCCATCCATCCATCCATCATCCATCCATCCATCATCCATCCATCCATCCATCCATCCATCCATCC
>VZTI01000067.1:151101-172698 GCA_013397865.1 Struthidea cinerea | reverse complement strand
CCTCCATCCCTTCCAGGCTGAGCTTTACCTCCATCCCTTCCAGGCTGAGCTTTACCTCCATCCCTACCAGCTGGAGCTCCCCCTCCATTCCCATTAATCAAAGCGTTAATTATTACACCTGACCGATCCCTGTGCTGATCCCTCCATGAGATTATGGGACAAACGGTGCTGGAAGCACAGACCTCGAAACTGACTTTTTTTAGACTAAACTGAGGCTAATCAGGGCAAACATTGAATGTGAACTGTTTTTCTGCTGGCTTCGCTCTCCCTCCAGTCCTGGCCTCCCATCAATCGCTTTTGACCTCGTGTCTGGCAGGCTCTGCCCTCCTCATCAGTGACTTCTGGACCTGTTGGCTGCAGCCAGGCTCTCGGGTGAGGAATCTCAGGGATTACGAGGTCCCCAGGGAATGAAGATGAATACAGAAGAGAGGCACTGAGCGAGCACCTGCTTTGTGGGAGCTGCGGAATGGGATTAACGCAGCCCCTGGTTGTCCTTGCCAGGGATGACAAGGGAAGGATTAGCTACCTCTGTCAATTATTCTTCTGAAATTGGCACAAGGATTTCTTCCAGGCATTTCTGTCCCCAAAAATAGAGATTGTTTGGCTAAAATGAATTTGGGGAAGGAAAGGTTTGTCCTGAACTCACGCGCTGCAGTGAGGGAAACCCAGCTGCCCTCTGCCGTGAGACCTGATGCAGCCATGGTTCATCCGTGGCCAATAACCCAAACTTCCCATCCCGCCGTTCTTTCCTGAGCTCCAATGCCACTGTGGGCTCCGGCCGGGTGTGCTCTGTCCTGCACACCCCAGCATGGAGCTGCAGAGATGTCTGTCCCAGCGGTCCTCCAAGCCTTTCCACGGATGAAGGTCTGGTACCTTCAGGTCTGGAGTTACCAGACCTAAATGTTTTCTTTAGGAACTGAACTTGACCTGAGCTGTTCGAAATTCAAACCCCAGAGCCAGCCCATCGTTCTGGAAATACGGCAGCCCCGAGACTGGTGCTCCTCCATGAGACATCTGGCAGGACTTTGGGGAAGTTTGGTTTCCAAAGCCTGGAGAACTCAGAGTGCCCCCAGCACTCGAGGTGCCCCAGGGGTGCCAGCACAGGGGACAGACCCTGCCCTGGGCCTGTGGCCAGACTATTTTTGACACAAAAATCCCTCTTGTCACGTGCTGTCACACCACCCAGGCGGTCCCTGTGGTACCTGTGTCCTGTGGGCGCTGTTTGATTTTATTTCCATGCTCCAAACCAGTGTCTGTTGTATCCATGGGGTTCCATCTCCTGGATTTGTGGTGCTGGAACGATCCCAGCAGCTCTGTCCCCGCCCCTCCACGTCCCAGCGCAGCATCAGGGATCCTCCATCTAGTCCTGAGATCATTACTATTGGCAAAGTAATTGCAACAACAAAACGAGGACTAAAAGCCTCGTTTGCTGCCCTTTCATCTCGGCTCAGCCTTCCTAATGCGGATTTTAAAGGCAAGAGGAAGAAGGGGAAGGAGTCCTACCCCTCTCCATGTCTTTAGCGGGGCTTTGCTGGCCATTTTCATGCTATAAAGCACCAACATTCTTTGAGTTCAGGGGGATTTTGAAAGTTTCTTTCTGAAGCAATGACTGTCAAAGTTGGTTATCGATTGAGGCTGGGGGATCTGAGGGCTGCATGAGGAAAACGGACTGATTATTCCACCCCTTCCTCTCCTTTTTCCCTTTCTTTCCTTTGCACCAGGACTGGATTGATCGACCCTGTCTTCATTGTCTTCCCTTCTCCTTTTTCTCTGCTGGTTCCTACTGGGGATTCCTGATTAAACTATGGCAGGGCTCAATTGATCCTCCGCAACTCTCCCGCTCCTCGCGAGGAGGAAAAACTGCCCGGCTGCATAATTCAGAAAGCAAACACAGAGAGGAGAGGCAGGGAGGGAAAATCAATACAGCTACAACTGATCCTGCAGATAAATGAGAGGGAGGATCCCTGGCAGCAGCTCAGGGGAAGTTCAGCGACTCCGGGATGGGCTCGGGTGGAGATGGAGCACCTTGGAGCTCTTCGGAGTGTGGCAGGAAGGGAGGGATCCCCTGATTCCTCCAGCAAACAGGGGGGTGGGAAGCTCGGGGCTGAGCAGGAGAGACCCTCTGCGGGGTCTGCGAGAGGGGAATAAATGTCCTTGTCCTCGTCTCCCTCCCCAGACTCCAGGGATCCCCCTTTCCAGCCCCAGCTGGGCTGGTTCCGTGGTGGATTTCTTGCCACGCTGCCCTCTGTGAGCCAAGGAAGTGGCACTGTGGGAGATGAGGTGGCAGTGGGATTCTCTGCCTCTCCAGCCTCGCAGGGGAGCGGAATCTCCGTAACTCCCTGAATCCTGAGGAAAAGCAGGGCTGAGCCAGCAGCCCGGTCCTGCTCCCGGGTCACTCGTTGCACTGACTCACCCTGACTCCTCGGGAAGCAGCGGCCAAGCAGGTCTGCCCCGGGAAATCAGAGCATAAAGCCAGCAGGAGCAGAGCAAAACAGTAACCCAGGTAAAACAGATCATAAAACCCCAGAATGGGCCGGGTTGGAAGGGACCTTAAAGCTGATCCCCTTCCACCCCTTCTCTCCCCAAGTCTCTCGGAGCCCTTTTAGCTCTCGCTGGAACCTTCTCTCCCCCAGGCTGGATGTTCCCGGCTCTCTCTGTCAACAGCCGAGAGTTCCAGATGTTGGCAAAGGGAAGGTGACGCAGAGGACACGCTCCTGTCCCTGGACAGAGGGAACTGCCCTTGGGTCTGCCCGACACCCCCAGTTCACCCCCCTGCTCCTCTCTCCGAGGGCACACGGCAAAGTGGGAGAATTGGAATTCCTGGGCTCGAGCCCAAAGCCTGGGTGGGAATGGCAGGATGAGGGGCACTGCAGCCCAGCCCTGCCTGGAAACCAGGGATCTGGGCACGTTCCCTCTCTGAGGTGGATTTGCCAGCTGAGCCATCCGTCCTCATCCTTCAGCAGCCCAGCCAACACAAACACTGCCACCACCACGGAGATCTGAGACATTAAATGACAAAAAAATTCCCCGGGCTCCTGCGCAGCCCTGGGGGTGTCTGGGAATGACGTCGGGAGAAACTCCTGGTTTGTCCCAGAGCGCTGTCCCTGTCAGGCAGCGCCCGGCCCTTTCCTGGCGAGTGATGGATCCCCAGGAAGCCCCGAGCTGCTGTCGAGCTCTGCTGAGGTTTCCTGCAGCAAAGGCTTTTAAACCAATATTGCTCCGTATTTTAAAGTGATTTAAGATCCCCAGGACCAGCCCAGCTCTGGCTTTGCCAGCAGAGGGGATGGATCGTTCCCTTAAAAGCTTTTAAGTGCGTATGATAGAAAGGGGAAGTGCAGCTGCCTGCCTGAAAGGATTGCAGTGGCTCCGGCTCCCAGCCTGCCCACACATCACTTTCACTCTGCCTGGGAGCTGAGAGACACTTTCCTTCCGCGCTGGGATCCTCAGGGATCCCAGGAGAATCGGGCACCCAGGAGAGGGATTTCGGAAGAACGTGGGGGATAGGAGAAGATGGGGAGGTTTTAGTGCTCCTTAGACATCCAGGTGCCTGAGTGAGTTCAGCTCTTCAGGATCCAGCTCCCCTGGGCAGCTCCTGCCTTTCCCACCGTCCTCGGGCGGCTGGGGGGTGAACTCCCCCCTTCTGCCCTTCCCAGAGGAGCCACAGAGCTCCCGTTCCCTGCCGACACGGAGGGGCTGACGCTGCACCCACCCCAGGCTCCGGGGAGCGTCCCGGGCTGCTGTGAGTGAGCCCGGCGCCGGCCGAGCCCCGGGGGCTGGAGGAGGCACCAGCACCCACCGAGGGATGGAGGACCGGGATCCTGCGGGATTCGGGCTTCTCCTCGCTCTCCCTCCGCTCGCAGAGCTCTCCCAGCTGTGCAACGCGGAATCAGCACCTCCGGGGCTCCTTCTGGAGCAGAGCTTGGATGGGGCTGGGTCCTGCGTGCCCGGGACTCCGACACCGGCCGCGCCACCCTGGGCCGCCTGCAGCGCTGCCCTAAAGGCATTCCCGGCTCCTCTGCCTGCGCCAGGCACTTCGCACGGAGGAATGTCCGATTTTCTGCTCTGCTAAAACTTGCAGCAGGGATGCGGACACTTTCCACTGTGTTTTCCCTCGTGCCCCTCCAGAACCTGGGCACATCCCAGCTGTTCTCCCGCATCAGAGCCATCTGTGTCCCGGCTGCTGGCTTCAGAGCCATTTGCACTTCTCCCAGGGATCACCAACCAGCCGTCGTCCTGGCCCTGCTGGTCTTAGGGACTGTTGGATCTGTGGAAAGGGACAAGAGCAGGTCCTCGGCAAAGAGGAAGAATTCCCAGACAAGGCCAAACCCTTTCCCTGGTTGCTGGTGCAGCTCAGATGCTGGGAACGGCTCCCTGGGCCTGGCATCTTGGTTCAGCACCAATTCCCAGCCCTCCCTAATGGACTCGGATGGTGTGGGGAGAGTGGGAAGGAGTTGTAGACCTGGCGCCCAGATCCAGATTCCAGCAGTTATTGGTGTTCCCGGGTGCCCCGTGGCCCCGCGCCCACCACCAGCACTCGGGAGACTCGGAGCCGGGTCTGGAGCATCGAGGGCTCTGAGGAATCCTGCTCAAGGCTCCTGGGAGCCATTACCCACTTTATCCTGCATCTTGGGGATGGGCTCGATGGCCTCTGAAGGTCCCATCAAACCCCAGCTATTCCGTGATCCTCTGATCCACCCAGGAGCGTGTCCTTGCCAGCAAACCTTGTGGCTTTCCCCACATTAAATTTCTTGTCTGCTCTGCCTCCCTCTCTCTTCCTTCCCTCCAGGGATGGCTTTTGTCTTCTGCTGCCGTGCTACACGGAAACTTTTGTCATCCCTCGGATCGCCTGAGGCAGTGGAGGTGACCTTGTTGCCGCGCTTTCGTTTCCCTTTTACACGGAAGCTTCTCCCTCCTTTGAGCCGCCGGAGCCGCGCTCTGAAGCTCCTTTTCCATCTTGTCACAACAAGGCTCGCTCAGGCAGGACCCGGCCATGAAAGGCACCTGTGGGAGGCTCTTGGAGCTCCTTTCTTTGGGGTGGGGCTCTGCAGGGTCAGGGATTGGACTCCGCAATCCCTGATTCCTCCCAGCTCGGGATATTCTGTGTTTCCATGGGATCAGCACCCCAGGTTGGATGGGTCTGGGAGCAACCTGGGGTGGTGGAAGGTGTCCCTGCCCATGGCAGGGGGCGGAATGAGATGGTCCTTAGGGTTCCTCCCAACCCAAAGCATGCCCTGATTCATTGATTCCATAATTCCTGAGGACAGCCAGCCCCGTTCCGCTCCCCAGACCTGGAGCAGCTCAGAGAGGTAAGTAATTGCATTGTGGGGAGACTGAAAGTTTTCCAGGGCTTCTTGACTCCTCCAAATCGGATTTGTGGTGCCCATTTGCTCCCAAAGTGTGCGAGAGGACACACACGTGACCCAGGATTCCATTGCAAAATCCATCGCTGCTTTCACCCTCCATGTGCAGAGCTCTGAGCTTTTCAATCCAAATTCCTACAGGATCCCAGCTGGAGGCCACAACCAGAATTCCCAGCCTGCAGCAGCTGCTGGGCCAGCACATCATGCAGGGGAGACAGGAAGGGAGCCTTGATCTGAAAATGGAAAACGTCACTTTTCAGAGAGATTTGACTTTTTTTTTTAATTAAACCGTGTTTTCCACCCTTGCTGAGACACTGAGGTGAAGGTTTGGAATATTTGAGCTCCCAGTTTTCCTGCTGAGGGCTGCCTGTTGCCTCCCAGCAGATCCTGCTGCTCCTGCTCTCTCCAGAGCCGCCCTTCAGCCCCCACCAGGGTCCCGTTGATCCGACTTCCTGCGGTCCAGCCATCCCGACCCTTCATCCCAACCTGTTCCCTGCTGCTCTCCCTCCCCCTGGAGCAACATTTCCTGGATACCTGGTGGGCAACACCCGCGGGTTTCCTGCAGAGACCCTCCGAGTGGTTTTCCCGCTGGGATCTGCTCCCTGGCAGCGACAGATGAGGGAAAAGGGAGAGCAGCAAAAGCACGTTTAGCCCACAGACAAACTCATCTTTCTCCCAAAATTGTTGCACCTGAACATTTTTTTTCCCAGAGTGTTTCACGGAGAGGGAAACCGATGGAATCTGAAAATCAGCGGGAAGGACTCTTCCTCCTTTTCAGCCGGAGCCCGGCGATCCCGAATTTCGGGCGCGCAGGAGATCTCAGCGATTCCTTTTGATCCGGCAGCCAGGAGAGGGAGCTCGGCATCCTAATCCCGGGCTGCGCTCGCCGGAGCGCTCTGGAGACAATGCTGATGATTCTTTTGTTCGACAAATAAAAGAAGTGGCCCGCGAGGGAGCCGTTTTGGCAGCTGCTTTATGAGGGCTGCGGGGAATTGTGGAAAATCGATGTTTGCCAAAGGCGAAATGGACAGAGTTGGTGGAAGAAAACAGAAGTAACTCTGGGGCTTCGGAGGGATTATTGCAGGCGCAGGATCCTGGAAAACCGGGGTGGCTTCAGCCCCGCAGCAGCAGCAGCACGGAGCACTAGGATCTGTCGGGACCAGGAGCAGTGGGAATTCAGGAGCTGGGCTTGGGGCATCGGACTTTTGCCACCCAAACCCAGAGGAAATTCCTCTCGGTAAAAATTCCAAGTTCCCTTCCCAGAGCAGCAAGGACTTGCAGGTCCCGTGCACCTCACGGGGAGCAGTAGAATATCCAGGAATTTTTGTATTTCGGTGTTTAAGCCGGGGGATGCCACCGAGCTGCAGGTGGCAGAGGGAGAACGCTCCCAGAATCACAATGGAAAGGGATTCCCAGACGTGCTGAACGTCGGTGGGAAGAGACACTGTAAAAATGGATCATTATCCCGTGCCAGCCTGCACCGAGGCCGGGAATTCAGCAGGATTGGAAGGGAGGCGTTTATGTGAACGTAAAGAGTCCCACACTCCTACCTCGAAACTTCCTGAGTTTAATGATGTCAGCTTAAGCAGCTCTGATCAGCAGGGTCGTGACTCCTGGATTCGCTGGAAGCCCGATTCCTTTCTTTCCCTTGGATGTTTAACATCCTGGGAAGAGCAGGTTGCGGACCTGGCTTGGCCAGCCTGCGGGTGGATACAAAGATGTCACCTCAAGATGCTCCTCAATCACAGAATCCCAGAATCCCTGAGGTTGGAAAAGCCCTCCAGGATCATCGAGGCCAAGCTGTGCCCCATGCCCACCTTGTCTCCAGCCCAGAGCTCTGAGTGCCACGTCCAGGCCTTCCCTGGACAGCTCCAGGGATGGGCACTCCAAACCTCCCTGGAAATGTTCTTCCTCAAGGCCCCATAAACCCCACCAGGCCGATTTCAATCCCTACGCGCTGCTGGCACCCCCTGATCCAGAGATGCCGGAGCACCAGGAGCTGCTGCTCTTGGGGATTGCCTTCACAAGGTGACTTTTTTCCTACTGCTCCTGGAAATTACCCTACCTGTGCGTCCCGTCCTCACGCTCCGTGTGGCACCTCTGCCACCGGAGCTGCAGCTGTAGGCACAGGGACGGAAATGCTCCGTGTTGGGAAATCCGGGAGGAAGAGTTCGATTCCTTGGCCATGGAACCGTTCATGAGCCACCCCAGCCGTTGCCAGGGCTGCCTGAGCACCGATGGATCCACGCCTGGATCTGCTGCCCGGTTTGGCTTTTAGGGAGAGCCGAGGGATGGATGCGAGGCAGGAACGCTGCAGCCTTTCCCCGTGTGCTTCCAAATCCTGCTTGGATAAGGACAGTGCCTACAAAGAAACTGGAATAGAATCACGGAATGATGGAATGGTTTGGGTGGAAGAGACCCTAAAGCTCATCCCATCCCCCCCCTGCCATGGCAGGGACACCTCCCACTGTCCCAGGCTGCTCCCAGCCCCAATGTCCAGCCTGGCCTTGGGCACTGCCAGGGATCCAGGGGCAGCCACAGCTGCTCTGGGCACCCTGTGCCAGGGCCTCCCCACCCTCCCAGGGAAGAATTTCCTCCTATCTTCCTGTTCTTCACCTGACAGATGCATTTTCCCTTGGGCTGGAGTGAAGAAAGGTTATTTGGGGAGTGCCAGCTGGGCTGTGGAGCCTCCCGAACAACACCTGCTGCTGGAATATCCACCTGGATTAGGTGGCTGCTGGCACCCAGCAGGCTGGAGCTGCAGATCCCAGCTGGCTGCTGAAGCCACCTGACCGTGATGGGGACAGTGGTGTCCCTGACCAGGGCAGGGGATTTGAACCAGGGGGTGTTTGAGGACCCTTCCAACCCAAACCAGTCTGGGATTCTCTGATGATAAAACAGGCAGGTCTCAGTTTTGGAGACAGCTCTTGGGTCTGGTTTTAAGTGAGCCAAGCCTCTGTTCTCCGGAAATATTCTGTGCAGGGACAGAGCATTCCCCACTGACCTCCCAGCAGGGAAAACCCCGGATATCGCTGTCCTGCCCCGCTGCCGGTGAGCGCTGCCTGGCAAGGCTGGCATTTCTCCGTCGCTGCCTCCCTTCGGCAGGGCCCTTCAGCCGTTCCTTGGAGCATTCCCAGCCCTTTCTCCTGCAGCGCCTTTCTCTGCCCACACGGATCCCAGGGATGTGAAAAATGAGCTCTGGGTATCAGCATCCCCTGCTGCCCCTCCTCAGGGAACCACGGAAGGGTTTGGGCTGGAGGAACCTCAGAGACCATCGAGTCCAAGCGTTCCCCCAGCGCTGCCAGGGCCACCAGTGCCCCGTGTCTGCACGTGTCACACCCACAGGGCTTTGAACTCCCTCCAGGAACGGTGATTCCACCCCTGTCCTGTTTGTCTCCTGGCTGGAAGGACGCCCTCGCCGCCCGTTCAAAGGGACAACGAAGCGTTTTATGTTTCCTGGGACTGCTCCCACCTTGGCTTTGAAATTCACCTCCCACAAACGTTTGTCCTCAGAATCCAATCGCTCTGACGGCCCAAGAAAACAACATAAAAGAAGCAGGGCATTTATAATTGGGAGGGAAGGTCCTTGGCTCTGCTGAATCTCCGACCAGAGGTGCCAATTAGAGCGTGCTGGATGCGGATGGAGGCACCTCCGCCCCTCCCCGCCTCCTTCCGGACAGGGGAGCAGCAGGTATTCGCTGTGCTGGGTCACGATTAGACCTCCAAGCAGGAATTCCATGGCTCCAACTCCCCTGTCCTGAAGCCAGCCAGGCCCCAGAACTTTTAGAAACTGAAAGGCTGGATGAAAGCATCAAACACCGAGACAGTTTGCAGGAATATCAACCAGACAAAAAAAGAAAAAAAAACCTAAACCCCCAAAAACCCAATTGTACCG
Source organism: Struthidea cinerea (assembly GCA_013397865.1). Lineage (NCBI taxonomy): Eukaryota > Metazoa > Chordata > Aves > Passeriformes > Corcoracidae > Struthidea > Struthidea cinerea. Next base: position 163,443 of record VZTI01000067.1, on the reverse strand, counting down.
AAACCAGTGCTGGGCACAGACAGCTCCAGATTTTGTAGCTCCCAGACAAAGTCAGCAGCAACCGTCAGAATCTGTGTTTCAAGTCTGACCTTCTGCTTTTATCTATATTTTAAACCCCACACAAGGTATACAAGGCGAATGTTGCTGTTACAGTCAGAAAAGCCTAAATAATGGATGAAGAACAGAGGCTGAAAAGGGAGGTTGGGGGGGGGGGGAAGGAAAAAAAAAAGGGAGAGAAAAAGAAAAAAGGAGGAAGAGAAAAGCTGGAGGAAAAAGGGGGGAAAAGGCAAGAGAGAAAGAAAGTCGAGAGCCCTCCAAAATAAGAAGGGGCTGAGCCCTCTGAGCTGAGGCTGGAAGTGGGAATGGGATCCCTTCCACGGGTGGGGTAGGAGCTGGTCACGGGCTGTGCTGGAGCAGTTGCAATTTGCTGCTCTCAACCAAACTCAAAATGGGGAGGTTTCTGCTCGGTCTCTGCCCGTGATCCGAGCTCCTCTTCCAGAGGGCCAAATCCTCACGGGAAGGAGCCAGGAGGGGCGTGGAGCTGGATGTGGTGAGAGGAGAAGGTGCCGGGCAGGGCTGTGCTGTCCTTGGAGCTGCCCAGGACTGGATCCTGCTGCGCTGAGGGGGGTGAGGATGAGATCCATCCGTGGAAGCAGAGACGGGGGCATGGCCGGGTCCTCCCTCTCCTCCAGGCCGGGGGGCAGACAGGAGCCCGCATCTGCTGTGGGCCGAGGATGCTTTTGGCCCTGCCTTCCCCCGTTATCCGTATGTGGTTTTAGGTTCATCGTTCAGAGGGACAAACCAGGGCTTCAGATGCTAGACCAGGAGCAGCCTGCCATAAAGGGAGGGGACAGAGCTCGTTCACAGCCACCGCCGGGACAGCCTCCACGACCTTGGAACAGCAGGGTGATTTCAGGGGGTGCTTTCACCCCCAAACTGCCTGGGACCAGCAAATGCCCTGATACGGGACAGCAAATAAACCCAGCAGCTCCAATTCGCAGCACTCCCCATCCCAGCTCCCTTCCCCCGGCATCACGGTCCTGAAGATCTCCCTTCATTCACGGGAGGAATTATGGCCACCAGGGAAAATTGCTGCTCTTTTCTCCCTGTGAGCAGGGACAGGATCCAGGGAAGGGCTGCAGCTGTGCCAGGGCAGGTTTAGGTTGGATCTCAGGGAAAGGTTCTGCCCCCAGAGGGTGCTGGGCACTGCCCAGGCTCCCCAGGGAATGGGCACGGCCCCGAGGCTGCCAGAGCTCCAGGAGCGTTTGGGCAGCGCTGCCAGGGATGCCCAGGGTGGGATTTTGGGATGTCTGTGCAGGGCCAGGAGCTGGGCTGGATGATCCTTGGGGGTCCCTTCCAACCCAGGGTCTTCCAGATTCTAGGATTCTTTGCTACCTAATGAGGATTTCAGCAAAGGGAGCCATGAAGGCAGAAGGTCTCTGGAGGGAAACACTTGCTGGATGCTTTCTTATTTCCATGAAAAATTACCGTGGAGGCCGCGCTGGGACTGTGCAGCAGGGCTGGGAGCACCAAGGGCAGGTGATATCCGTCGCCAGGACACCCCACAGCAGAACTGAGACCTCTGAAGGGCAGAGTTTTCACCGAGTTAAACATTTGGAGAGGCTCTCAGGAGGCCTCCTCCCGCCCTGCCTCCATCCCTCCCTCCCAGCCCTGCGAGGAGCCGGCTCCAGGCTGCAGGAGCTGAGAGCCTTAGGAAGCAGAACGAAGCCATCAAGGTTTGGCGTGGAGGCAAGCTGCATTTCATCCCCTGCAAGCTGCATTTCACCCCCTGCAAGCTGCACTTCATCCCCTGCCAAGTGCCCAGTCACTCCTTCACAGCTCCCCCCTGCTCTAAGCGCATCCTCGCGTTCCGTGTCCGGGCTCGCTGTCCGGCTGCTCGCTGCTTTTGACTGGAGGAGCAGGACACGGCTCCCGGTCAGCCCAGATCCCCTCTCCTCCACACAGGCACCTTTGGGAAGATGCCCGGGGCAGGTTTGTGTCGGATCCTCTCTGCTGGTGATGCGGTGCCCGAGGGGCTGCCTGGCTCCAACTCACCCAGCGGGAAGAGCAGCCCCCAGCCCCTGGGTGTGACAGAGCCCAGGCAAGGCAGGCCAGGGTCTTCCTTTCCCCCAGTGTCCCCCACAGGGCGACTCCCCCTCTCTCTCTGCAGCAGCCCCTGGCAGTGCCCCACCCACGGCACCACCCCCTCTCCTTCCATAAAATCCCAGAATGGTTTGGGGTGGAAGGGACCTTAAAGCCCATCTAATTCCAGCTACAGCTGGGGGACACCTTCCACTGTCCCAGGCTGCTCCAAGCCCCAGTGTCCAGCCTGGCCTTGGACACTGCCAGGGATCCAGGGGCAGCCACAGCTGCTCTGGGCACCCTGTGCCAGGGCCTGCCCACCCTCACACTGAAGGATATTTTCCATATATCTAATCCTAAATCTCATCCTTCCTTGTACCTACCCTCTGTCTGTTTAAAGCCTGAGGTCTCACCACTGGGATGACCCTGGCCATGCTTCCAGGGGCTGTTATTCCCAGAAACTTTGGTGCCCAGGCAGTTGAGTGCTCAGCTGTGCCAGACACTTGCGCCAGTAACAAAGGGCACAGCAAGAAGTAGGGGAGGTGGGCATGGGGGCACAGCTGTGGGACGGGGACACCAGCCCCATGGACAAGTCCATCCCACCTCCCAGTCCATGCCCTGAGTCTCCTGCAGATGTTCCCACCCGCAGAGGGGTCACCTCATCTCATTGTGGAGACCCCGAACTTCTCCCGGTCGAGGTTCTCCTGGCAGCGGAAGGAGCAGGGAAACAGCAAGGCTGGCAGAACCTGTAGGAGGGAAAGCTGGTCTGGAAGGTCATTGATCCAGCAGGCAGGGGAGGGAGATGCTCCCTCGTTCGTGAGCAGCGCAGAGAGCCAGGTCAATATGATCCATCAGTAATAAACGGTGGGAGAAGGGGAAGAGGCAGCGTGGCCAAGGGGGATGCTCGGGAAAGGCTGCGGAACCCGTCAGAGCTCTGCCCGTCGGCTCCTCTAACGAGGCTTCGAAAAGAATCCAGGGCATCCCAAGATCCCTGCGAGCTCCTGCAGTCACCCCAGGAAAAGCCGTGCAGGAGGGGGTGGTTCTGCTTCACCAGCTGGATTCGGTCCTTCTGAACAGCAAGAGAGGACCCAAAGCCCTCTGAGACTGCAGACCTGGGTCAGCAGGACACCTCAGGAAGGTCCCCGCCCCGGCACCAAGGGATGATGGATGTGGGAGCTGCCCCTCCCCTCCTTCACCCAAGGCTGGAGAGGCTCCAAGGCATGAAATATTTGGAGGAGTGTGAAAGCGACCCGATGGAAGAGGTTTCTTTAGGGCTGGGTTGGATTTGATGATCTCAAAGGTCTTTTCCAACCCAAATGATTCCATGAATGAGGAAGAGAAACAGGGAGTGAACTGGCCTGCTAGGAGATGAGTCCAGTGATCCTGGAGGCCTGTCCCACCTGAATGCTCCGTGGCCTGCACAGCCTGTCCCAGGCTCTCCGCGGGCTCAGGGGGACTCTGCAGAACCCGCTCTGAACTCACAGAGTCACGGAATGGTTTGGGTTGGGACGGGACTTAAAGCTCGTCCGGTTCCACCCCCTGCCGTGGGCAGGGACACCTTCCACCAGCCCAAGTCTCCTTGGAAAACGCTTCACCTGGAATTTTCCTGGCGGAAACAGGAAGCTGAGCCGTTGGATTGATCTCCACGCTCCCGCGGCTCCAGTAATCGGAGGCCATGGCAGAGGCCACAGCGCCCGAGCTCTAATTGAACCTTTGCTCTCAGCGAGGCCGAGGAGCAACACCCTACAGAGGGAGCTTTCAGGTTCCCTTAATTTAACCAAAATATCCTGCAGCCCACTTAACAGCACATTATGAAGTTTCCTCATGAATAATTAACTCTGAACTGCGATTGACATCACGAAGCATGTGGCTGGCTCAGGCAGGGCCTTCCAGCAGCCAGTGGCTCACAGGGGGATGCGCAGCCAGCACGGCAGAAATCGGCACTTCCCCGGCAAGAGCAGGGCTTGGCGCAGCTGCTGCAGGGCAGGGCAGGCAGCTGCTGCTCCGCGCTCCTGCCGACACGGAGCCGGGAAAACAGGATGGCTGAACGCGGGGGCGGGGGGGATTTGGGGTGGCGGGAGGTCAGGAGGCTTTGGCCGGGGTTGGTGCATCACAAGGAGAAGTTCAGAGTCGTGTCTGAGGCCTCCGGGCTGTCGGTGGGGTTGTTGTGATGGGAAAACAGCTCCTGGTGGAAGGAAAAGCTGCTTTCCTCAGCACGGCAGCCGCTGACAGCTCCTGGCAGCTTGTGCGGGACGGCGAGGCTGGAGGCCCGTGCCAGGCTTTGGGATCCTGCTCGCTGCCCGCTGCCGGGGACCGGCGGCCCCAGAGACAGGCAGAGGCATTCCCAGAGGCTCCAATCCCGGCAGTGCCAGTCCTGCCTGCAGTGATGCTCTCAGCCGCCAGGTACCCGAGAACACAATTCCACCCAGGGCTCCAAGTTTCCCGAGGGAAAGCTCCTCTTCGGGAGCCGCTCTCGCGAGCAGCCCGGCGGCTCCGCATCCCTCCCGCCGAGCGGGGCTGCTCCCGGAGCCGCAGGGAATCGCGGCACAGCCTGGCCACCAGCCTGGCCACCAGCCCCTTCCCCCGGCTGGCCGCGGCCCTCGGGGACGTGTCCCTGTCTGCCCACCTGCCCTCACACCCGAGGAGACACGGCCCCAGGGGAGCGAGCAGAGGGGCTGCCCTCCGCCATGAATTAGTCATGGCCAGGGGGGTGACCCCGTGTCCTGCTGGCTGTACTGCGCAGCTGTCGGCGGCTGGGAACAGTTGTGGAGCAGAAGATTCCCATGGTTTTGGCTGCAGCCTGGATGCAGAGCTGATCCAGCCCCCTCTCCCCCAGCCCCCTCCCTAAACCGTGTGTTTTAATAAAGACATCCAGGCAGCGCGCTCGGAAAGCTCGCTTAGATCTGAGCTAAAGAGCACAGCCAGGGTGGGAAAAAATCCATGCGAGAAGCCGGAGGAAGTCAGCATTCCACGGGCTGGGGAGAGAGCCGGGGAGCTGCAGCAGGAGAGAGGCAATCGGAGCAGCTCCGGGAAGAGCCATCAGGAGCCATCAGGAGCCATTAGCCCGGGCGGGGGAGGCTGCGCTCCCGCGGCTCCCTGCGGGCAGCTCGGGGCTCCGCGGGGAGAGGCTGGAGCCTGGGGCTCCCTCGGTGCCGCTCTGCCGCGGCTCGGTCCCGGTTTGTCTCTGCCGGAGCGGAGCGGGGCCCGGGCACATCCAGCGCCCGCTCCCTCGGGAGCAGCTCTGCCTGGAGGGTCCCTCTGGAGGGGCGAATGGTCCTTCCAGCAGGAGGGAATCCCCGCGTGAGACGGCGCCCCGTGCCAGGGAGGCCGGCAGAGAGGGGAGAACAGAAGGAGCCGTGCTCAGCCTGGGACGCGCGGCCGCCACTGCCCGTGGGATGGGCTGGTGGAGAGCCCCGGTGCTGGAGGAGCTGGGCTGGGACCAGCTGTGAGAGGGTCCTTGAGCAGCTGGGTGGGAGCAGATGTGGGGACAGGCTGCACAGACAGACAGACAGATCTGCCTGGGAAAGGGGAAGGAGGGAAGAGGAGGAGAGGTGGCGGAGGGGCTGGAGGGAGAAGGTGAAGGGGGAAGGCAGGAGAGGGAACAGACTCACTCCTGGTGCGACTCGGGGTGAGGGAAGGGGCCCCCCAAATAATAATGACTGATTTGGGTGATGCCACGAACGCAGCATCCCTGCCCTGAGCCCCCACTGCCACCAGCGGCACCCTGAGCCAGCCCTGCGTTCCTTTTAGTGGCTAAAATGGGCACGATGAGTTTGCCCTTCCTAATCTGAGGATCTGGAATGCTGATCTCCTTGGACATGCTGCAAATATTGATAAACAACGGGAAAATTCTGCCATGAACGTTCATCTCGGGGCTGGGAATTTGTTCAAAGCCCGGACAGGTCACAGATCCCCTGTCCTCTTTCAGGGCCAGCAGGTGTTTCCTCTGGTCTGTAGAAGAGACAAACATGGCCCTGCTCCACGATTTATCCGGCAGCGAGGCTGGAAGCGCTTCCAGGAGCTGGAGAGGGATGAGGCAGTGTTCCCTGAGCTCGGGGCTGTTTCCCTGGAACACCTCTGGAACAGCTCCCCGGGATCCCCAGGCAGCAGCTGGGAAGTCGCAGAGCGGTGGAGCAGGGTTTTGTACAAACACACGGATTTTTCCTTGTGTGAACCCAAACCCTTGCGTGCCTGCCGTAAATAAAACACGGTCCTCAGCTGACACTTCCACGTCGCTCAGAGAGCTCCGATTCTCCTACAGCTGCTGGAGGTGCTGCTGAGGTGCTGCAGATGAAATGTAGATTTTGTCTCTGATCTCTCCATCCCCAGGATCCCAAAGTTCCTGAAATCGCCGGCGAGCTTCCCTACTCTCGGATCTCCCCAAAGATCCGAAGGCAAATCCTACAGCACTTCCTCAGGGTTTCTGGCTAAAAACAAGGGGCTGCTCCTGCAGGGCTCTGGGAGGGCTGATGGGGGCAGGACGCTGTTCCTGTAGGTGAAGGATGGGGAGAAAAAGGCCTCGGGAAAGCACAAGATTAAATTTCTGGAAGTGTTTCTTTAATACAGATGAAAACAAACCAACCAACCAACCAAACAACCCAACCCCCCAACAAACAAACAAACAAACAAACAAACAAACAAACAAACAAACACCAAACCAAAGAAATTTTTTAAACCCACAAATTTATAAATTCGTTAGGATCTCTCATTCCTCGCTGACACTGGGGTGAGCAGGGAGCTCTGGTTTTGCACAGCCGAGGGTTAAAGCCGCTCCTACCACAGGCAGCTGCACCCGACCCGGGGCTTGGTCCTGATGAAGATCCATTGGAGAAGGGGATAATTCCTGCTCCTTTTCCCTGGGATCGTAGAATCACAGAATGGTTTAGCTTGGAAAAGCGCTCCAGTTGTTCCCTCAGCACTGCCAAGGCCACCACTGACCCGTGTCCCCACGTGCCACATCCACACGGCTTTGAAATCCCTCCGGGGATGGCATCTCCACCGCTGCCCCGGGCAGCTGTGCCAGGGCTGGACAGCCCTTTCCATGAAGAAATTTTCCCAGTATCCCACCCAAACCTCCCTTGAGGCCATTTCCTCTTGTCCTACCCCGCAGCCAGCTACCAGGTTTGCCCCATGGAATGCCCTGCTCCATTTCCCAAACTCCTTCCCAAGCCTTTTCCCTGAGCTGCCCTCACCCTGGCTGTCCTCCCCCCTGCTCAGGTGCCGGGGGAGCCTCTAATTACGGCCTCACTCCTTTTTTCCCTGCAGTGGAACAGAGCCTACCCCGAGCATCTTTAAAAATACATCTGCTCTGCACTGCGCTGAAACACATGGAATAATAGAAGAAAGTCCGGAGTGGGCGCACCCTGGATCTGCCCAGCTTTCAAAGGCAGACGTCCTTTAAAGAACACGGAGCGTTTTCTCTGCTCCTGACCCAGAGGTGGGACGTGCCAGCAATATCTGAGCAAGGGGTCCCGGTATCCCTCCCCTCAGCCTGCATTCCTCTGGGATGAGGCAGCGCCTGTTGCTGCTGGTGGAGCGGATTCCCCACGTCTTTGAAAGCTCTCTGTGAGCACTCTGAGCTCCGTGGAGGGACAGATGGGACCCGCTGATGGTCCCCAGACAGGCCGGATATGCCTGCCCTTGTTTCCCAGGGGAGAAATCAGCCCCGTGGGCATGGGATCTAGCGGGACACGGGGGTGAGGTGGCACCGTTTGCTGTCGCCCTGCTGCTCGGGAAGCACAGATGGGCCCTGTGCCTGTGAAACAGAGTGGGGTGAAGGGATCTGGAGCAGCTCTACAGCCTGAAGAATGCACCATCCTGACTTATCCCAAACGGTAAAAGAGGGGCAGGGCTTCTCCTGGGATTCCTTCAAACACACCTGCACTTGCCTGCAGCCACCAGACTCAGCTCAGCAGGGCATGGATCTCTTTAAACACATCCCCGCACACTTTGGTGGTGGTGGCACGGCCACGCTGGCCTGGATCACACCTCTGTCACATCCCAGCACAAGGGGTTTAGGTGCCCGAATTCTTGGGGGGTCTTGGCTTTTACAGCAGGAGGAAGTAACACAAAAGAGCTTGACATGGAGGGAAACCTGGGGGCAGGGCTGGGTTGCAAGAGAGATCCTGGCTGCAGCACCGGCAGCTGGGGAGAGCTCCAGGAACTGGTGTGTGCCGGCTCCAGCAGCCCAGAGCTGGTGGGCAGCTTTCCTCGGGAAGCCTTTGCAGCACCGGGGGTGGGATTCAGCTGTCACACCCCCGTTTATTGGGGTCTCCACCCGAGCTGGTCCTTCAGCACCGTTACAGGCTCTAAGGCGATGAAGGTGCCTCCAAGTCCTGAGTCGGGGGTTGATATCAGAGGTTGATACCAGAGCTGAACTGCAGCAGAGGCCCCTTGGTCCCTCTCCAGTGACCCTCACTGGAGCCCAGAGGTCTCCTCTCATCCGTGCAACCCTGCTCCGAAGGTCCCCAAAGCATCTCCATCCAGTTGCTGGTGAACTGCTGGCGTTGATGTTCTGAGCTCTCGGGGTGCCCCATCTCCTGCCCGGGGCGCTGGGGAAGGGGTAAGACCGGGCCCACGCCCTCAATCCCACCAGCCTGGAGGTACATGAGGAATCAGGTCCTCAAAGGTGGCTGAAGCTGAGCTCCTCCTGGAGGAGCTCTGGGCCAGGCTGGATTATCAGGTGCCTGTAAAGGTGGAACTGCTGCCAGAGTGAGAGCTGAAAAATCTCCAACCTTGCTCATACATCAAAGCTCAGATGAAAACCCGGGGTGAGAGTGGAGTGTCCATTGCAGTCAATATTCCCTTCCTTTAAAGCTGTTTTGGGTCCAGGGTCAGCCTCAGAGCTGCTCTCTGTGCCCTGGCAGCAGGGAGTGCCCGTGACACCCCTGTGTGAGTCTGTTTTCCTTCCCTCACCTCTCTCCTCACCTCGGGCTTTTCCCACCTCAACCTGTGCCAGGTGCTGTGCAGAGATCCTGGANCCTGAAATCGCCGGCGAGCTTCCCTACTCTCGGATCTCCCCAAAGATCCGAAGGCAAATCCTACAGCACTTCCTCAGGGTTTCTGGCTAAAAACAAGGGGCTGCTCCTGCAGGGCTCTGGGAGGGCTGATGGGGGCAGGACGCTGTTCCTGTAGGTGAAGGATGGGGAGAAAAAGGCCTCGGGAAAGCACAAGATTAAATTTCTGGAAGTGTTTCTTTAATACAGATGAAAACAAACCAACCAAACAACCAAACAACCCAACCCCCCAACAAACAAACAAACAAACAAACAAACAAACACCAAACCAAAGAAATTTTTTAAACCCACAAATTTATAAATTCGTTAGGATCTCTCATTCCTCGCTGACACTGGGGTGAGCAGGGAGCTCTGGTTTTGCACAGCCGAGGGTTAAAGCCGCTCCTACCACAGGCAGCTGCACCCGACCCGGGGCTTGGTCCTGATGAAGATCCATTGGAGAAGGGGATAATTCCTGCTCCTTTTCCCTGGGATCGTAGAATCACAGAATGGTTTAGCTTGGAAAAGCGCTCCAGTTGTTCCCTCAGCACTGCCAAGGCCACCACTGACCCGTGTCCCCACGTGCCACATCCACACGGCTTTGAAATCCCTCCGGGGATGGCATCTCCACCGCTGCCCCGGGCAGCTGTGCCAGGGCTGGACAGCCCTTTCCATGAAGAAATTTTCCCAGTATCCCACCCAAACCTCCCTTGAGGCCATTTCCTCTTGTCCTACCCCGCAGCCAGCTACCAGGTTTGCCCCATGGAATGCCCTGCTCCATTTCCCAAACTCCTTCCCAAGCCTTTTCCCTGAGCTGCCCTCACCCTGGCTGTCCTCCCCCCTGCTCAGGTGCCGGGGGAGCCTCTAATTACGGCCTCACTCCTTTTTTCCCTGCAGTGGAACAGAGCCTACCCCGAGCATCTTTAAAAATACATCTGCTCTGCACTGCGCTGAAACACATGGAATAATAGAAGAAAGTCCGGAGTGGGCGCACCCCGGATCTGCCCAGCTTTCAAAGGCAGACGTCCTTTAAAGAACACGGAGCGTTTTCTCTGCTCCTGACCCAGAGGTGGGACGTGCCAGCAATATCTGAGCAAGGGGTCCCGGTATCCCTCCCCTCAGCCTGCATTCCTCTGGGATGAGGCAGCGCCTGTTGCTGCTGGTGGAGCGGATTCCCCACGTCTTTGAAAGCTCTCTGTGAGCACTCTGAGCTCCGTGGAGGGACAGATGGGACCCGCTGATGGTCCCCAGACAGGCCGGATATGCCTGCCCTTGTTTCCCAGGGGAGAAATCAGCCCCGTGGGCATGGGATCTAGCGGGACACGGGGGTGAGGTGGCACCGTTTGCTGTCGCCCTGCTGCTCGGGAAGCACAGATGGGCCCTGTGCCTGTGAAACAGAGTGGGGTGAAGGGATCTGGAGCAGCTCTACAGCCTGAAGAATGCACCATCCTGACTTATCCCAAACGGTAAAAGAGGGGCAGGGCTTCTCCTGGGATTCCTTCAAACACACCTGCACTTGCCTGCAGCCACCAGACTCAGCTCAGCAGGGCATGGATCTCTTTAAACACATCCCCGCACACTTTGGTGGTGGTGGCACGGCCACGCTGGCCTGGATCACACCTCTGTCACATCCCAGCACAAGGGGTTTAGGTGCCCGAATTCTTGGGGGGTCTTGGCTTTTACAGCAGGAGGAAGTAACACAAAAGAGCTTGACATGGAGGGAAACCTGGGGGCAGGGCTGGGTTGCAAGAGAGATCCTGGCTGCAGCACCGGCAGCTGGGGAGAGCTCCAGGAACTGGTGTGTGCCGGCTCCAGCAGCCCAGAGCTGGTGGGCAGCTTTCCTCGGGAAGCCTTTGCAGCACCGGGGGTGGGATTCAGCTGTCACACCCCCGTTTATTGGGGTCTCCACCCGAGCTGGTCCTTCAGCACCGTTACAGGCTCTAAGGCGATGAAGGTGCCTCCAAGTCCTGAGTCGGGGGTTGATATCAGAGGTTGATACCAGAGCTGAACTGCAGCAGAGGCCCCTTGGTCCCTCTCCAGTGACCCTCACTGGAGCCCAGAGGTCTCCTCTCATCCGTGCAACCCTGCTCCGAAGGTCCCCAAAGCATCTCCATCCAGTCGCTGGTGAACTGCTGGTGTTGATGTTCTGAGCTCTCGGGGTGCCCCATCTCCTGCCCGGGGCGCTGGGGAAGGGGTAAGACCGGGCCCACGCCCTCAATCCCACCAGCCTGGAGGTACATGAGGAATCAGGTCCTCAAAGGTGGCTGAAGCTGAGCTCCTCCTGGAGGAGCTCTGGGCCAGGCTGGATTATCAGGTGCCTGTAAAGGTGGAACTGCTGCCAGAGTGAGAGCTGAAAAATCTCCAACCTTGCTCATACATCAAAGCTCAGATGAAAACCCAGGGTGAGAGTGGAGTGTCCATTGCAGTCAATATTCCCTTCCTTTAAAGCTGTTTTGGGTCCAGGGTCAGCCTCAGAGCTGCTCTCTGTGCCCTGGCAGCAGGGAGTGCCCGTGACACCCCTGTGTGAGTCTGTTTTCCTTCCCTCACCTCTCTCCTCACCTCGGGCTTTTCCCACCTCAACCTGTGCCAGGTGCTCTGCAGAGAGCCTGGATTTGGAGGGATTCGGGTCTTTTTGGGTACCCAGCCAGGGCCCTGGTGCAGGAGGAGAGATCCTCAGGAGAAGAGGAGCTGGACACGGAACCTGAGACACCGGACCACGGCTGGTACCTGCTCCCAGTGTGTCCCGGCTGCCAGAGCTGCGCCAGGAAGGAGCAGCAGCTTCTCCCTGACCTGTTGTGGACCAGGAGTGGCTGTTTGGGAGCAGGGGCGGGGGAAGCACAAGGGGCCCTTCTCCACCTCCTTCCAGACTTTTCCCTGAGGATCCTGGAGGCTCGAGCCGGCCTGGACATAGTGGGAACTGCTGGAGCAGGAGCAGGAAGAGCAGGAAGAGCAGGAGCAGAAGCAGGGGCAGGAGCAAGGGCAGGAAAAGGAGCAGGAGAAGGAGGAGGAGCAGGAACCAAGGTGGGAACAGGAGCAGAAACAGGAGCAGGAGCTGGAGCCGGAGCTGGAGCAGGAGTGGGAGCAGAAAGGAGTAGGAGTAACAGCAGGAACAAGGAAAGGAGGAGGAGCGGAAACAGGAGCAGGAGCAGTGACAGGAGCAGGGACCGCAGCAGCAGCAGCAGCAGCAGGATCAGTGCCCGGGCCGGCTCCTGCCCAGCGCCCCGGCTGTGATGAGTTCTCCAGGCCTCATCACCGCTCCCGGTGT
>VZTI01000067.1:105119-146215 GCA_013397865.1 Struthidea cinerea | reverse complement strand
TCTCCCCGTCCCCCCTCGTCGCGTCGGGTCGGGGGGCACCACCTCCCGTCCAGCCCCGGCCGCCCCCGGCCCACGCCCTGCCCGCGGCTCCGGGCTGCTTCCCCCGGGGGGATTTGGGGAGCAGAACAGCCCCGAACCCAGGTCTGAAGAGGAGCCGTTCCCCTTCTCCCTTTGAAGGGAAGAACCTTGGGTCAAGGATCATAAAAACAACGAAATCAAGAAAAGTTTCACCAACTTTTTTTTTTCCCTGTTTCAATGAATCTCCCTGGCTCGTTCCCCAAATCCTCCCGTGCAGGGTCCCGCGGGCTCCACGTCTGCCTGTGCAGCCTCTCCATGCTCCCCTCTCCAGCCCACCGCTGCCTCTGCACTCAGCCGTCCGTGCGAATTTCCCCACAGCCCGTGGCGTTTCCTTCCCTCTCTCCCTCCCTGCCACCAAGGCCAGCTCCTGCCGACACCGAATCGCAGTTTGGTCGCACTGCTGCAGCGGGGGGGAGTGGGGGGTGGTTTGCAGCCCCCCAGATGCTCCCAAGAGGGGCATGAGGAGCATGACAGCCCCAGCAGCGCAGAGCAGGGGGGCTGGCGAGGAGAAACCCCAGTGCCTGGGGGTGATGGAGGGCAGGAGGGTCCTTGGTTATGCTCAGGGCAAACTTCTTCTCACGGGAACACGGTGTGTTTGTCCAGCCCCAGCGTCCAGCCTCAGTAAAGGCTTTGGGACGCGGTGCAGGTGTTCCAGGAGTCACAGGGAGGATCTGTTTCCTGGTGCCTTCAGCATCCTCCAGGTCCCTTCTCCTGGGAATCCTGCCAGGTGTCTTGGGACAGACAGCGAGTGTCACAGGGAAAGGGAAATCCTGACCTGACCCCGTGGCCTGATCCCCACCCTACCTGAGAGGCTGAACCACCCCCCAAAAGATCATAGAATGGGTTGGGTTGGGAGGCACCTTAAAGATCATCCAGTTCCAGCCCCCTGCCGTGGGCAGGAACAGGGGGAAACCACCAGAGAGGTGCCAAACCTGCCCGGGGAAAGCTCAGATCCAGTGACAGGAGACTGAAGGCCACAGCCACCGTGTCTGGCGCAGCCCAGGCTCCGGCACAGCCACCAAATCCCCCACAGAAGTCCCCTAAACCAGCCCCGAGCAGCACCTGGCTCGTGCAGAGAGGTGGGGGAGAGTCCCCGACTCCAGAGAAATCCTCCTGGGGGAAAACCGCACCAGCCCCAAGGTGCTGCCAGGCAGGCCCTGTCCCTGGTGGCCCGAGGCACTGCCAGCCCTTCCCGAGCACCGCAGCGTCCCGCGGGTGCCAGAGGCCACCAGGCCCTGCCAGGATGCTCCGGCCCTCCGGAGGCGAGCGCAGGCGGGAGCTCGGGAGCCTCTTCCTTCTCCCCGCTGCCAGCACAGCTCTGAGCCGCGGTCTCCGCTCAGCCGCAGGATCAGGTGATGGGCAGAGGAGAGTGGATGCTGGAAAGCGCCGCCGAGACTCCAGCAGAATTCCTTAGGAGGGGAATTGTCCCTTCCAGGTGCTCTGCGGAGGGAACTCTCCCCTGCCGCTGGGTTTGTTAAAACTCTCATGACTCCGGGAGCTTTTGTCACAGGGTATTCCAGAGTTCCTTTTGCTGGGCTCTTCCTGACGGCCCCTCTGCCCTCCTTTTCCTCATTTTCTGCATTTCAGCAGCTCAGAGGAGGTTGGACAGAGCAGATCAGCTCCTGGCCCCGGATTTCCCTCTCCCCAAGGAACAAACCTGTGCCAAGCCGCATTTCGCTGCTGTTCATGTAGGAAAATCAGAGCAGATGAAGCAAAGAGCCCTCCCTCCTTCCTGTTCCTCTGTGTGCCAGCAGCCTTTCCCAAATCACCAAGCCTCTGCCCTTTCCCTGCGGCACCCCTGAGCCTCCTGCCCTGGGCTTCATCCCGACAATGAACTTTTTGAGCAAGAGGCACCCAGGGAGGATCCCCGAACGCACCTCTGGACGCCCTGACACTGACACTGAAACACGGGGGTGCCACAGGGACATCAAGAACCCCCTCCCAGCCCCATTCCATGGATGAGCTGATCCTCCTGCCGCCTCCTACATGGATTTGTGGGCCGGTCCCAGAGGGGAATAGAGCAGTGCCCTCCATATCAAATCTCTGGATGGAGTCAGGAGTTATCAGGCTCCTCCTGGACAGGGAAAAACAGGGAAAACCCTCCTGTCTTCCAGCCAGGATGTGCAAAGGTGTGGAAGCACCAAACAAGGAGGAGTTTCTACAGCGGTGAGAATCACAAACATCTCAGATGCTTCCACAGTTGTTGCTTTGGTCCTGGGCAGCTCTGGATATTGGCACTTCCAAGGAGCGGGATGAACTTCCAGGGGGTTGCTCCGCTCTGGCTTTCTGGAGCAAGATGGAACAGCTCTGCAGCTCTCCTTGTAGCCTTTCCATGTCTGTTCCAGCTTTCCTCGGAAAACTGGAATAGTCCAGACCCAGCTCTCCCACCCGTCCATGTCAGCAACCCCCCTGAAGCAGGAAATGCTTCACTGGAATCAGAATCAAAAGGAGGAAAGTCAGGATCTTTCCTATTAAAAAAAACCCCAAATAAAAGCACTGAGCAAAGACCCTCATGGCGTGAGTGTTGGGAAAACAAATTCCTTCCTGCGTGATTCCAGCTTCCAGGTCAGCAGCTTTGGGGGGACTCTTTCCGAACTAAATCCCTGCGCAGAAATGAAGAGCCAGGAATCTCCTCACGTTTGCGTGCTGTGGTTTTGTGCCGTGGAACGGCCAATGATCCAACAGGGCAGGGATATTGTGGGAATCGTGACCCCCACAGCCAGTGCACAGGGGCTCTGGCTGGCCATTCCCACTGGAAAAGCAGCCCTGGACACGCTCTCCAGCAAGGTCTGCACTCCAGAAGCTCCAGCTCTCCCTTGCTTTTTGAGGGTGACCCATCATTTCCCCGTCTGGCTCCCTGCCCATAACCAATGAAACGCCGCATGCTCCGCCTGATCCCGGTGTTTTCCATCACGGAGGGCTGGGTGCAGGCCTTGCGGAGGGCCGGCCTGCCTGCCATGTGCTTTGGTGCCTCAGGCAGTTGCCTGCAGACTCCAGCTGTTTTTATTACCTAAGTGGGTTTGATTGCTCCTTCATTTGTGCCTGAACGAGAGCCCTTGGCACCCTCGTGGGCTCTAATGGGGTCTGTGTGCTCTCGCTCCCAATTAAACCCACGGGCAGCGATTAACAGCTTCCAGCAACTCCGGCGCGGAGCAGAGGGGACGTGGCTTTCCAGGGCTCCGGGAGAGGATCCCGCAGAAGGGACACGACTCTGTGCATCCCGGGCAGACAGCTGGGCTGGCTGGAAATGGCTCTGTCCCCAGGTGACCGCTGCCGCTTTCTCCTCATCAGGGGAGGTTCGTCTCAGCCGTCCCAGCCTCGCACAGACACGTTTTCCTGCAGTAGGGGACGATGCTGGTGGGTGGCCAGGGGTGGCTGTGACCCCAAATGGGAGCAGAGACATTGAGGACAGCTCCCCACCGGCCCTGGCTGCCAGGGCTTCTCCTGGAAATCATCACATGGGGTGATGCGGAGATGAGGATGTCAGGGCGTGGACGGCCTTGCCCCACTTGGTCCTTCCCTCCCCTCCCTTTTCCTCGTGGTCCTGAGCAGGGCCTGAGCAGATGGAAGTGGCCAAAAATGGTGAATTTCTGGTGCACTTGGACTTTTCAGCCCGAGGTTCTGACTCCAGGAGCCGTCCCCAGCCCCCAGCAGCCGCTCTGCCGGGATCATCCCGGCCGTCCCAGCGCCGTGGCTCCCATGAGCACACCCCATCCCACACGACCCACAGCCATCTGTGGGAACCCCGGGGGGCAGCCGTCCGTCAAAATTAAGATGTTGGGGCACTAAATGCTTTGATCTCATCGGAACTGGCGTTTTCTGATGAAAATTGGTTCTGTCAGGAAATGTGTGAGAGGCACTACCTGCCAGGGGTCCGTGCGCGGGGAGCGGGGATGGTCGGAGCCGGCTGGCGGAGTGCAGGAACGGAATGGAAAACCCAGGCCCAGGAGCTTTTTAACCCAATTGAAGCCTGGCTCGCTCCTGAGACAGCCCCGTGGCATTGGGAAGAGGGTTCCTCCCGCACTGAATTAAACTTGGTGTGAGGCCGAGAGCAGGACCTCGGCAGGCTGAAGTGACACCTCGGGTGGCACTGTGGCGGCGTTGTGGACGACCCAACGGAGGCCAAATTCTGTGTTGGAGTTAGGAATAGACATCACAGAACCACGGAATCACTTAGGTGGGAAAAGTCCTCCCAGATCCTTGAGTCCAACCACTCCCCAGCAAGGCCACCCCTGACCCATGTCCCACGCGGCTCCTGAGCCCCTCCAGGCACGGTGCCACGGCCTGGTTTGAAATACCATGCTTCCAAAACGCCTGTTTCTGCAGGAAAATGCAGGAATAGATCCCTTCCCAGCCGGCAGAGCAGGGCGTTTAACGCAGGCCTCGCACTCGAGGTGTAAGAGAAAGGCGATCCGTGCTGGCCAACAGATCCAGCTTGTAAAAATCCTTATTAAAACCCCGCTGAGCCTAATTGGGAAAGATGGCTTTTAATTAAAAAGTGCAACCGTTCAGCCAACTTTTATAGGAGATTGCTGCGACCCCAGGAGATGCCAACCAGCAATAGACTCCACTCCTTCCAGAGGGAGGGATCCTTCCCATCCTTTGTCAGCTGGAACATCTCGGCCGGTTTTAAATGGGCAACTTCACAGCTTTCCTGAGTGTGGTTTCTTCCATTAGGAAATGGGAATCTTCTAACAGCTCACCCAGGCAGCAAAATTCCTGCACTCCATCTCCTGCATTAGGAACCCGGAGCCCGCGCGGCTCCGCGGAGCAGAGCGGGAGAAGAGAAAATCCAGATGGGGCAAAGTGTAGCTCGACTTTTTAATGCTAAATTATTTACAGTAAGTAAAATCGTGTGTGTCAATTGTGAAAAGAGTCCAATTTGTTTGATTTACATTGCAGGGGGGTGCCCTGGGGTAGGGGGTGTTTAACTATCTCCTCTAATGTAATTGCCTATGGCAGCCCGGTAAATATTTGATGGGCTGCCTGAGCGAGGGAAGGAACTGGGGCTGATGCTCCCGCAGCCCTCGCAGGGTATCAAATGCAGCTGCAGCCAGGCTCTACCTGAGCCCTTCCCGTTGTGTAACTGGGGCTGCCTTTAGCCCGCTTTCAGGCTGGGGATGTGCACTTCCTGCTGGAAAACGGGCTTGTCCCCCGTGCCGTGGGTTTGTTTTACGTAAGAAGCCCAAATGTCTCTGACTGTGCCTCGAGGGGAGGGTTTTCCTCAGCTTTTCAGCGGGAAAAGCAGGTTTTGCTCTTGTCAGGGATGTTTCCATGGCTTGGAGGGGCTGGATCCTGGCCCCAGCTCGCAGGGATTGTCCCTGGGTCACGAGAGGGTCACACCTTGGCTGAGGGTGGTGAGCGGGGTGGGGAGGCAGGGACTGGGAAGGACACGGAGGGGCTCCGGCAGCAGAGGTGTCTGCAGAAAACCCACAGTCCCAGCTCATGCGGCCTCTCACGGCTTTTCCATTTCTAGCGTTTCAAGCAGCACCAGGGGAGGCTCAGGTTGGACATCAGGAGGAATTTCCCCATGGAAAGGGTGGTCAGGGATTGGCAGGGGCTGCCCAGGGAGGTTTGGAGTCCCCATCCCTGGAGGTGTCCCAGGAAAGGCTGGAGGTGGCACTCAGTGCTCTGGGCTGGGGACAAGGTGGGGATCAGGCACAGCTGGGACTGGATGATCCTGGAGGTCTTTTCCAGCCTCCATGATTCCGGAATTCCGTGTCAAGATGGGCACTCTCAGTGCCCCGGAAACGGCCCCTGTGACCTGGGGACAAGGTTCTGCTGCTCAGATAAGGCTGGGACAGAGTCCCTGCTCCTCCCTGGGCAGCCCTGCCAGTCGGCAGGAATTCCTGGAGGGTAGGAAATGTCACATCACCCACCTGGGACGGTAAATATTTAACAAGGGGAACACCCCCCCGCCTTGCTCCCTGCCCTCCTCATCCATATTCAGCTCCTGCAGCTCTTCCAGCCCTGCAGGAAGCACAGAGGGAAGAGGGAATTCACTGAGGGGCTGTGTCCGCAGGTCCTCTGCCCTCTGAAGGGGTTTGGAGCTCCAGATTTGGGGACTGGAAGTCGATGATCTGTGAGGTCCCTTCCAAACCAAGTCATCCATGGATTCTGTGATTTGGAAGGGATGCACGGAGGCCTCCAGCCCAATTCCCTGTTTGGAGCAGGGCCAGTCAGAGCAGGTTTGTACAGTGGAGTTTGAGCCTCTCCAAGGATGGAGGCACCAAGGTCTCCTTGGGCTCCCGGAGAGCTGAGCAGGGAGAGGCCGCCCAAGATCTTCATCTACAAAGGCAACCAGAATTTGGGTGGGGATGCTGCACCCACCTGGTTTGGCATGGAAACACCTCGGGGCCGGCAGCCAAGCAGGGAGGGACAAGTGGGACCCACACCAAGCTCCACGGAGGTCCCCACGAGCCCACTGGGGTATCTCCGAGGGTTTCTTGGGATCACAGCCGTGGCTGGGAGGCAGGAGCAGTCAGGATGGAGTTGTGGAGCAGGGTGAGAGGCCTGCTGGGGTCCTGGGGTGCAGAAGGAGATTTTACATGGAAATCCAAGCGGATGCTCCCGGTGCCCTGGGGGGTCCCAGCCTGCTCCTGCCAGGAGCCACTCCGTGGTTCTCCATGCCTTGCTTGCTCCAGCTCTTACAGAAACCAGCTCTATTAATATCCCAGCTCTTCCTCTCGGCCCATTACTCTCCTGATGGCCCAAATTTCCAGTTAGCTCCTCTCCAAATTTAAATGATCGCTTCCCCCTGCCTTCTCCACCCCCACCTTTCCGAGAGATGACGTCACTGATGACCCACATTCTCCTGCCTCTGAAGCGCCTGGCGCCGGGGCCATTAGATCCCTCTGCTGGGCTGGGACTGGCTGACAGCCAGTCCCGACCTCACAAGTAACCACGGCCGTTCACCGGGAGAGGGAAGCTCCAGCCTTGCCAACAGCGTTGGAGAACGGGAGAGGAAGGAAGGATGGAGGTGGACGGAGCCTCCTCCTGCCCAGGGATGTTACCAGGGGAGGGAGGAAGCGGAGCTGTCAATGGACAGCTTCGAGGGAGGGAAGCAACCTTGGGAAGCGTCTTCCCTGTCCTACCTGCTCTGAGGGTCTGCCAGGAGCTGGCAGATGGGATCCCATGGAATGCTGGTGGGACTGGGACACCATGGACAGCTGCTGGAATCGAGATCCCGTGGTGGAATTAGGACACCATGGAGTGCTGTGGGATTGGGACACCATGGACAGCTGCTGGAATCGAGATCCCGTGGTGGAATTAGGACACCATGGAGTGCTGTGGGATTGGGACACCATGGACAGCTGCTGGAATTGAGATCCCGTGGACGGCTGGAGGGATTGAGACCCCACAGACTTCTGGTGAGATTGAGATCCCGTGGACTGTTGGTGGAATTAGGACACACCATGGAGTGCTGGTGGGACTGAGGCCGCCTTGAGCTGCTGGGGGGTTGGGATACCATGGACTGGTGGTGGGACTGCTTTTCCTCTGACCCATCCCGCAGCCCCTGTGAGCCCTAAAGCACCGAAGACTCTCAGTGGCACCAGCAGCGTGACACTGGGTGGGACCAGCAGTGTGACACGTGTGTCACCGTGTGTGCCCGTCTCAAAGCCTGCAGAGCCCTGACGTGCTGCTCTGGGCCCTCCTCTTCTTCCTGGAGGCCTCAAAGCTCCATGTCGAAAGCCAGTGAGTTTCTGCCCAGAGGAAAACCCTTTCAGCTCTGGTTTTCCTTCAGTGAAGAACCTCAGTCCACGTCTGAGCCAGTGCAGAGGCCAAAACTCCATCAGTTTATGGAAGAGAAGTCCACGAGCAGCTGGGAAGAGACCTTCCCGACAGGGGTAGGAAACAGGACAATGTCCCCCGTGCTGCCCGCGGCTCTGGCCAAGGCAGCCCCTTCCTAAAGCCTTCCTGAGGGTCACCTCCGGCTCTTCTCATCCTCGTTGAGTCCCAGGCTCAGGAAGAGCCCCCAGGAGCCAGAGCCTTTGGTCCCACTTGGAGCTGGTGGCTCGAGACAGGATTGGTACGAAGTGAGAGGTGGGAGGAAGGTAAGAGAGGTCCCTGGCTTTCCTCCAGCCTCGGTCATCGCCACCCTCTCCACTTTGTGGCCCTGTCCTGCATCCTTTCAGCTCTCCAGCCCACTGCTAATCCCAGCTCTCCAGCCCAGCTCAGGTCCTCCTCGAGGAGACATCCCCAGGCAGCTCCCAGCACCCCAAACATCTCCTGCCACCAGCCCAGCCCATCCCAACCCGCTCCCACCACTGACCTGGGCCAAGGAGAGGCCCAGGCAGGCAGGAAAGGCACCCCAAAGAGCAGTCGTGGCCTCAGCTTCTCCCAAACGAGTGGTGTAGGACTGAGAGATGCGTTTTTGGCTGGATGATCCCAAATCTCACTGCCACAGCACCTCCAGGGCACCTGGTCCCACCATCCCGAGCCCTTTCCAAAGGGATCCAGCAGCTCCAGGGGACAAACAGGCAGAGGATCTCCTCACCCAAGGAGGTTCCTCCAGGTCCTCACCTTGGCTCATTCAGCAAAGGGATTCAGTTCCCTGGAAATGAATGCAGGGAGCGTTTCCAGCAAGAGGAAGAAGGTGAAAAAAAGAAGAAGCGAGAAATGCTAAGAAAATAAAAAGAATGAAAGAACAGGAAGAAAATGAGGAGGAAAGAGAGGAAAAATAAGGAAGGAAAGAGAGAGTCTTGGTTTTCTGAGTTAGAAGCAAAATTATCTTGATTTCCATTTGAATAATTCATGTTTGCCACGGGCCATGTATTCCTGAGCTTGGGTGTCAAGTGTTTATCGAATATATCTCTTGACAGGGCACTTGTGTGATATTCAGCCATCGCCAGAGTGTGAAAGAAACACACACAACAAATGGAAAAAGAGGGGGGAAAAAAAGGAAACGCTGGAGTGACGGCTTCCTCCGCCTCAGTTTGAGAATAATTGGCCCAAATGAAGCCCTTTTCCTTGCCATAAAGTCCCCCCTACCCCCTCCCTCCACGGGGATCCAGCCGGCAGCCCAGCGCAGGTGGCTGGGATATTGTCCCTGCACCCAGAGGGAGAAGCTCTGGGATCATCCTCGAGGATGAGCCCAGTGGGTGCTGGAGGAACTGGAGCCTTTGACACCTCCTCAGCTTTTGCCAGGACATGGAGATGTGATCCTGAAGACTTAGAGGGGTCTCGTCCCAAATGTTTCCAGCTTGGAGTGAATCCCAGCCATGGTGGGAGCCTGGTGGCTCAGGACTGGCTCCTGGATGTCGTGGACCGCTCACTTCCAGCTCGTACCCAGAGGGCCACGGCTCCACCGGCCAGGGGGAAGAGCTGGAAGAGGAGCACCTCCTCTTCCTGGGCGAACCAGATGTGAGCGGGGAGCCGGAGCCATTCCCGGCGGTACCCCTGGGATCAGGAGGAATGGGGGGTCCCTCCACCAAAACCAGCACTGACCACGTGCCCAGCACAGGATGGAGATGGGGCCAAGCCTGGTTCCAGGGCAGCGAGTGGGGGAGGATTTGCCCTCTGTCCTGGACAGTCCAATTCCCATTCTTTGGAGGATTCGGGGCAAAGCTCCCACCTTCCTACCCCAGCTCTCACACAGACCTCGCTCCTCATGCAGTACCTGAAGGCAGGGATGGAAGGGACTTTGGCTGCCCACCTCCATCCCACACAGCTCCTCAGGGCAGGAGCATCTCCGAGGACGGCTCGGAAACACCTGGGGGCGGAATGGTTCTAAGCCCAGGAAACGGGGATTGCAGCTGGGAGCAGGGACCTGCTGTGCCACCCCGGGAAGGGCCTGTCACTCCCTGAGGGACACAGGAGCACCCAGCGCTTCCCCATTCGGGCACAGACAGGAGCTGAGGGGCGGTCAGTGCCCAGCAGATCCCCCTGGACAGCGTCCTGAGGTGGGACGTGGTCACACGTGGAGCTGGGTACGGTGGTGCCTCACCTCGTGGAGGATCTGCCTTCAGAATCCAGACGTGTCCGGGTGTCTGGGCAGTGCCAGGGGTCCCGGTGGTGCACCCGAGGTGCATCCCAGCCCCACCCGTATCCTGCTGCTCCCTGCCCCACTCAGCCCCCGGCGCTGACCAGAGCACCCTGGAAGGGACACACGTCCCTCTGCCGTGTCCCCCCAGCTCCCGCACCCCACAGGGATCCCCGGAGGGAGGGAGGAACAGCTCTGGGGGGCACACAGACAGTTCTGAGGGTCTGCAGCAGCTCGAGTCCACTCGCAAAGTGTCTTCTGGTGGGAAACGGGGGAGCCTCTCCTGGCCGGCTGCTGGCAGGGGCCCATCCAACCCAAACCCATACCCGGGACCCCAAACCCCGCAGCAGAGCCGGCACCTGGCAGGACGAGGGGGCCGAGCAGCCGGGCTGGGAGGCGGGGGGGCCAACACGGTCCGGGAGAGCCGGGAACGAGGAGGAGGAGGGAGCAGTGCCCAGCAGAAACGCGGATCCCCCGGCAGCCGCACCCAGCCAGCAGCGAGAGCCCGGAGCTCAGCCCTCCCCGGGAGGAGTCATTTGGAGACCGCCGGGGCCGGGCGAGCAGCCAGACAGGGGGACGGGGCCGGTCCCCGCCCGCTGCCCCCAGCACCCAGCTCCCAGCTGGTGCAGCAGCAGGGAGCCCTGCCTGGCCATATGCTCTGCGTGCTGCTTCAATTCCCCCGCGCCGAGCCGCGCCTTGCTCAGCCCCTGGGAGCGCCACGAGGGGCCCGCGGGGGGAGCGGGGCCACGCCGGGGCTGCCGAAAACCGGAGCGGGGTGGAAGGGTTTAAATCAGAGCCAATTCGCTCCGTGGGGGACACCCCTGGCGCTCCCACGCGCGGCTTTGTGTCCGGGAGCATCCCTCGTGTCCGGGAGTGTCCCTCGTGTCCGGGAGTGTCCCTCGTGTCCGGGAGCATCCCTCATGTCCAGGAGTGTCCCTCATGTCCAGGACCATCCCTGTTTTAACAACCCCATCAGGGCTGGGAGCTCCTCTGCACCTTTTTGGGGGTGGGTCCGGCTCCTAAACCTGCAAGCCAGGACTCAGGACCCGGCTCCTGGCATCAGGGATCCATCCCCAGCCCTAAGGATGGTCAAAATGCGCCAAGTCCTCTCTCCAGAAAGCTGGTTCCTCCCAAATTGAGCCCCCTAAAAAATGGTGTAAGTGGGAAATGAAAAATTTTCACTGCAGCTTTTATTTTCACAAAAATGGCCTCATGACTGAACAGAAGTGTCCATGGAAAACATTCCAGCTCCTTGAAAAATTTTTCTCTACTGGAAAACCAAGAAACTAAAACCTAAAACCTCCAACCCGCATTTTCTTTTCATTTCCTTACCTCCTTTTAGCTTTTTTTTTCTGAAATAATCTGTGCTTGTGTTTTTAATGTCTCGAGGAGTGTCAGTTTGTGAATGTCTGATGGAAGAAAAAACTGTTTGGTTTCCCTGAGTTCTGATGCTGGATTGTCCCTGATATCTCTAATAATGGGCTGTTTCTGAGAAGGTTTAATTTGTGTTGTTCCCCAAACCTCACAACCAGGAGAAAAATCTTTACATGAGCAATACTTGTTGCTCTGGTGCTCATTAGACAGATCACCCTGGTCCTTCTCCTGCCAAAATACCTCAGCCTTCCACAGAAGTTTTGTTCCTTTGAACTGGAAGCAGACTCTCTGTTCCTTAGGAAAACTGGTAGGGTTTGGGGTTTATTTGTTTTTGTTGTTTTTTTTTTTTAATTTTCTGTGAGTCTCTAAACAGAATTTAAAAAAAAAAGAAAAGCCAAAAGTGCATGAAAAAAAAAGTGCATAAAATCATCAAGGATTGACGTGAAGTTCATCAGGTAATTCTGGACCTCACCACCTTCCTTTCAACTTTTTCCAGCTATTGGAAATATTTTTACGGCCAGAAAGAGCAGGATTCGTTTCAATCATCACAAAGTGAAAAACGTATCAAGGTGTGCTGAGGAGAAAAACACCAACCAAGAGGGTTCTGCTCATGCTTGGGGTGACCTTGCTGCTCTGTTTCTCCCTCAGGTCCACAGCCCTGGCAGAATCTGGGAAAAATTTGGGCACAATCCCCCAATTACTGCAGAGGCAGCTGTGCCTTGATGTTCCCAAGGTGGAAATCCCTGGAGACAGAGGCCGCCTCACCAAGGTGGTGTAGAGAGGAGGTGTCCGGGCTGGGTCCTGACCCCCTGCACGTGGATCTGTTTCCCCACCCGCAAATCCTGCCCCGCTCCAGCTCTTCCCCGCACCCTGCCCTTGGCCCCTCGACCACAGCCCAGAGCTCCTGACCAGCCCCAATCCCCACCAGCCCCACTGAGAGCCCCGGAAAGGGAACGTCCTTCCTGGGCCCCGTTTTTGTGTTCACCGGGACAGAGGAGCCGTGACTCGAGTGATGTCCCCAGGAAGCGTCGCCAGCGTGGGCTGGAGCTGGATTCCTCTGCTGACCCAGTGCAGGGAATCATGGAATGGGTTGGCTTGGAAGAGATCTTTAAAAGTCATCTGGTTTCACCTTCCACCACTTCCACCTTCCAGGGACACCTCCCACTGTCCCAGGCTGCTCCCAGCCCCAATGTCCAGCCTGGCCTTGGACACTGCCAGGGATCCAGGGGCAGCCACAGCTGCTCTGGGCACCCTGTGCCAGGGCCTGCCCACCCTCACAGCCAGGAATTCCTTCCCAATATCCAACCCAAATCGACCCCACTTCAGTTTAAAGCCATTCACCCTTGTCCTACCAAAAGATTTGCCCCCATAAAGTCTGGAGGGGCTGGGCTGGGAGGCTCTCTCTGACCTGAGACAGCCCCGCAGAAGAGCAGCAACATCTTCAGCCCTGACCCTCCTGGAGCAGGGAAGGGAAATTAGCAAAGAGCAAATCAAGGAATAATTCCAAGTGTCAAAGCCACTTGATGAAATCGTTTTGCTTCTGGGAGACCCGCAGGCAGAAAAGCTTGCCTGAATAAATGAGTCTGACCCACCAGTCTCAGACAGATCCAAAAACCGCTGGAAGCTGTGGGTGTACCTGGGACGTGGGCGTGCTGTCACCGCTGTCCCAGACGCTTCTGCCACCCTCGGTGCCACTCCCGGCTCCCCTCACACACCAGCGGAGGGCACAGAGGAGGCAAAGCCCGGCCGAGCAGCGGAGAGGATCCAGAGGCGCAGGGACAGCCCCGACACCCGCGGGCGGGACACGGGGGGCGATTCCCGCCCCGAGCAGCCCCGCGGGTGGCAGCTGCGCCTGGTTTTGTTCTGGGGACAAAGGGCTGGGCTCTCCGGGAGGGCACAAAGCCCGGGATGGGGCCGGGCAGGCTGCCCGGAGCAGCCGGGAGCCACCGCGGGGCGATCTGGTGACAGGAGCGCGCTTTGTCCCCGCTCCTCCGGGGACAGCGAGTGCAGGGCTCGGCCGGGCAGCCGAGGCAGGGAAAGTTTATCCCGACAGCGGTTCCTGTCCTTTCAGAGCAAAGCTGAGCTCTCCCAGCCCCTGTGCCCCGCACCTCCCGGGAACGGGATCAGAGCCACCCCGCGTCTCAGGTTATTTCTAACCCCATTTTCCCTGGCCTCGCTTCCCAGTGCCCTCCTCGGTGGTCTGGTCACTCAGAGCTGGTGGTCAGGGCTTTTCCTCCTCTCGGAGCAGTCAGGTGAGCAGCCCAGAGGTCGCTGCCCAGCCCTGGGTGGCCCCACGACAGCGCCCACCCGAGGGGTGGTCTGGGGAAAAGCAATCCAAGCTTGGGAGAAACCCCCTGAGATGGGCTCAGTCCTCACTCCTGACGTGACTTTCTAACAGGCAGAATTCTTCCAGGCAGGACCTGGGGGCGAAAGGGTTAAGAACCCTCCAGGCCGTGGGCTGACCCACAGACCTTCCCATATTGTCCCCTTTCTGCTCCGCTGTCCCTGGGGACATCAGCCACCAGCAGATTCCCCCGGGCTGTGCCCCGAGGGCGCTCGGAGCTGAAGGGCAGAGGACAGAGAGGCTGATCCTTGAATTCCGAAATGCTGGGAGTCCATTCAGGAGCTGGAGGGGGAGTCGGTCCGGTCCGGAGGGCTGGAAGGGAGAAGGATGCACAGAGGCAGCGGGAAGGATTAACCAGCTCTGCTCCGGGACCGGAGCTGCAGCCCTCGGAGCTCCGGTGTCCCCAAGGGCAGCAGCAGCTCCAGAGCGGGAAGGGCCCCACCAGGATGCGCGGAAATCTTTGGGATGGGACTTTGGGGACACACCTGGTGNCCGGAGCTGCAGCCCTCGGAGCTCCGGTGTCCCCAAGGGCAGCAGCAGCTCCAGAGCGGGAAGGGCCCCACCAGGATGCGCGGAAATCTTTGGGATGGGACTTTGGGGACAAACCTGGTGCTGCCCAGCATGGGCTCACCCCAAGCCATGTGTGAGTCTGGCCGTGCCCAGCAGACGTGTGAGGGGCTGAACCCTCCATGACCCGTTCCTGGGAGCCCTAATGGGTGCCCTGAGCGATGCATTAACACCGGGGTGCAGCTGAGCCACGGCCCTGCCACCAGAGCAGGGCTCCACCGGCAGCAGCTGCGGCGGGGAGTGAAGGAGCCACGGGAAGATTTCAAGAAGGGAGATCCCAGGAGCGATGTGATTTGGGATTTTCTTTCCTAAACCTGAAAACCTCCCAGGTGATGTAAGAACAGCCTGATCAGGCTGAGCACGGGAGTGTCAGGAGAGCAGAGGAGGGTGGCAGGACTCGGGTGCGTGCTGCTCACAAGGGCAGCGATGAGAGGAGATGATCTTTTCCTGATGGAAAGCTCCGGGATCCCAGGGGAAGCCTTGAGCATGATTCCCATCACTTCCTGAAGGGACTCACAGTCAGGTCACTGCTGCCAGAGCTAAATCCTGACCTCGGGCTATTCAGGGACTCAGAGCTCCTCATTCCTGTGAAAGCTCTTTAGCGGGCTGGGAACAATTCCATATCCATGCAGGGCTGTGTGCGATCCTGACTCAAGTCTGGTGGTGGAGATCTCTCAGCTTCAGTCCTTTTCCTTGTGAATTTTCAAGGGCTTGATGCAAAATAAAGTGGCTCTCAGGGAAGTGCATCACGGTGACCTCCAGTGTCAGGGCACTGAGGGTGCAGGTCCCAGCAGGCCTGAGAACCCCTACCTGTCCCAGCGGGAAGGGATCCACCACTTCCTATTCCGTTTGGTGCCATTTCTCCCCGGAGTGGTTCCTTTCCCTTCTCCCCAGAGTGGTTCCTTCTCCCCGGAGTGGTTCCTTTCCCTTCTCCCCAGCTGCCTCATCCAGTCCCCCTCACTCGTATTTCACACAGCACCCTGAGGTGGAGGATGTCCCATCCCGGGAAGAGTTCAGGTTGGATGGAGCTCTGGACGACCTGATCTGGTGGAAGGTGTCCTTACTCACCCCAGGGGGTTGCACTAGAGGGCCTTTAGAAGTCCCTTCCAACCCAAAACCGTTCTGTGATTCCATCATCAGTTTGACTAATTCACTGAAATTTGCAGCCACCTCCAGGAAGGGGGGGAGGGAAAGAATTCCACATTGCCTTGCCAGCCGATTTTGATTTCAAATCCAAGGAAAAACCACTGTGTCTCCTAGCTCAGAGAGCTTTTCCCCAAAAGCCATCCCAAAAAACCCCAGTGTTCCTGTGGCCCTCATTCCTTTCATGGCAGGATCCGCCCACACCCCAGAAGCTGGAGACAACCAGAGATGGAGCAATGGATTTGGGACTGGAGGAGCCTGATGCTGCTGGGAAAAGCTCCACATTTCTCCGTCAGCCCTGGGCAGAGTGGCCACCAACCTGTGGAGACTTGCACAAGGATTTCAGAGGCATTTGGGGGAATATCCGTGATTTGAATGGGGATAAAGCCCCCTCACCTGGGACAGAGCTTGGGCAAAAGGAGGGATCTGGATGTGCTGAGTGCCCCTCGGAGCGGAGCTGCTCCCAGGATGAGGAATTGCTGTCACCCCAGCAGCTGCAGGTAAGAGGAGAGCAGAGCCAGGACAATATCTTGGGTTGCCTGTGCCACCCTCGGGGTGTGAGTTCAGCCAAAGAGCCCTTTACCCCCAGATCCACCTTCTCCCGTGCATCCCAAGGTATTTAAGCTGAAACCTGGTTTCATTGATCCGGGCCTGAAATCGATGGGCAGCAGAGG
This sequence comes from Struthidea cinerea, assembly GCA_013397865.1. Classification (NCBI taxonomy): domain Eukaryota; kingdom Metazoa; phylum Chordata; class Aves; order Passeriformes; family Corcoracidae; genus Struthidea; species Struthidea cinerea. Next base: position 130,053 of record VZTI01000067.1, on the reverse strand, counting down.
GCTGAGACACCGTCCAAATAAAGATAATACAAACAGCAATAAAATAGCACCATTGATTTTAAAACTGCCCATCTAAGGCTTTATAAAGTATTCATTAAATATCTATTAGGATAAATTGAAAGCATTAGGAACGCGGGGAACTGGTTATGCAGATTCGCAAGTGTTTTTGGTTAATTTATAAATGCTGCATCCGCACGGACAGGGCGGGAGACACTGACAATAATTACTCTGATCCGTTTCGTTGCTCTCTGTAGAACTCAAAGCTGCGGGTATCGGAGGCAGAAAGGGCTCCATGCCCTTCTCTCCTGGACTGGGAAGATGTCAAGAAGCTGAGGGAAGGCGAGCGAATTTTTCGTCTCGGAAGAGGCACAAAGCCGCATTTAGCGAGCGCTTTCTGCGGCACCTCTTCATCAGCCGGGCCCTGATGGCCGCTGATTACACGCTCATTAAGACGCTGGAGAGGGTCGCAGCTCCCCGGCACAGGCCGGCTCGGATCGTTTTCAGCCCCGGCAAGGAGAGGCGGCGGCGGGGGCGGTGGGGAGCGTGTCCCCTCTCCGCAGGCACACGGGGCACCGCCCGCGCGCATTTAATGGTTGTCAGTCATCAGGAGCCAGCCCGGGGTGATCCCTCCTCAGCACAGGCCGGGCCGCTGGGAAACGGGACCGGGACACATCCCTGCGGGGCCGCTCTCCGGCTGGGACACGGTCACTGCCCGCTGCAAGCGGGGAAAGTCACCCCGGGCTGCCCGTCGTGGAGTGGGAGCTGGGATTCCCAAAAAGTCTCCCTGGGCTGCCCGTTGAGGAGTGGGAGCTGGGATTCCCAAAAAGTCTCCCTGGGCTGCCCGTTGAGGAGTGGGAGNGGCCGCTCTCCGGCTGGGACACGGTCACTGCCCGCTGCAAGCGGGGAAAGTCACCCCGGGCTGCCCGTCGTGGAGTGGGAGCTGGGATTCCCAAAAAGTCACCCCGGGCTGCCCGTCGTGGAGTGGGAGCTGGGATTCCCAAAAAGTCACCCTGGGCTGCCTGTTGTGGAGTGGGAGCTGGGATTCCCCTTCCACAGCACCAGTGCTCGCAGGTGATTCCAAACCGGCTGCCTGGGCTTTCTCCGGCTGTGGAGTGAGACGGGCGGTGCCAGAGCAGGATTTGTGTTGGGGGTCCCAGCGTAAAATGGACCTGGAGCTGCTGGAGCAAGTCCAGAGGAGGCCTCGGAGCTGCTCCAGGGCTGGAGCCCCTCTGGAGCCAGGCTGGGAGAGCTGGGAATGTTCCTCTGGGGAAGGGAAGGCTCCAGGGAGAGCTCAGAGCCCCTTCCAGGGCCTAAAGGGGCTCCAGGAGAGCTGGAGAGGGACTGGGGACAAGGGATGGAGGGACAGGACACAGGGAATGGCTTCCCACTGCCAGAGGGCAGGGCTGGATGGGATATTGGGCAGGAATTGTTCCCTGTGAGGGTGGGCAGGCCCTGGCACAGGGTGCCCAGAGCAGCTGTGGCTGCCCCTGGATCCCTGGCAGTGTCCCAGGCCAGGCTGGACCTTGGGGCTGGGAGCAGCCTGGGACAGGCCCTGCCCATGGATGGGCTTTAAGGTCCCTTCCAACCCAAACCATTCCATGAATCTCTGACTCGAGCCTTGCCCTGCGCGGTCCCCTCTCCCGGAGCCACAGGGGGACAGCCAGCAATCACCGCCAGCCCTGCTCCTTGCAGGCAGTGCCAGGAGCTGGACTCTCAGTGCCAGGAGCTGGACTCTCTGTGCCTCCAGGCCCTCTCCAGCTCCGGGGGAAGCTGCTCCTGAGTGGGGCCATCGGTCACAGTCCCCTGCACAAACAGAGCACAGAGGCACCGTTAAGTGCCCAGCTCCAGGAGGCTCAGGGAGGATCCCTGTCCTGCTCCCGTGTGCCCAGCACTGCAGTCCTTGGCCTTACCTGAAGCTCAAACCACCTGCAATTAAGAATTGCATTTATTGAATGTAAATATCCTAAATGAGTCCTTTCCCGGGCCGTGTGAAGTGTGAGCATGGATTTACAGAGCATCACCTTCGCCACTGCAGCTCCAGAGGGAGAGCTGGAAACATCTGGAAGGAGCAGGGAGCGGAGGGTGGGAATAAAAACCTTTTGCTCATGGACTGGTCACTCTTGCAGGGCAGGTTGGTCAGACAGCAGCCACCTCCGTGGGGTCCAGAAATCCTGGTGTTTCAGAGAGAAAAGGTCCAAAACATCTGGGAGAGGGAGTCAGGAGTCCTGGTGGTCCTCCTAAGCTGCTTTTGGGTGACACCCAGCACCCCTGGGGCTCAGCTTCCCCACTACAAATCCCAGAGGAAATCCCATCCCAGCAGATGGATGTTACGGAGATGAACAGTCAGAGAACCCCAGAATGATTTGGGTTGGAAAAGCCCTCAAACCCACCCGCTCCCAGCCCCTGCCATCCTTCCACTGGACCAGGGTGCTCAAACGGTGCTGAGAAAGCCTCGGGGGAGCAGCACCAGACAGCCCATAATGCCCCATCTTGCCTTTTAGCCCCTTCCCTCGACATTCCTGCATTTCCTTCCCTCCCGTTTCCTGCTTCTCCTCCCTCTGAATGCTCTGGAAATACCTGGTTCGGTCGCTTTGTGAATTATTAGAGGCATTTACCATAGGCCCTCTCATTAATTATTCACAGCTGTTTTGTTCAGGGGCTCAGATGTAATTAATGGCTCAATTAATATTTAAATATTAACTATTTTTAAAAACCCAAGACATCTCTGTTAAGCTTGTCCATTGAGAAATAAAAGGCACGGCCGGCGAGGCTCGGCCAGGGAAGTTGCAGAGCACAACGTGGAGCGGGAGGCTCATCCCTCTGCCGGCACGGATCCCTGTGGGAAGCAGTTCTGGGAGCAGGAGGCTGGGAAAGGGGAGCTGGCTGGGGACAGAGCCTACAAACCCCACCAGGGAAGGCAGGGAGAGGAGAGCAGGAGCTCTGGTGTTGTTAGATCCTTGGGGAACCACCCGCGATGCCAAAAGTGGGAATTTCTCCACGGACTTGCTGATCCAGAGGTTCCTGGTCTCCCTAGGATCTGAGGTTTAAAACCTGTCAAAGCTGGACTCGTGCTGGTGTTCCCATCACCTTCTCCTGCTCCACATCCCAACTGCCAACAGAAGGAGACGGAGGAAAATGGACCATGAAAAATGCACTGATCCAGCCCAAAACTTGGATGGCACAAACTGGGAAGTCATGAGAGGCTATTCCGCAGGTGGGGCTGCACGGAACTCTGAAGGGGTTCATGTTTTTGTCACTTGGGACATTTAATTTCCAGGTGTATTGGCGAGAAACATGGAGCAATGCAGGTACTTGGAACTCTGATGGAAAAGGTTGAGACTGGGTTTTACTGGGAAAGATGGTATTTGGAGAAAGGCAGTGTGGGAGCCTGGCTTGTGCTGAGTGGGATATTCCAATTTTATTGTGTTTTCACCGGATTATTTATCAAAAGAAAGGAGACTGCAAATGCAAAGCGAGTTTAATGAATTAGAATGAAGTTGATGTGGAACCAAAATAAAATGTTCAGCTGTGACTGTAATAAACCCCAACTTCACTGCCACCAACTCTGCTCACTTTCATTTGCCTGCTGGTTCCCCAGCTGAAATTCCATCGGAACGGATTTCTCCCACCAACCCCAAGTGTCAGCAAAACAACGTTTCCCCACAACAGACTCAACCCCGGGGGGAATGTTCTCCCCGCCGGGGAACAGTGCAGGAATATTTCCTTTCGCTCTGTCCCGGGCGTTTCTCATTCCCTGAGCGTCTCCGGGTGCCCGGCGCTGACAGCCGGAGCCGGGAGCGGTGCTCGGAACAAAGAGCCACGGCCGAGACCCCTTGGCTGCTCCCTGCTCGCGGCTCTCCCGGACACGGAGCCTCCCGGGGACGAGGTTTATGCCACCGATCGGCTTTTCGCCTCCGGTTCAGCCGGCGGTCGGGGAGGTCAAAGCCACGTCCCGCAGTCTGACCCACGGAGAGGTTCCCCACGTCCCGGCGGCGCGGGCGGGAAGCCCCCGGTTCCCTCTGACGGGAATTCGCAGCGTGGGTTTCACTCGTGCTAAATAAAGCATTCCTGGAGCCAGGTACCTCCGGGTGGTTTCCGCCGGCTCCCGCTCGCATCCTGCTCATCCCCGGGCTGATTTACAGCCCCGGCCCCGGCGCAGGCGCTGCCTGGGCCCGGCTCGGCCCGGCGGGCGCAGGGCTCAGCTCCTCACCCCGGCATCTACGGTAGCACAGCGGCTGAATAATGCATGCCCGGGGCTTTGTGAGGGTGCCGTAACCCGATCTGCGGCGCAGGCACACATGGACACGGCCGCAGCGGGGAAGCCGCCCGATAATGCGAGCCGCGGCCACCCGATCCGCGTCCCTCGAGCACGGGCTGGTGCCCGGCCAATGGATGTCTGCGGGGAGGAAATGAGAGCCCGGCTTCTTGGGGACCGGCTGACACCCGCTCCCCCCCGGCGGCTCTCCCGGCGCGCTGGGCGAAGGGCAGATGCTGCAGGAGCCACCCGCTGCCACCCCGCCCTTCCCGGTCCCCGGCCGCGCTCCCCGCGCTCTCCAGCTGGAGGGCGCTGGGCTTTCCCGCTGTCCTCAGCATCCCGCAGGGAATTAGGCACCCAAACCCCCACCCCACCTTGCCCCTGGGGGAGCGTTGCGTTATCCACGGCCTGTCTGGCATCGCCGCGCCCTGTCCCTTCGAGGAGCTTGCCACAAACACCAGCTCCTTTCCAAGGCTCACGGCCTTCGGCTGCGTCGTTCTGGCTTTCCCTCAGAAAAGCAGGCACAGCTCCTCTGCAGCCAGCTCCGAGCAGCAAGGAATTCCCTGGTGCCAAGGCACACAGCAAAAAGGTCTCCGTGTTTCCATTTCTTTGGGAATCTCACCTTCCATGCGGACACCCGGGCCTTCCTGTGCCCCCTCTGCCTTTCCCCGTGCTGCAGAGGCCTCATTCCCCCTCTGGCTCTGTGCCACCGCGGCAGGGTCACAGAGCGACTCTGGGCACCGAACTGCTCCGAGCTCCATGCACGCCAGGGGCTCCAGGCCAGCCTGGGGTGCTCTCAAACCGGACAGCAGTGGGATTGTATCAGCACAGCAGGAAATGTGCGGGATGGATGGAATAATGGTGGAACAAGCCCTGGTGTGGGATTGTCCCCCATCCCGGTGACCCTGGTGACGGGGCAGCGGTGGCCGTGCACGTCCCTGCCTGGCCCCGAATGCTGCTCACAGCTCACCTCCAAACCCACCGGGAGCGAGGTTCAGTGAGGCTGGAATAAAAATCAGCGCGGGTGGCTGGGAGGCGACGAGAGGGGTCATCTCCCCCGGGAGCTGGGGGAGAGCCGGGAAGGGGTTCAGCGACAGCGGCCACTGCTCCTGCGCTGGCTGAATCCCGACCGAGCCTCGGATCCTTCTGCCAGCACTTTAACCCAGGAACCCGTGCAGGGAAAGCTGGATCTGATCCGTTTCACCCAGGAGCCCGTGCAGGGAAAGCTGGATCTGACCCGTTTCACCCAGGAACCCGTGCAGGGAAAGCTGGATCTGATCCGTTTCACCCAGGAACCCGTGCAGGGAAAGCTGGATCTGACCAATTTCACCCAGGAGCCCGTGCAGGGAAAGCTGGATCTGACCCGTTTCACCCAGGAGCCCGTGCAGGGAAAGCTGGATCTGACCAATTTCACCCAGGAACCCGTGCAGGGAAAGCTGGATCTGACCAGTTTCACCCAGGAACCCGTGCAGGGAAAGCTGGATCTGACCCGTTTCACCCAGGAGCCCGTGCAGGGAAAGCTGGATCTGACCAATTTCACCCAGGAGCCCGTGCAGGGAAAGCCGGGGCCGGGCCCGGCGCATCCGGAGGCTCCAGCCGCACGGATTTCCATCTGCCGCTGGCTCGGGGCTGCGGCGCTGCTGCTGGCGGTTTCCACCTCGGAGTAGTAATCCCGGTGTAGAGCTATTCCTCCCCCCTCAAAGCCGACAGCCGGCAGCTGCGACGGCCCGGCCCGGGCTTGAAAAGCCGTGGTGGGGCGGGTTGGCCGCTCCCAGCGCCCACGGCCCGGCCCGGGAGCCGCCAGACGCGGCGCGGGGGCTCGGGGGGCTCGGCCCGCGGGGTCACCGGAGCCGGCGTCAGCTGTCAGGCACAGGCACAAAGAGCCACCCTGGCTGCTGGTGGCCGCGGGGCACACGCAGACGGCGGGGCCGGGCACAGCGAGGGGGTCAGAGCGCGGCTGCGGGGATGGGTGGGAGGCGGACAAACTGCGGCTCCTGCCCCAGCCTGCGCCAGCAGCGAGTCCCACTGAGTCACAGGAGGAGAAATTCGGTTTGGACACACAGCGAGGCTGGGTTGTTGTTGGTTTTTGGTTTTTTGTTTTTTTTTTTTTTTTCTCCGTCTGGAGGGAAAAAAACCGTAAAAAAAATGTAAAACACACGCACACCTCCCCCGATGCTTTACCCTATTTCTTCCCAAAACATTCCGTTCAGCAGCATTTGGACGCCAGCTTTAACCTGTTCTCACTTGCCATTGCTCATTTCAGGACTGTTTAAGAACAAAATCACCATTTTGAAGCCCAAAAAACCCCAACTCCCCCTAAATCAATACTCTCCAACATTCTCTAATAATTCCCCACTTTTTCCTCTCTTTTGCCTTGGGTTTATTGAACAGGTTTCCGTTCTGTTCAGGTGAGCTGGCTGGTGAAATCCAAGCTGAGTGTAAGCTTTGCATGACACAAGACTCGAGAGGGAAAAAAAAAAAAGAAAAACATGGCTTGAAACAGGATTTGTTGTGTTTTATTCCAGTAAAAGCTCCACAATATTTTGCAAATTAAGTAGTTCTCTTCAATGTCGCCCTTTAATCAAAGGGCTCAGTAAAGCTGATTATTTATTGAGTAGAAGGAGATTTCTAATGGACTTTATTTTTCCTGCTCAGAAGGAAAAACCCCAAATCCTCCCTGCTCTTTGTGGCTCCGGAATAAAATCTTGGAAGTTGAATTGAAGGCTTCTGAGGGATGAGGGATCTCTGGTTTCCATCTCTGTTTACCACCTGGACAGCTCGTCCTCGGCAGGGGACAGCAAAGGCTGAGGTGAGACAGAAAATACACCCAGAGCGGGGTCCTGGGGACCGCCCTGGTGGGGCTGGGGACAGCGGGGGGGATTTTCCGGAGGGGTCTCACGTGGGGTGACAGCGTGGCTTTGGTCCCCCTGCTCACCACTCGTGGCCGCCTCTCCAGAGCAGTCCCAGGGACACAAGCGACGCTGCTCCCGCACTCACCTGCCTTTCCCCCCCTTTGTGCTTGGGATTTTGGTTCTTGACCATCAGCTTTGCAGGGCGGCATCAGCCTTGGCATCGATTGTCCCTCTTCGGTCCCACCAGGCTTCACCCGGAGTCCCCAGGGGGGCTGGGAACCGGGGCTCCCCTGTGGGCAAACGCGGGGTTAACGCGGGGGCTGTGTGGAGGGGCGAGGGAATAGGTTCGGTTTAGGGGACATTTGGGGAATGTCCTGAAGGAACAATTTTGGTGGGGTCACGCCCTTGCAGAGGCTGGATGGTTCCAAAGGTGCGAGTTGTCCATGGCTGGGGGAGAAGAGGAGGAGGAGGAGCGGCGGGGCCGGGCTGCGTCCTTGCAGGGAGGATTCCCAGGACACCCCTCATTGTCCACACGCTGTTCCCAGCTGCTGCCCGGCCCATCTCCGTAACGGGAGCTGACACGGCTCCTGCGGGGAGACGTGGGAGTGAAACCCCTCCCTGAAAGCCCCTAATTGGAGTTAACTTTTGCCCTGGGAGCGACTCCATTACCAGGGAACCCCGCGGAGGAGCCGCGGTGAATTGGGGTTTGATGGGGCCAGACAAAAGTCGCTTTCCAAGGCTCCCCTCAGCTCCACACCAGACTTTCTCCTGCCCTTTCCCCTCCCACCTCCTCTCCCGATCAGCTGCTCTCTGACTGGTAAAATGTTTACACTCCGGGCAGGTCCAGAAATCAATTAGAGACACATTTAGCTGACATATGGCTTCTCCGAAGCCACGGCCCTGGCTGATCCAGCCAGGGGGAATAAAGGAGCTGGGCTGGAGACCCCGTGTCCCACCCTTATGGACACCAACCCTTTTTAATGACCCTTTAAACCAGTTCCGCTCCAGGGCTAGGGCCCAGAGCCATTATCCCCTGACATTTACGACCAGAACCCGCCGGCTGCTCTGTCCCTGGTTTTACCCGTCAGGAAACTGGTAATTCCTCTCTTCCCCAAACATCAGCTGGGTTGGGAGATCTCAATCTGCCGGGTCTGGAAAGGGCAGCAAACACGGGGATCAGGGGAGGGGAGGGAGGGAAGGACTTCGGCATTGCTTTGACAGCTCCTTTTCCCATTGCTCCACTTTTTCTTCCCGTGGACAAGACCCGGCAGCCCCCAGAGCTGGTCCTCACCTGCCCAGGCGGCCACAGAGCCATGGGAGCAGGAAACTGCTCCAGAAGGATTCCAGCCAAAGCCAACCTCTGCCCAATGATGGAGAGGGAAAGCCCTTTAAACGCTGAATTGGTGCCCTGCAGAGGATCTCCCTCTCTGTGCCCACCTGCCTCGGCTCTCCATTAACAGATCAGCTGACGACATTCCAGAAAGAATTCCTACAATGCTTCCACAGGCTCCCCTCGGCAGGTGATGGAAGAGGACGGGTGCTCAGCTGTGAGAATTGAGAGGGAAGAGCTGGGTGCGTGGGGATGATGGCCAGGGAAGGTGGGAACAGGCAGATCAAGGGGACAGCGGCACCCTTGGGCCACCACGCTGCCCGTTGGGTCTGATGTAAATCCTAAGTTTTAAACATGGAACTCTGCACCACAAACAGTGCACCAAATGTCACCAGGACATTTCTGAGCCATCCAGGATCCGGGGACAGATTTGTCCCATCCCAAGAAGTGTCCAAGGCCAGGCAGGACGGGGCTTGGAGCAACCTGGAATAGTGGGAGGTGTCCCTGCCCATGGCAGGCGGTGGATGGGATTATCTTTAAGGTCCCTCCCAACTCAACACATCCCATGATTTTTCCACTGGCCGAGCACAAACCCTGGGATGCAACAGCCTGGTCCCAAACCCACCCTGTCCATGAGGAGTTCCCTCTGGAGACGCAGCCAGCAGCGGAACACCCGTGTTTCCTCCAGCGCTTCCCGGGAATGCCACGGTGGGGTTTGCACCCTCAGCGAAAGGGTCCCGCGGGTGGGCTCTGGGTGCCGGGGAGGGGAACGGCGGCTCCGGGGCCGCAGCGCTGCTGCATCGCCCCATCTAGTGGCAGCGGGCGGCCAGAGGGACCTTCTGCGGCCCATTAAGGCGCAGGGATCAATGAACGGCTGCCCCTCGCCGGGTATTTTTAGTGTGCAAATGTTGCAGGCTGCAATCCGCCTCCCCCGCTCGGGGCTGAGCGCGGCTCCATTTCCTCCCAGCATGACGAGGATGCCGCAGCAGCCAGACTGACGAGAGCCTGGTTGGAATTATTACACCAGGAACCACACGGAGGGGGCTGCGTGGAGAGCCGGGGGCTCTGCTGGTTCCAGTAAAGGTACAACGGTTTAAGTGGAAATGACTGGTATTGATCCTGGCAGGCAGAGACCAGCAGAAGTAAAAATAAGCTGCTCTCGATTAACCTGCATTGATCTGAATTAAAAGAAAAATGGATCAGCCCTAAATAAAACACCAACCTCTGCAGGCAGGTAGGCTGGTGCTGGGTGGCTTTCTAGCAGGAGCAGGCGTTGGGGACGGGAAGGGAAGGCCCAGCTTCGAGGTGCAGCTCTGGTCACGACAGCAGCAGCACAGGGGGGTGTTCCTCAGGTGTTTCCCCTCTCGCCCTTGCTGCGCGGGTACAAGAGGCTCTTTGTCCAGAAGCCCACCAGGAGCGTGTCCCAGAGCAGCGCCAAGGGCAGGAGGCTGGGGAAGAGCCACGGGGGATGGCTGGGAGTTACTCGGCCTTGGTGCAAATCCTCTGCACTGGCCAACAGAGCAGGGCACGGGCAGAAGCAGGAGAAGAGCAGCAGACCTTCACTCCCAGACCAAAGGAGAAATTTTGAAGTGAAAATGGTGGAGAAACACCAGAAAAGATGAGCCCAAGTCCTGCTCCTTCTCTCAGGGTGGTGCTGTGGCTGCCAGGAGCGACCCAGCTCTCCTGTGCTCAGGAGCTGTGCTGGATCCTTCATCTTCTCCTCCAGCATCTCGGGCTCCGTGTCAAGGCTAAAAGCTCATTTGCATCGGACTAATCAGCAGAGCTGACACAGGAGCTGTGAAAGACAACATTATCTCCCCCTGCGGAATTGATAACACGCTGCACAACTCCTGGGGGGCCCCGGGCTGCCAGCAGGCACCGTCCCTGCTCCTCCGTCGGGAGCAGGCAGGAAGGGAGCGAGGATGCAGGCGAGACTTCGGGAACTGGGGAATTCTCCACCGCACCTCCCCGCTCCGGGCTGCAGCCTGGCTGCAGCCTGGCTCCTGCTTTCGCCGTTTGGGTGGGCAAGGAACGGCAGGAGCCGCGGCAGGGAGCAGATCCCGGTGGGAAATGGTGCAGAGGCCTCTTCACTCGAGGCTGTTGTCCCGGAACTCTCTCACTCATCTCCCGCATCACCTCCCGAGAAGCACAAACGGTGCTCGGCTCTAATTCTCCAAAGGTTTTCCGTAGCTGGCACAAAGCAGCAGGATCCTTGTCCCTGTCCCTTTCCCCCTCAGCACCCTCTGCTCCACATCCCCAGATTTTCCAGCGCTGGGAGGTCCTGCAGCAGCCTCTCCCGCTCCCACCCGCTCCCAGTTCACTAAGCCGAGTTTAACCCCATCTCCTGCCCCATCAGCTCCCTCAGAACGGCTCCTCAGCAGCCCCAGGGATGCGATCCGTGCAAGCCCCTCCCCGGGCCGTTTGTCACCGACTGAACCCGGGTGCTGAGTCCCTCCCTCGCCGCTCCGCCAGAGCTGTCACCTCCCGATGGACCGCCAGCCACGAGCGTAAAAACGAGAAAGTTTCTCGTTTAGAAAGAAATATAAACTTAAAATCCTTGTTTCTCCTTAGTAAGAAATGTGTAAATAGCTAGTAAGAAATATGAGCGGGGAAAAGTCAGGAAATAAAGAAAAAATATCTAGGAAACAATGGTGTGGGCAAAAGAGGGAAGCCCAGAGAGGAGACGCATTGGGTGCTGAAATCAGAGAATCGTGGAATGTTTGGGGTTGGGAAGGACCTTAAAGACCCCTGAAATCATCCCTTCCTTCTATGGACACCTTCCACTATCCCAGGCTGCTCCAAGCCGTGCCCAGCCTGGGCAAACCACCCCTGGCCCACCCCCGGCAGAGCCCGGGGCAGTGAAGGACCTCTGAGAGCAGCACGAAGCTGCTGCTCCACACTCCACTCCATTTCCGGGCAGTGCCCGCACAAAGTTCTGGGATCTAAGGGTTGCAGAGAGACACGGAGTCTCACTCACGTCCTGGCACCTCGCTCACATTGATTTCAGATCCGAGCTGGGTGCCAGGAGCGGAGCAGGAGGGAGCCCAACCTCCCGGCTTCGGGCCGAATCGCTGCCGCTTCCCCAAATCGCTGCTGCCGCCCCACCCGGTCTGCGTCTATTCCAGGCGCTCCTTCTGTTCCCAGATGGAGGTTAAATGCTGGGAAAAGGGCGGCCCGAGGGCCTGGGTGTAGGAACAGGCCTGCTCCCTTGGGCACGGAGGATGGATGGGTGGATGGAGAGCAAGGCGACAAGCAAGTCGCTGCTGCTCTGGAGTTTCCTTCTGCCAGTAAAGTCGGGAGAAGGATTTTCCAGGGAAATTCACCTGCTGGGCACCCAAACTCGTGCGCAAATTCGCATCTTTCCCTTCTGCAGCTGAGTGTCAGGAGAAGCCAGCAGGGGAACCGAGCAGCAGTGGATGTCCATTCCCAGAACCTCCAGGGGCCATCACTGCCCCATCCAGGGCTCGGGCAGCAGGACCCCCCTGGCCCCACACCGCTGCCTCAGCTTGGGCTCCTCGGCTGGGTTCGGAGCCTTTTTTTTCCCCCTTTTTGCTTTTGGACAGCACATTTATTAGGGAAGCCCTTTAATTTTTCCGTTTTGGAAGAACCCCAAATGGGCTTCCCGGCAAAACTAATGCGCAGGCACCGGGCATTAAGCGCTGAGTGATCCTGGAAGTACAGACCTGCTGTCTCTACAGGCAGCAATAAACTTTTCAGCACAATATTGTAACCTCAACTCTTCCTCCTTTAATGGCTTTTCTCCGTGCCATTAACATCCCTGCAGAACTTCCCGGGCGTGCCATGAGCAGGTCTTGGGAGATGGAGCTCAGGTGCAGCCCTTTCTCCAGGTTCCTTGGGTTGGGAATGCTGCCTGCAGGATAAACACACGTGGAGACCCTGGCCAGGCCTTTATTTGTCGTGCAAGGCCAGGCTGGATGGAGCTCCGAGCAGCCTGGGATAGCGGAAGGTGTCCCTGCCCATCAGGGGCTGGAATGGGATGAGATTTCAGGTCCCTCCCAGCCCAAACCATTCCATGATTCTGTGGCTTGTGGGATGCCTTGTGCCAGACTGGGAGCAGAGGAAGAGAACGACAAAATCCTCCAGGGACTCGTCCAGGGCCAGGGACAGCTGTGGAAGGGCGGTGGAAGCTCAGGAATGAGAGCAGATCTTGCTCAGCTGATGGCAACAGGTTGTCCAGGAGGGACCGAAGTGCAGGAGCCTGGCAAGGAGCAGGATTTGGGAATGCAGAGGCTGTCCTGTGACACCTCCCACAGCAGCACTGGGGAAGGAGGACTCGCTGCCAGTAAGAGGATGAAGCGAGGATCTGGAAAACCAGCTACAGAGGTGTGGGAACAGTCCCAGGGAAGAGCCAGCTCAATTCCCTGTCCTGCCTTCCCGCTGCTCTGCCCTGGTGGCTCAGAGAGTTGCAGAGGCAAATCCGGGGCTCTGGAGAGCTCCGAGCTGAGCCAGCTCCCTGCAGGCAATTAAAAAGCACTAAGGCTTGGCATGGAGACCCAGGCAGCAGCAGAACCTGGTGTAAATTGATGTGGGAGGAAGAGGAACTCCTGCCACTCAGCATCCCGAACTCCTGCCACTCAGCATCCCAAACTCCTGCCACTCAGCATCCCGAACTCCTGCCACTCAGCATCCCGAACTCCTGCCGCTCAGCATCCCGAACTCCTGCCACTCAGCATCCCGAATTCCTGTTGCCCAGCACCCCAAATTCCTGCCACTCAGCATCCCGAACTCCTGTTGCCCAGCACCCCAAATTCCTGCCACTCAGCATCCCGAGCAACCCGAGCACCCTCAGCTGAGCAGGGGCCGGGGCTGGGCCAGATCTGCCCCCTCTGCATTGCCCCACATTGAGGCTGGGGGAGATGCCCTGGGCTGGGCAGGGCCCAGGGCAGGCCCAGGCCCCCAGGCTGAGCTGTTGGCATCTTCTCAAGAAGAAGATTTTGAGTGACGCTCCCCCCATGTCCGGGGGGAAGTCTGGGAATCTGCATCAGCAAGTTCCAGCTCTTCTTCTGCTTCGCAAAATTAAAGATGTCACACTTCCCTCTGAAAGCAGACAGAGTTTTCTGTCTTAAATCATCCAAAAAAAATTTAGGTTAAAAAACCCCACCATTTTCTCCTGGAACAGATTCCCAAGGCCAGCTGGCACCGTTCAGGGTTGTGAGAGACAGAAGATGCTTTTGGACATCTCAGAAAGAGGCCAGCGAGGCCTTGGGCACTGCCAGGGATCCAGGGGCAGCCACAGCTGCTCTGGGCACCCTGTGCCAGGGCCTCCCACCCTCACTGCAATGAACATCTCCTTCATCTCCACTGGAAACCCCTCCTTCAGCTCCAGGGCAGGGACCCTCCCTTCCTTTCCCCCTCTGCTCGCTGCCTCGGCCTCTCCCTGCTCTCAGCCAGGAGGGGATGGATCACAGGAGGGGATGGATCCAGACCCCCCTCGTGTCCTCCCACCACAGCCAGGAACCGCCGCTCCTGCGAGCAGGGATCCCGACACCCAGAACCGCCCGTGGCAGTGGCAGGGGCTTCTCTTCGCTCCGGAGCAAGTAAATAAATAAAGAAATAAGTCATCCCCAGAGCTCCCCCAAGGTGCCATTAAGGAGCTGAGAGTCGGTGATTAGTGGCAACAGGAAAGGGGGGAAAAAATTATAAACAAAGAAGTCATCGTGGTGTCCGTGGGGAGAGCACTTCTAAAAATCCTTTAACAGGCCTCATTAAACATTCATGGCCTCGGTGGCTGGCCATACATCCTGATTAGCCGTGACTGCAGCTCCTGCGGGCCGGGGTGCTGCTGCTCCTCGCCCGGGAGCAGGGGCAGGGGGCCCTGGCGTGGCGGCCACGGGAGCAGCGCCCGCGGAGCCCCGAGCAGCCGGGCACAGGGCACGGGCTGCGGAACACGTCCTGGGGGAGAACAGCGGAGAGGAGAGGAGAGGAGAGGAGAGGAGAGGAATCAGCTAGGGTAAGTTAAGGGAATAGAGAGCTGCAGCGCAGAAAAAAAATGAGTAGGCAGGAAAATAGACACAAAAAGAAGAGAGTAGGGAAGAAATCAAAAGAAAAGAGAGAAGTGAGGTCATNGGAGAGGAGAGGAGAGGAGAGGAGAGGAGAGGAGAGGAATCAACGGGGATCAAAAGGACCCCAAAGAGCGGGGCCGGAGCTGCTGCTGCCACAGGAACTCAGCTTGGCACTAAAAGGTTTCGGCTTTGCTGATCTTATTTTATTTTCCCAAGCAATGGAAGGATTTCTGTCACGTGTTTCAGGGGATCAGAGAAACCTGGGGCTGCACAGGGTGTCAGGGCTGCAGCGGATCCGTTCCTGGGAGCTGTCCTGCGGTAAGGAAATCCTATGAACACTTCCAGGGATGGGGAAGTGTCTTAAACCATCAAAAAGGCTCTCCATGGGATTCCAGTGCTTCCCACAGGAATCTTCCATGGCCTCATGATAATTGACACGCTGTATGGGAGGGCTCCATGATGGGTTGGCAGAAAAGGAGAGGAGAATAAGAGCGTGACATGAGACAAGAGAGGAAAACATCCAGGGTCAGCTTGGATGGGGCTTGGAGCAACCTGGAGCGGTGGAAGGTGTCCCTGTCCACGGCAGGGCCTGGGCTGGATGAGGTTTAAGATCCCTCCCCGCCCAGACCATGCTGGGATTCTGTGAAATGTCGCTGATTCCAAGTTGGACATTCCTAATTCCAAGTTGGACATTTCTAATTCCAAGTTAGACATTTCTGAGAGCAGCTGGAGGCTGGAGCAGCCGGGGAGGTGGGCTCCACCAGGATTTCTGGGGTTGATTTCTCTGGCTGCTCAGGGTGGGAGGAAATGAGCTCCCAGGGTCCTGCTGCACCTCCCCACGAACCACAGCACTGTCAGGTTCCTTCTGCTTTGCTTCTTTTTCCCAAATTCCTTCTGGTTTCACGCATCACTCACAGAATCTTGTGCGCGAAAGGTGGGGATGCTGCCTGGGAATGCCGTGTGCGGGGTCCTGAGTGAGGAGCACCATCTGCGCAGAGCAGGGGGGAGCCCCAGGTCCAGCCCCATGACCAAGCCCGTCTGTTCCCAGCTCCGAGTCCCACGACTCCCTCAATCACTTCCATAAAGATCTCCCTTGGAACCAGCAGCCTGTTTTCCTCCCTGCTCAGCCTGGCCTGGGCCAGTGGGCAGGGTAATTATGTAAATTCTGCCATCAGAATGATTAGCCATTCCATCTCAGCCAAGAAAATGCTGGAAATTGGCTCATGATTTATTCTGCGCTCTCATTTCATCTCGTCCTTCCGCCACGGCGCCGGGGTCTCCCTGCAGCTCTCCGGCCAATTAGTGCAATCGAAGGAGGCACATGGAAATGCAGGTGCCAAAGGCAGCCCGGGCCCAGGGATGGCTCCGGTCCCCAGGAGCTGGGGAAGTGACATCTCCTGTTCCCCAGGGACCCCCGCCAGGCTGGACTCTTCTCCTCCGTGTTCCAGAGCCCAGCTCCTCGGGGTGGGCGGCTCTGGAGCTCAGGAGTTGCTCTGTGAAGTGGAGAATCTCTGAGCTCGGCCCAGAGAAGAAAGAGTTTGGTCTTTCCAACCTGAAATAGCGATAAAGCTGCTCAGACAGGAACCCTGAGGCAACCAGGGGCTGCTGAGCCTGGAAATGTCCACATTCCCTCCTTCCTCCCTGCTCCTGGCTGTCCTGCACGCCAGAGCATGTTCCCCTCATCCGCTCTCCATGGGATTCCAGCGCTTCCCGGGGAACTCTTCCGTGGCCTGACACATCCCTGTGCCAGGACATTCCCCTGGGCCCTTGGCTTTCATCCCCCTTCGCTGCATTCCCTCTACGCCTTGACGTGTCCTTCCCTCCCCGCACACCCATTCTGCTGGGACACAATTCCCTGCATTATCCATCCGCAGATGCTCCCACCTGCTGTCACCCATCCCTGCTCTGCCATGATTTTCATCCTGATGCGTCCAAACTTTAGGCACTTCCCGTACGTGAGAGCTCCACGGAACATCCAGATGGTTTTCCTGGAGCTGAGCAGAGCCAGGACATCTCCTCTCTGCTGTGTCACCTCCCGTGTGTCACCTCCGCTGCTGGAAGGTGTCCCTGCCCACGCCGGGGTTGGGATTCGATGTTCCCCAAGCTCCCTTCCCACCCAGCCATTCCCTGATGCTGCGATCCACCCTGGCGGGGCCGCTCGGATCCGCTCCGAGCGCCTCCGCTGCCAGCACAGCCGGGTTATGGGATGGGACACGGCCCTGCCAGCAGGAGCTCAGCCGTGACCCCGCGGGGTGATTTGTCTCCCGCTGCCCTGTCCGGGACCCGTCTCCTCCGGCCATCTCCTAAGTGGAAGTGACTCCGGAGCGCCGCCGGGGCCGCCTCCCCATTTATCTCCATGAGAGCGGTGTCACCCCGGACAGTGATGCATGAGCCCGGTCCCCGCGCCGGGCACGGTGACACCGCCGGGTTCTGCTCTGCTGCCTGTCCCGCGGGGGATGTCACTGCCGGGTGACACCCGCTGCCGGCCCGGCTGGCAGCCAGGGCTCCGGGGACAGCAGCCGCGGTTTGCGCTTCGCTGCAGAGAAACAAAGGGAAGAACTCCTCCGTGCCCGCGCCTGAGGTGCCGGTGGCTGCGCGGAACTTTCTGCTGCGCTCCTCTGCGGGGTCTCTCCGGAGTCCCCGGTGCTCCCAGCTCCCCAGCGGTCTGGGGGACAGGGAAGGGTCAACCCTGCCCAGCTGCCCGGGGGACGCAGAGCAGCCCCACCGAAGTCAGCTCACGGCTCACAGCCGGGGCTTGGGGACGGGTGGCATCACACAGGGAATTTGGGATGGGAGGCAGAGGTTCCAAGCCCCAGACCAGGATTTTATCCATGAAACTGAGAGAATTATCGTCCTGTGCCTCAGCTAAAAGGTCTGGATGATATTTGGCGCCTCCTTCCCATCCTTGACTTCCGTAAATTATCCAAAAAACACTGAAAAACAGAGTCACGTTTTCCAGAGGATCCCCAGCTTCCATGGCTCCACGATGCTAAATTGCTCTTGCAGCCTTTCCGCAGGAAGGTCTCCTCTCAGTGAGGTGAGCGACGGGAATTTGGGGCTGATCTGATCAGCAACACCTCTCCCAAACGAAAATCCTGCAGGATGGAGGAGAGGCAGAGGGAGCACCATCCCTCTGCTCCGTGCTCTGCCCAGCTGCTCTGGGGTCGGGAGCTGTAAATCACCAGGAAGTGACTTTTCTCATAAATGGTTTTAATTGTTGGTTTTATGTTCGGAGCGGGACCAGAGTGATCCATAACCCCCAGGAGCTGCTCTGCTTCTCCCGCAGAGCCCTTGGAGTCTCTCAGCCTTTTTTTCCCTCTGCTTTCCCATTGCGGTGCCGCCCTAAGCAAAGCCGGGGAGGCTCCGCGGTCGGGGTCATTCCCAGGCCCGAGCCGGAGGCTGACAGCGCAGTTGGTGCCCGAGAATTGCCTCTCCCACTTCTTCATTTCCCACTGGCAGGAGGAAGGAGCAAAAGAAATGAAGTCCAGAGCAGGAGCCCAAGTGCTGCCGTCGATGGGAACCACAGGGAGGATGGGGCCGGGTTCCAGAGGAGTGGGACACGGAGCTCTTCTGATGGGGACCTTCACTCCTGCAGCAGAAGCTGTGCCAGGGCAGGTTCGGGTTGGATCTCAGGGAAAGGTTCTGCCCCCAGAGGGTGCTGGGCACTGCCCAGGCTCCCCAGGGAATGGGCACGGCCCCGAGGCTGCCAGAGCTCCAGGAGCGTTTGGGCAGCGCTGCCGGGGTGGGACTGTTGGGGTGTCTGTGCAGGGCCAGGGGCTGGATCCATGATCCCTGTGGGTCGCTCCCAGCTCGGGATATCCTGGGATTCGGTGATTCCGATTCCCATCTCATCCCCGGCAGCTCCGCTGCACTCGCAGGCGGTGACACAAGATGGAGCAATTGCCCCGTCTGTCACTCCCGCCTGGACTCCGCCGGGCGGTCCCGGCCTGTCTTGGGGCGGTTTAGCGGCCAGGGTGAGTGGGTTTTCCTTTCCTGGGCCCCAGGTCCCTGTCCCAGGGGATTCCTGAACCCAAAACTGCTCCTCAGATTCCCCCAGCGCCGCCGCATTCCCTGCACAGGCAACGTGAGAGCAAAAGGTGCACTGGGACCATCCTGCACCCACATCCCACGGCCTGTCCCTCGCTCTGTCCCACCACGGGGCTCTCTGCGCCCTGAAATGCCTCTGTCCACAGAACTCGGGTCTCATCAAAACTGCTGGGGGCGAGCATTCCTTTGGCAGCGCAGCAGCGCTTCGGATCCTCCTCCCAGGATCCCATCTGGGATGCAGAACTCCCCTCGAGAACCACACAGGTCCCAGCCCAGTGTTTTGGGACGTGGCTGCACCTGGGAACTCTCCAGGAGCACCGCGGACAGAGGAAGAGCCGCCCCGGAGGTTTGATGGAGCCCCTGAAGGCACCGGGGCAGGGAGGACGTGGACATCTGTGAATAATGTTATTGCATCTACAGGCACGTCCCTTAGCATGGGTTTTTCCCCGGAACTTAATTCTGTTTGCAACAACTTGTGCTTTGGAAAGTGAATTGAACAAACACTTGAATAATCTAGCAGTGCAATTTGCAATTGTTTTGATTTCTGCAATGCCCAATCAAAATATTCTTTTTTCAATGGCAGATAAATTATCGCAAAATATTTGCTTGCCATCAACAGTAATCTTGATCTGGCTTTGATTACGATCTGAGCTATCATTTTAAGTGTTGTGAAAATTGATTGTGGAGACCCTTGGGAGAGGTGGAGGAGCAACGGAGGAGGTGAGCAAAGGGGTGGTTTCTTGGAGAATGAAATGAAATAAAAGAGGGAAAATGCCCCTTTTCCAGGAGCGTGGCCCAGCTGGAGAGGCGGAGCAGTGCCAGGGGGGCATCACCCTGATGGTCTGGCCATGGAAAAGTGGCTCCCTGTGGCTGTTCGTGGGCACTTCCTGTCCTTGTCCCAGCCAGGACCTTCCCAAATAAACCGCTGCCATCCCAAAACGATGACTCCCTTGAACTGGAGCTGTTCCACGCCTCCAGATCCCTCCTCATTGAAAACATGTTTGGAAGAGGTTGAAACGTCCCATTTTTCCACAGCCACATTTCCACAGCTTTTCCTTCCTGGAGCTCTCTCTGAAGTTGATTGGCACAATAAAACTGCTCTCTCCTCTCTGGGGAGAGCAGCTCCGGAGGAGTCTTTCGGCCTCTCGCTTCCCGAGTGCTTCCATAAAGATGGGAAAACTCAGAGAGCTTGGGGAGAAATCCTTTCTCAGCAGCTCCGTCCGTCAGAGGCCAGCCCAGCAGCTCCCCTCATCCCACGGCAGCCAGCAGCCCCCGCCGTGGCTGCAGGGACCCTGCGCCCCCCACACCCAATGTTTCATGCGAGTTCAGGGCCACCCAGCACCGAGCAAACAGGGTGAGGCCACAGCTGTACAAACATCTGGGTCTGCAGCACCCCTGGGACCTCTCAGCGGCCGAGGGAGAACAGCTCCAGCCTCGCCCCATCCCCACCGAGGGGGCAGCTCCGGTTCCTCTCCCGTGGAGCCGCAGCAAAGCCTTGGTTTTCCAAGTAGCCCTTGTGTTCATAAAATCATGGAAGGGTTTGGGTGGGAAGGGTCCTTAAAATCACCTGGTTCTACCCCAGACCTGGGTTTAAGTCCAGGCTCCTGTGCCAGGGTAACCGGGCAGAGCAGGTTCTCATCCTCTCCCTCCATGGGAAGCTGCTGCTTGGGAGGGCACAAGCGATGAATTTCCCCATTTCCTCACCTGTGGGGGAGCAAACGAAGCCGAGCTCCCCTCACATCAAGAGCAGCATCACAAACCCCATGGACAACTCCCCAAAAAGTCCCATGCTCCCCCCCAGCCGCCCCAGCTGGCCTGGCTGCTCATTCCAGGCGTGTTTCTCATGGATGTCAGAGGAATGCAAAGCCCTGGGGTGTTCAGGGAGACCAGCACCAGATCCCTTCAAAAAGGGACAGCGGGCTGATGTCAGCGGAAACATATTTTTATCCCGCATTCGAATGAAAAGGAAACGACCCAGAGGAAACGCATCAAAAAAATAAAAAGAAGCCTCCTGACAATGAAAAGTCCAGCTTTGCTTTCAAGTTTTACTTTTCCCAGGACACTGCCTCCCTCCTGCCCTCAGCCACAAGGGACCGGAGCAAGCGAGGGAGCGAGAAGCCCCCGCACGCCCCACAAACAGGAAGCCGGGGCTATATAAAGCTTGGGGCTGCGTCAGGAGCCCGAGGGGCAGGACACGGGATGTGACACCCACCTGGGCCGCCCCTGCCTGCAGAGGGGCACCCTACCCCTGGAAGGGATGGATCCCACTGCTAGAGGGCAGGGTTAGGTGGGATATTGGGAAGGAATTGTTCCCTGGGAGGGTGGGCAGGCCCTGGCACAGGGTGCCCAGAGCAGCTGTGGCTGCCCCTGGATCCCTGGCAGTGCCCAAGGCCAGGCTGGACATTGGGGCTTGGAGCAGCCTGGGACAGTGGGAGGTGTCCCTGCCCATGGCAGGGGTGGCACTGGATGGGCTTTAAGGTCCCTTCCAACCCAAACCCTTCTGGGATTCTGTGGGTCCAACCCTCCCTGCTGGCAGCCCATTCCCGCAGGATGCTGGCCGTGCCTGCAGGAACAGCTGTGCAGTGAACAGACCCAGCCAGCCCCCAGAAACTGCTTCTCCTGCCCCCCACCCAGCCTGGCAGTGCCGGGGGGTCTCAGCCCATCGGGATATGGTCCCTCCCGACTCCAGAGCTGCGCTGTCCCCAGGGAACTCAGGCTCGGAGTCTGTGTGGTGCCCTGACAGCTGATGGATGCAGAGGAAGGAGGTTCAGCAGCCCAGCCGTGCCCCCTCTCTTTCCGCTGCCCTGAACCCATCCGTTCCCATCCCGCAGCGCGGGGAAGAGCCTTTTGTTGAGAGCTCTGCCAGAGCAGCGCAGCCTTCAGCACGATTTGGCAGCCCCCATTGACTGGAATGGATCCCTTTCTGGCAGCACCCATTGGTCACTCTTTGGCAGCCCCCATTGACTGGAATGGATCACTTTCTGGCAGCACCCGATGGTCACTAATTGGCAGCCCCCATTGACTGGAATGGATCCCTTCCTGGCAGCATGAGGTGGTCACTCTTTGGCAGCCCCCATTGACTGGAATGGATCCCTTTCTGGCAGCACGTACTGGTCACTCTTTGGCAGCCCCCATTGACTGGAATGGATCCCTTTCTGGCAGCATGCAGTGGTCACTAATTGGCAGCTCCCTTTGATTCGAATGGATCCCTTTCTGGCAGAAGCCGTTGATCACTATTTGGCATTAGGAGATCACTATTAGACTAATAGATCACTATTGACTGCAATGGCTCACTTTTTGGCAGCACCCGTGGAATCACTATTTGGCAGCCCCCATTGACTGGAATGGATCCCTTTCTGGCAGCATGCAGTGGTCACTAATTGGCAGCTCCCTTTGATTCGAATGGATCCCTTTCTGGCAGCATGCAGTGGTCACTAATTGGCAGCTCCCTTTGATTCGAATGGATCCCTTTCTGGCAGCATGCAGTGGTCACTAATTGGCAGCTCCCTTTGATTCGAATGGATCCCTTTCTGGCAGCATGCAGTGGTCACTAATTGGCAGCTCCCTTTGATTCGAATGGATCCCTTTCTGGCAGCACGTACTGGTCACTCCTTGGCAGCCCCCATTGACTCAACAGCTCACTTTTTGGCAGCCCACCCAGACTCATTATTTGGCACCCCATTGATTGTAATCGATACTTTTTTGGGTTTGAGGGTACCTGAAGGACCAGCCCCAGTGTGCTGTGGTGTTTTGGGGTGTTTGGGGGGGTTTGGGGTGCCTGCAGGACCAGCCCCAGCGCGTTGCGGTGTCTCGGGGTGCAGACCACCACCACCCGTCCTGGTGCCAGCACCCGCTGTCCCTCCGCCTGCGCCAGGCACCGGTGACCCCCGGGGTCACCATTTCCTGGAGGGCAGGAGACTCCCGGGACAGAGAGGGAGGGGGAGGACAGAGGCAGCGATGGAGGGGAGAAGTGGCACCTCCGTGCGGGTCGTGCCCGGCCCCTCACGGCAGCCTGAGCTGTAAGTGCATCCCCAAAATCTCATCACCTTTAGACTGGCAGTGGATGTGCTGCTGGACCTGCTCCCCACCCTTCTCCAGGCACCGAGGCGGATCCCAAAGGCAGGGCTGAGACCCAGGAGTGCCCAGGATGTCCCACAGGGAACTCCAGAAATTTTCCAGCTGTGAATCTCCATCTCTTTACCAGCCCGGAGACGCCCCCGAGCTGTGCCCAGCTGGGATCTGTGTGGGGCTGAGCCCTGAGCAGCTCAGGTGGGATCACCTGCGCATGCAGATGGGATCCCCAAACCCCGGCACCGCTTCATCCCTGCGCAGGGCGGTCACTTTTGTCCTCAGGGGCTGGCACAGCCCCAGCACCCCTCGGGTCACTCGTCCAGGGGCACAGACGGCCTCTTCTTTACTTCATGTTCCTCCCAGGGCCGAGCTCCAGCCCAGAAGCTCTTCCCCAGACCTGCGCACGGGGGTTATTTTTAGGCACCGCGGGGGCCAAGAAGAGCTTGGGCCCGGCTGCAGGAAAGCGGCGCTTAGGAGGGCAGGAAGGAGCAGCAGGGTGGGTACGGGGAGCCCTCCCTGCCTGCAGCCACCGCGGCTCCTTCCTCTGTCCCAGCCGCGGCTTCCCAGAAAGAGCCGCCCCGGGAAGCGCTCCCGGAGCACGCGAGGAGCGCGGAGCAGCCCCGGGCAGGGCAGGGCAGGGCAGGGCAGGGCAGGGAGGCGGTGGGACGAGAGGAGCTTCCAGAGCCCCCCGAGCATCGCGTGAGACCCCCGCCCCGGGGGATGTCCCCGCAGAGGCCACAGAAGTCACTGGCTTTTGCCCCCGGCCGCTGCTGGGAGCGGTGGGAGGTCGGGGCTGCAGGGGGGGAGGGCTGGCTCGGAGAGGGGCTGGAAGGGGCCGCTGGGGAGGCTGAGCTGCCCCGCCGCAGCTGGGCACGCAGGATGCCCCTCGGTTTGCCTAAGCAGCAGGCTGGAAAGGGTGCGGACCTGGAGGATGCTCCCTGTCCCCTGCTGGAGCGGGGTTTGGGGTCCCGTCCTCCCTGTGTGCCCTAAAACTGCAGCCCCGGCAGCAGCCGGTGCCTCTGGGGTGCCTGGCCCGGGCTGCCAGCCTGGGGACAGGACTGAGAGCTCTGCTCTGCTCTGAGGGGCAGCTCCTTCACTGGGAAACGCGAGGGATGAGGAGTGAAACAAGGAAAGCTTGAAGGGGCAGATCCCAGGCTTTAGGGAAAACCCCGGGACCGAGAGGCTGCCTGCTCTCAGGCTGTCACCTGCAGGTTCTCCTCATGCCAGGGGGACGATGTCCCCACTCAGAGCGGCAGCAAGAGGAGACGTGGCACAGCCCCAAACCCCCTCGGTGGCAAAGAGGGACCTTTTACAAGGGCATGGAGTGACAGGATCGGGGGGAACGGCTTTGAGATGAAGAAGGGAAGATGTATATGGGATATTGGGAAGGAATTCCTCCCTGTGAGGGCGGGGAGGACCTGGCACAGGTTCCCAGAGCAGCTGTGGCTGCCCCTGGATCCCTGGCAGTGTCCAAGGCCAGGTGGGATGGGGCTTGGAGCAGCCTGGGATGGTGGAAGGTGTCCCCGCCCATGGCAGGGGTGGGATGGGATGATTTTAAGGCCTTTTTGAACCCAAACAATTCCATGATTCTGTGAAAAATGTGGGCCCTCAGCTGGTCTCTGTGCCCGCAGAGCAGAGGGGACAGTGAGGGGACAGCCTGGTGCTGTGCATTCCTGGCCCCACCTGCCCAGGAACAGGCGTCCCATGGGGTCTGTCCGTGTTTCGGGTGGGTTTCTTCCTCCTTGCCTCGTATTCTTGGGAAAGCCGGTTTGCCTCAGGTCTGGCTGCCCCCAAAATGATGCGCTGTGTGCCTGACAGCTCCGGAACCCGGAGTTAGAGACTCATGGAATCACTGAGCTGGGAAAAGACCTGTCCATTGCCCAGTCCGACCATTAACCCACCGCTGCCGCTGGTTTCGGCAGGAACACCTCCTGCTTTCCCTGCAGAGCAGATCCTTCCCTGGAACGACTGCCCAGCCTCGTGCTTTACCCAAGCAAATGCCGAGTCTTGCTGCAGGGAAATCGTTTCTAGATTTGCACCAGTGAATTCCTTTGGCCTCGCGGCTCTGGGAGAGTGCAGCTTGTTTTGGGAGCAGAGGGAAAAGGGGAAGTTTGCTTCCCCAGCCGCTCCCTGCGTCCCGGCCTGCCCACAGGTATTCCCACAGCCCCCCCGGCTTTGATGGACAACTTCCTTCACGCTGAGTGACACTCGGGGACCCACCAGGCTGTGAGAGGGGTTTGGAGCGCGCCTGACCCGGGCTGCACCCCGCCACAGAGACAAGAATGAGCCAGTGCCCCCTCCTTCATCCACCCTCGCCCCGGCGCCCGGAGGAGCCCGTGAACCCTGTCCCCTGACC
>VZTI01000067.1:82808-105091 GCA_013397865.1 Struthidea cinerea | reverse complement strand
CACGGGGGGGGGCCGCCCGGCCCCGCCGAGGCTCCGGGGATCCCCCGGGGCTCGGGGCCACCCCCAGCACTCGCCGGCCCGCATTGAGGGGCGCTGGGGACGGCCCCGGCCCGCCGGCGCTCTCAAAGCCGCCTTTGTTGCGGGGCTGTCACCCGGGGCAGAGGCGTCCTGGCCTCTGGTTGCCAGGACAACGGGAGGAGGAGGAGGAGGAGGGTGGGCTGGTGGGGAGGAAGGGGAGAGGCAGCAGCAGAAAGGTCTGGGCAGTGCGGGCAAAAGCGAATCCCAAAAAGTGGCTCCGGGGAGGCTCCGTGGCTTCTTCAAGGCACTGCTGGGAGGGAAGATGCCAAAGCTGAGCCCGGAATTGCTCCAAACCCCGCTGGATCTGTTTAAATCAGGCAAAGAGGAGAAGGTTTTTATGATGAGGGCGGTAAAACGCTGGCACAGGTGCCCAGAGCAGCCGTGGCTGCCCCTGGATCCCTGGGAATGTCCAAGGCCAGGCTGGACGGGGCTGGGAGCAGCCTGGGGCAGCGGGAGGTGTCCCTGCCCAGGGCAGGGGCACAGATTAGAAGATCTCTAAGCTCCCTCCCAACCCAAACCATTCCAGGGTTCCGCCATTCTATGAAATGTATTTTCGGGCCAATATTTATGGTTTGTCCCTTTGCAGCTCTGCAGTTCCACCAGATCTCAGGGGAGTTCAAAGGTGTTTTCCTGCCTCCTCCGGGCCCTGGGCTATTTATAGCTGTCAGATGTCGGCAGCCCAGCTCTCACAGACAACTGCGCGGTGACGATGTGCACATGGAAATGGCTCATTCCTGGTGAGTAATGCCAGGGCCAGCCAGGATCCCGCGGCGTGACGGGGGTTTGTGTTCGAGGGAGTCAGAAAGGGGGTGGGGAAGAGCAGCGAGACTCCTTCAGGCTGCGTATGAGAAAAAAAGGAGAGGACCGAATTTGCCGGGGAGATCTCTTGCCTTTCGGGATTCTCCTCGGGGAAAACGATGCTAATCCTGCCCCATGGGCTATTTCAGGCCGGGGTGGCCTAGTTGCCAGAGCTGTCCTTGCTGATTCCAGCCCTGGGGATGCTCCCATCCTTCCCCAGGTGCTCAGGAGAGGACGAATCTCACTGTGGCACAGCACTGATGCTGCTCAAAGCCCCGACTGACCCAGATGCCTCCACAACGCGGTGCCAAAGCCCCTCCGATGCCCATATCCACCTCCCAGGCTCCCAAAAGGCTTTCTCTGGCTGGGACTTTGGGAAAAAGTGGCCCAGAAAGTCACTTCTGACATGCACCCATCATGAAAGTGGCAACCCAGGGCAGGGGTGGAGTCCCCACCTGCAGAGGGATTTAAAGCTGTGTGGATGTGACACCCGGGGACGTGGTTCAGTGTGGTGGCAGTGCTGAGGGAATGGTTTGGCTCTGTGACCTGAGAGGGCTTTTCCAACCTCAGCAATCCCAGGTTTCTACGGAAAAGAACCTCCTACAGGAACCAGGACTCGAGCTTGCGTTCCTGGTGCGCTGCATTTCCCCGTGGAAGGTGAATATCCCACGGCGCGGGGGAGCGGAGAAGGGTGAAGCAGGAATTCCGGAGTTCCAGCGAGCAGGGCCTTGCATCCCGACAAATCCCCGAATTTACAGGGCTGCAGCAGCGGCCGAGCACCGGTGACCTCCAGATCCGCGCCAGCAGGGGCTGTGTGGGGCCGTGCAGCCGGACACACGGACGGGCTCCGGCCCATCCCGGACCTGGCTGAGCCCCCGGGAGTTTCCCAGCCCTGCTGGCAGCTCCTGCCCGCCACCCACCCCTGCTGCCGGAGCACCCCCATCTCCTGCACCTCCCTGAGCATCTCCCGGCTCCAGCCCCGCGCGGGAAGAGCAGGAGAACACCTGGAGCACACAGGAACGGGGAGAGCGCTGGGAAAGAGCTCTCGGGGCTGGCCGGGCTCCAGGGCAGAGGGACACAGAGCCCCTGCTCGGGAACAGAGCCGCAGAGACCCCCGGGGCCACGGCCGCCCCAATTCAGACCCCACTGGAGCAAAACCACTCCACCTTCCCGGTTTTTTTGCACTCACCCCCCTCTCCCTTCAGCATCAGCTGCCGGCAGATGGGAGTGTGGTGGATTATTTAGGGAAAACGCCCAATAACATCACAATTACTTACCATAAAAGCCTGGTGTTTCCAATAATAGCCTAATGTTCCAGGCACCTGTCCAACAGAGCTCTCCTACCTGCCCACTGCAGGACTCACGCGTGTCCATCACGCCTCCCAACAGGCATCTCGAGGTGCCACTGCCACCCTGCCAGGCTCTGGGGATTGGGGCCACACCTGTGTGCAGCGGGGACAGGGGCTGGAGGAGCTGTCAGCCCCACAGGGTCACCCCTCGGGGTCTGCAGAGCCTTGTAAACAACAACTGGTGGGGAAGAGGCAGAGCCAAACCAGGAATTCACCTGCAAACCAGCGCTGCCATGCCGGGAAGTGTCCAGGGCCAGGCTGGATGGGGCTTGGAGCACCCTGGGATAGTGGGAGCTGTCCCTGCCCACGGCAGGGGTAGAACGAGGTGGGCTTTAAACCCAAACCAACCCAAACCATGCTGGGATTCTGGGATCCACCAGGCTTCGGCTGCTGCTGCTGCTGCAGCTCCAGGCTGGCCCCAACCCTCCTGCCGATGGCAGGTGCCAGCGGAGGGGCGCAGTGAGCCCAGATGCCACTCTCACCTCCTGACACGGTCACCCTGATGCTGGAATGAGGCGGAAAGGGACAAACGGCGCAGGAACAAAAGGGCTCAGAACTGTTTTTCTTGGTCAGATCCCACGAGCCCCATCAGCGACATCCGCGATGGCTTTTCCAGACCAGGCTGGGCAGCCGGATTTTGCTCAAGTGTTCCCAGGGAACAACAACAACAAAAAAGAGAACCCATCACGAACACGTGTCTTGCTGCAAACAGCCTGGCTGATAGGAACCCAGGATTGTCCAGCAGCAAAGTTCCTTTGTGGGCTTGGGAATGAGTGGAGGAGCAGCGGAGATGGTGTAACAGGATGTGGGCATCTCATCTCCCCGGAGCAGGAGACAGCCAGAAGCACTGGCACTCACCCAGCACTCAGCTCCAATTTGTTTGCACACAGGCTTTGCTGGAAAATTGCATCCAGCCGGCCAGTTAATAAAAATCATCCTCGCAGAGCTCACCGGCAGCATTTGCTGAATGAGAGATGGATGCTAAATTATTCACTCTGCGCCATCGGAGCCGCGGCGCTGGAAGAGGGAGGAAGATTTCGTGTTGTGCTGTCAGTTCTGGAGCACTTCATTCTCAGGGCTCTGAGGCTGCCATCTGCTACTGAATCCACCACGAGAAACGGGGGGGAAGGCAGGCAGCGTTTTTAAGCAGTGGCTGCTCATCGTACAGCAGCTCTAGAACACATTTTCGAGCAGTCATGGGAAGGAGAGATCCCGGGGGAAGTGCGGGGTGGAAGGGATAATGTGCCGCTCAGAGGATTCCACCTACACAGACGGAGGGGAAACGTCTGAGGGCACAAAATGCCGCCCTGCCTCTCCTGTCTGCCACACCTGAGCAGTCAGGGGAGAGGGCAGGCGTAGCGCAACCTTCTGGGTGTGCAACTGGCCTTCACAGCCAGAAATTCTCCCATTTCTCCAAGTATCCAGCTGTTTTCCTTGGCTGCTGGCTGCTCTCAGCCCCCCCAAATTTTCTTCAAAAAACTCAGAAAAATACATTTTTTTTTTTTAATTAAACTATTGGTAAGGTTCTCAGCAGGGAGGCCCTTGTTCTCTCGCACACTGGAAACGCTCTGAGAGGAAATTTTGGGAAATCGCCATTGGAGGCACCCATGGCCAGGTGCTGTGGTGGAAGTGCTCTGGTGGCAGTGCTCTGGGTGCCTGATCTGTGCTTGGAAGCTCACCCAGCCCCGCCGAGCATTTTGTCGGATCAGGAACCAGGCAGAGGAGACACAGCAGAGCCGCGCGAGGCCCCGCAGGCAGGGCTGGGGAGGGAGATAGAGTGCCTTGGCTGGGCAGGAAAGGCTCCGGGAGAGCAAGCGAGGAGGA
Organism: Struthidea cinerea; assembly: GCA_013397865.1. Taxonomy (NCBI): domain Eukaryota; kingdom Metazoa; phylum Chordata; class Aves; order Passeriformes; family Corcoracidae; genus Struthidea; species Struthidea cinerea. The sequence goes on along the minus strand of VZTI01000067.1, from coordinate 101,042 downwards.
GACAGCGAAAATCCGACAGGAAAACAAGGTCCCTGATCTGTTCCAAGACTCTCAGCACCGAACACCAGAGATTTTGGGGGTTCAGTAAAGCTGGATTCCTGCGTCTCTGACGTGGCCCAGACAGGAGAGGGATGAGGATGCAGCCTGTGGGTTCCCACAGAGCATCCCAGCGCCGGGAAGAACCCAAACAGCCGCGGGAAAGGCCATGAACTGAAAGCTTCTTCTTTTTTCTGCCTTTTCCCCCCAGGCTGTGTGCCTTTCCCTCAGCAGGACTCTGGGATCAGAGAGGAGAGGACGAGGGAGCTGGAAAACCAGGCTCGAGTTCATCAACCTGTGCCTCGGACTTGGAGCATCCCCACGCTCAGGAAGACAATTCCTGAGGTGCCTGCAGCCCCCCAGCCCACCCAGGCTGTGGGAGGTTGGCTCCCCAAAACGCACTGGATGTCCTCTGTGTCCCTCCCCAGAGCTCCCGGGCTGGGGCTGAGGCCGCGGTGGGTCTGGTGTGGAGGACAAATGTGGGCTATAAACCACCCTCCACCCAGCTGGGAAAGGCTCCACAGGTTCCCGTGCCCTTCCCTGGGTCCCTGAGAGTCTCCCATCCCCCTGACACCGAGGAACTGGGCTCCGTCAGGAACTCCTCTGGCACAGCCTGGAGCTGAGGACCCACGTCACAAACACCACCAGAGTCAGGAGAGGGAAGGCCACGGGAGCCAGGAAACGCCCCGATGGATGAGGACCGGGACGCACAGCCCCTCAGGAGCCTGCCTCCTTGGGGCCCTGAAGGAAGAGCCGGAGTTTCCTGTGTGGAACACAGCTCAGGAGCTGGCCTATTGCAGCGCGTTGTGAGGTGAGGTGAGGAGAAAAGCTGGAAAAAACAGCTGATTTTGGGAAGGGATGCTCAGCTTGGTACCAAAGCCACAGCCCTCACCAGGACGTGACCCAGGCACGGCGTCCCACGAGCTTTGTGGCTGAAGCTGTTGATTTCCTTACCCCTGTGCACCACATTTCCCACCTGGAGCCCCTGGGCACAAGAAGGACCCACTGATGGGAGGGGCAGAACCTGGTTCCCTCCCCCCAGCACCTCGTCACGTGTGCCTTGACCATGGGACCGACCCTTCGGACGCAGCGGCTCAGGGGAAAGGCCTCTGACACAAGCTCAGATTCCAGTCTTGGTCTCTTCCACCTCTCCCACCTCATCCCACTCTGGAGCATGGACTGCTGACGCTGCTTCCTTCCTCTCCGAGCCACTTTCCTGCTGGAGAAAGGACGCTCCTGCACAGCCAGAGGTTCACTTTCCACCCCTCTTTCTCCCTTTCCAAAGGTGGCCCCTCTGTCCTTGAGGAGCTGAGGGACGTCCAAGAGGAAGGTGAAACCCCACAAAATCCCAGCTGGTGGAGCCCATGGAGCTGCTCTCCTGCCCTCATCCCTGCGACAAACACGGACATCCTCCCTGCTTATTCTGCAGCACATCCAGCTCACCCAGCCCACTCCTCTCCCTCGGGAACAGGGTGGGATTTCATCCCCAGCCTTGGAGGGGTGTTGATTTTTAATGCCGGCGTATTTATTTTTGCCATTGCCCAGACCATTCCAGCCCCGCTTTATCTCCGGCGCTCTTTGACCCCCGCGTGTCAGGAGTTCAATCTGGGACGTTCCACTCTTTGCCCCCACTTAATTCTTTTCGAGCTGCTCGGCCTTTGAAACCTGGTGCCATATGCCAGCCCCAAAGAGTCCTGATCAATACCGGGGGACCACGTCCCTGTGACCTCGCAACCCGCCCCAAAAAGGGCAGAGGGCAGAGCCCAGCGCTGGCCATGTTTTCATTACGGGGTTTGCCAGAGGGGGAGGGAGAGCTTTTCTTTCTCGCTTTCTTTCTGTCTTTCTTTTCACGGACGTGGCCCAGCTGGGACACTCCTGGCTGCCTGTCCCCTCCTCTGCCTCATTTAATGACAGCGAGTGCCAGGACTGCCAAAAATCAGGGTAACTGGCGAGGTAAATTAGAAAACTCAGGAGCACACCTTGCTGTAAGAAAGGAATTGCTCCTGCCTGTCCCTTTCAGACAGCCCGAGTGTTTGGGGGTGCAAAGTCTCCCTGCAATGGAGGGACCCACCAAAAACCCCAGAAGAGCCCTGGCAGGAGTGCTCAGGGCACCTGGTTTCTCTCCCCCAAAGCTCAACCCCTTGCATGGCTAAGTTTTGTTCCGAGGAAGGAATAAAACCATAACCCCAGTGAGGTGCAGCCCTGTCCTGCCCCAGGGGACGGGGAATGGTCAGGACCCTTCAGCCCGGTGCCAGCGCTGGGGGGGCTGGGACGTCTCCAGACCCCTCAGTTTGAAGGCCACTCTTTTTTCAGGCCCAGGCCTTCCCCATATCGTTTGTTCTCTCCTTTTCTCTGTTCAAAAGGCACAGCACCTGCTCTCCGTCCCGGCTGCTTTCATCGTCGGAACGAGGAGAACGGATGGAAAGGGCAAAGCGGGCGCTGTCTCCTTGGGGCACAAGGGCTTCGATGGGGCTGCTCCCGAAGGGAGATTTAACCCAGCCTCGCTCTGCCAGGGAGGAGAACCAGCAGCGAGGTCCCAGCCCAACCATTCCCCTGGGAACGGGCAGGGACCGGGCGTCCGCGGGATCTTTTCCGTTTGCTGCTGCGGCTCCCATCCCCGCGGTCCTGGCAGGGCAGTGGCAGGGACCGGGTGGCAGGGCCGGGCCGATGGTGCCAGCGTCCCTGTCCGCGAGCCACCGGGACACCTCTGCCCTCGCGAGGACACGGTTCCCATGGGCAGAGGCCCCTTCCCTTGGGAAGACACTGTCAATATCCACAGCCAGGAAAAATCCACTCCCCAGCACGAGCCCAGCCCTCCAGAGGGTGCAGGACAGAGCGTGGCCATGCCACAGTCACCCCCGAGCTCGCCTGGGCCCCTGGGCTCTGAGCTCATCAGCCAGATCCCATCCAATCTCCTCACTCAGGGAACGGTCCCGGCCCCGAGGCTGCCAGAGCTCCAGGAGCGTTTGGACACCGCTCTCAGGGCTGGCTGGGATTGCTGGGGTCTGTGCAGGGCCAGGAGCTCCATCGATGATCCTTGTGGGCCCTTCCAACCCAGGATATCCAATGATTCCATGGCTCCAGGGTGTCCCCTTGCCCAGGTGTCTGCAGGGGGAAGGTGTGATCCTGGCTCGGCAGCGGGAGGGCCGGCGGGTGATTTGGGATTTGCTGCATCTCTGGCTGCTGTTGGGGGGGTTTGACCCCAGGGCTGTGCGGGCAGGGCTGGGCACACCAGCCCTCCCCCATGCTCCTTTCTCCTCACCTTTGCTTCCACCTCCCCACAGGGGCAGGGCCCGCCCGGACCAGGCTCTGCGGGAGCTCAGTCCCGTGAGCAACAAGGGCACTTTTGAACAACCCTTCCAGTTTGGGGTCGGTGGCTTCTGCAGGACCCTCTTTGAGGAATTTTGGGGCACTTTTGAGCGTAGATCTGCTGGCGACTCACCCCTAATCCTAATGACCCAAAACCTGTGGGGCGAGAGCAGCACAGCCTGGCTGTCCCCGGGGTGTCTGGGGCTGGAGAAGCAGGAAAACGCCCTCTTGCCTGTGACCCAAGGGCAGGAGTGATGGGGCACCTCATCCTCTACGCTCCTGGTGGCGGTGGCAAGGGCGGGCCATCCCCAGAGGGAGGGCACTGCCATGCACCAGCCAATTAACCCTTCTGGAAGCTTCCATTAAAAATAAAGGGGCCTGCAGGTCCCTGCTGGAGTGGCCTATTTTACGTGAGCATCTCCTTGGTTTTGCCTGGGCGGCCGGCGTTCGGGAGGCGGTTATTTCAGGAAAGGGACGCTATAGATAACTGATCTGCCAGCCAGGTGTCGTGTTCCTTCATTTATTTTCAATTACTTCGTCTCCGGAGCTCCGCTGAGAGCTGCCGGGTGTCAATTCATTTGGTCACCTCCGTGCCTGCCGCGCCTCTCCGGAGGCGCGCTCCGGTGCGGCGTGATCCGTCCCCAGGGGAGGCTGTTACAAAACAGCCCCGCTTCTCTTTCAGCTCCAGCTCAGCCTCCGGGCCACCCCCCGCCCCGTGACCCTGCTCAGGGTCGGCCTGGGGCTCTGGGAGCAGTGGTGTGAGCAGGCAGAGCAGAGAGGGGTTTGGGTGGGACGTTCCTCCCGCCCCACGGGGTGACACGACGGTGACAAGCACAGGTGGTGCCCAGCCCCTCACCTGCACAGGTCTCCTGCACAGCCCCTCCCCGAGCGCGTGTGGCTGTCATTGCGTGTGGGTGACAAGGACCTGAACCTCCCCGTCCCTGTGGCTCGTTGCTCTGAAGTCCATTTGCCGTTTGGAATGGGTTGGGTTGGAAAGGAGCTTGAAGATCACCTCGTCCCACCCCACACCTTCCATTATCCCGGGGTGCTCCAGCCTGGAACACTGCCAGGGATCCAGGGGCAGCCACAGCCGCTCTGGGCAACCTGTGCCAGGGCCTGCCCACCCTCACAGGGAGCAATTCCTTCCCAATATCCCACCTAACCCTGCCCTCCGGCAGCTTAAAGCCACCCCCTGTGTCCTGCTGTTCCATGCCCTTGTAAAGAGTCCCTCTCTCCCCTCGGGGCTCACTCTCTGTCTTCACTCTCGCTTTCACTTTGGGCCTTTTTTACCTGCCCGAGCTGCTCTCCGAGTGTGATCCGAGCCAACCCTGGCGTGTCCCGGCTCCTGCTGGCACCGCTGAGCTGGCGGGGCTGGTGACAGGGGCTCGCTGTCGGCAGCAGGGCCAGCTCAGCGCTGATGGTGACAACAGTGGGGACCAAGAAGGGCATGATGTCATTTTCAGATCCGCTGGGAAGTTTTCAGCAGCCACGTCTGGAAAAAAACATCATTTCCCCATGAAAAAAAGGGCACATTTGCTCTGGTTTCAATGAGAAAGAAATAAATAGAAAGCCTGGGAGTGACTGTCCTTAATTGATTAGTCATTTCTGCAGATGATAATTGCACATCAAAAGACTGAGATCCCACTGTTCCATGCAAATGTCCTCACGGAGAGCAGCAAGGCACAGGGGAAGTGGATACAGGAAACAAATCCTTTAGGAGCTCCCCGGGAGGATTCAGAGCTCCACATCAGGAAAACAGTTCTGTTCTAGACGTGCCTTGAAGAAACATCCTCAACCTCAGGCGCGTCCCAGGAGCGGAACCCGGAGAGGAAGGAGGCCAGGGAACACCCCGGTGAGGGGGTCTCCAGCCAGGGGAAAACATCCCTGCCTCAGACACCAGTGCAGAGCTTTGCAACGTTCTGCAGCTGCTGCTCCAGGGGCTGGCACGTGGCTGGAGCCCAGCACGACCCTCAGCCCCGTGGTTCGGAGCATCGGCTGCTGCCCAGGCCAGAGTGAGGTGGCCGGAGGAAGGAGCCTCTCAGTGACCGGGCTGAATTCAGAAGATGGACCTCCCACCCCTCCTGGGGCTTGGGCAGCATCCCCAGTTTCAGGTCCGTGGCCGTTTCGTGCCCACCCCGGGTGTGTCAGGGGTGCCCAGGCTGTCCCTGGCCCCGGCTGCCACCCCGGCTCCGCTCCGGGCCCGCGGGAGGATCCAGCGAGCTGCCAGCCCTGGTGTCTGGCAAAGGAGGCTTGTGAGCATGACTCAGTCAGCCTCCAAAAGCAGCAGCGAAAAACAAGAATCTGCTGTGAGCTGCATCTTGATTTTTAAGCCAATCTCGTGATGTTTTGCAGGGCCAGAGTGTGGCTCCATGATATCCGGGCAGTGCCGAAACCTGCAGGCGTTTTGGGGTTTTTGGGGGTGCAGATTGTCCTTTTTGTACACACTGGGGTGCTGGAGACCCTCTTTCCTGCAGGGAGCAGATCCCCCACACGCCCAGGGCTGCAATCACAGCACAGGTCACCCGTTTGAGGGGGTCATTTCTTGTCGGAGATATTCCAAAGGCTCCTGGCTGCCCTCAGAGATGCCCCCTCAACCTTGTGATGCCTCCAGGGATTCCTAAACCTCACTGAGAAGCTCTGAACAGCGGTGGGGCAACATAAGAATGGCCTCTTGTCTCTGCCTGGAGCTTTGTGAGGCCAGAGGTGTGAGAGCAGCGAGGTGCCCTCAGCCTTACACGGAGCACGGCCACAGCCGGGCAAGGAAGGGTTTCTGATGGTGGAGAAGCCATTCTGGAAATCCCTCCAGCCTGTCCCACGGTCCCTACGGCCAAGGGCGACAGCAGGGACTGAATTGGACCCTCTGCCTGGTCCCACCCGGCTCTGCACGCCCAGGTTCCTACGAGCATCACCTCCCGCAGGAGCCAAACCCACCCGGGTGCAATTCATCCTCCATCTCCCCATCCCCGTCACCGAGGAAGCCGCCCCGAGGATCCCCGGGGGAGGCTGGACGCCCTGCTGCCCCGGGGAGCAGCCACGGCAGGCGGGCTCGGAGCCGCTGCCCTCCGGTGTCTGCGGCGCGGGGGGACGGCCGGAGCTCCTTCCCTCTCTGTAGTCAGCGCGGAGAAATCGGCACTTGCAGGGCATGAGTCATCTGACCTATTTAGCCATCTTAGGGAGGGATGAATGACTCCTTCTGAGGGCTCCTCTCTCTCGCCTGTCTAGACAGCCAAGCTCTCGACTGCAAACACCTTCCCTGGCTCTCCGGAGCCCGCCAGGCTCCTTGCCGGGACGCGAGGGATGCTCCGCCAGGCGCGGGGCCGGATCGCACCTGGGCGTCCTCAGGGGGATCAGAGCTTGGCCTGGCTTCGCTTGCTCTGGGCGAGGGAAGATTTCAACACCCAAAAGGTGGGAATGCACTTCTGGAAAACACCGTCCGTGTCTGAGGAGGGTTTCGTGGAGCTGAGCTGGCTCAGGCTGTGCTGGTGCTGGGACGGGCCAGGACAGGACAGGACAGGACAGGACATTTCAGCCTGAACAACCCCTGTGTCAGCCAAGAACAGCCGGGGGTTTATTCCAGGCTAAGCCCTCTGGGTGGCTCAGAGCCCCAGCTCACCTGGGGCAGGTGCCATGGGATGCTCGAGCCTCTCCTTGTCCTCACACGGATGCAAAACAGAAAATGACGGTGCAGTTCAAAGAATCGCCCTAATCTTAGGGAAAAAACCCACAATTTTTGCAGTTTTTCTGTCATTCCTGGGACCACCAGGACTTTCTTTACACAGAAGGAAAACGTTCAAGCAAGCAATTGACATCTTTTCCAGGTTATCACGGTCTGTAGCTCACCCACCTCCGCCCCACATTGCAGCTCAGCTCCTGAGCCTTCCTCCACGGGAGCACGGGGGAGAGACCCAGAGATGCCAGGAGGTTCGGTGGCACGAGCAGAGGGAAGGCTTGGGAAGGGGGCACCAGAGGCACCAACAGGGCTCCAACACAGTTAGCAGAAAGCTGCACCTCTGGGAGTGAAAGTGCTTGGCTCTGTCCAAAAAAGAGGGACTTTGGCACTGAAAGGAGCCACTGGGTGACAAATGGCCCCGAGCCATCTTTTGTTTGAAAAGCAGGGGAAGAGTGAGTCACAGCGGGGATTGGACTCACATCTGTGCTCCAGAGCCCTCAGGCACATCCTGGATGCTGGGGATGAGGCACTGGAACCGATTTTGGAAAGCAGGCTCCGATACCAGCGACGCCACAGACGGGGAAAAACAGGGAAGCAGGCTGGGAAAAGGGATCACGGTGAGAGACGCGGAGAGGGCGCGGTTCCAGTTCAGCACAGGGCTGGGGAAGGCTCTGCGGCACAAGTGTGGCCGGGGGAAACCATCCCAGGAAAGGAAGGGCTCTTGCAGAGAGAGGAAGCAGGTTCAGCCCGAGCCAAGGGGCTGATGCTGAAGCCAACAAATTAAGGAGGAATAAGGGGGTGCCACCAGCCATGGCAGTGATCAGCCACCAAATCCGTGTGCAGGGCCCCGGTGCTCTGGAGGCACTGGGATAAAGCTCCACCAGCCACGTGAGAGAAGAGCTTTTGGTGAGCAGGGAGCCCTCAGGACGAGGATGTCTGCACTCCCTACGGGCTGGGCTTTGGGATCCGCAGCTCTGTGATGTGCACAGGGACCAGAGGCACCAGCCCGGCCCAGGAGCTGCTGGGGTGTGGCCCTAAGTGCTTCTGGCTTGCGCCAAACCCACCTCCAAGGTGCCTTCAGCAGGGTGGGGAGGGAGCCAGGTCCCAGCAGCAGCTCCTCCTGCAGAAGACATCCCTGGCCCTGTGGCATCAGCCCCTCTCTTCCGGCAGCGGGAGAGGCTTTGGGAGCATGTTGGAATGTCTGTGGGGTGACTGAAAGCCCCCAAGGACTCAGGAATTTCTCACCCAGGTCCTCCCACCCTTTGCTCCTGCCCTTTGCCACCGGAGCCAGCCCTTCCCCAGGAGACGAGACCACATTCAAAATTAATATATATTTTTATTGAATAGTTGCTCTAAGTGGGCTTGTGAAGCCACCTGTAGAATCACTTCTTTCACCTCAGGAGTGGTTCTGTAACAGTTATCAGCTTTGCGAGAGAGGAAAACCAAACAGAAGAGGGTGCAGTAAAATAAATAGGTTTTTTTTTTTCTTATCTTTAAAATAAACTTTTCAAATAAATACTTTGGTTTTTTAATTTTTTTTTTCCCTTGAAAGGTACAAGAGTATTGTCAAAAAAAACAGCCATCAGGTTATAAACATATATTATACCTTATAGAAAGGGACTGGAACGGAGAGAGCCGGGGAGGGATCTTTACACGCTGTACAGAAGGGTTTTGTACCCAGGAACTCGGGATGAGAGCCTCGGGATCCTGGGGCTGTCCTGTGGAGCCCAGCGGGATCTTCCCAGGAGAGCTTTGTGCTGAGGACACCGGGGAGGAGGAGGATGCAGGGCTGCCAGGAGAGCATCCCGATGGAACGGGGCAAAGGGACAAGGTGGGGACCGGCCAGGCCTGGGACTTGGGGTGACCTTGGGACAGAGGGTGCGGGACCTCCTCGCCCAGACCCAGCTCTGCGGGGTGGGATTGGTCCCGCTCGTGACAAAACCCTTCGGGGGCAGCAGGAGAGGGGCCCAGCGCCGCCTCCCTCACACGTTCCCGCTGCCCTGGAGGGCTGGGACCGCTTCCCATCCACCCAAAACCCCTCCTGCCTGCCGTGCCCCTCCAGGGAATCCCGGGACTGTGCCCTCAGGGGACACTTCTGCAATGTCACCCCAGGCAGGAGAACAGATCCCAGCTCCCAGCTCCCAGCTCCCAGCTCCCAGCGCGGCTCCAGGAGGGTTTGCAGGAGATCCCGGTGCTCACGGAGAAATACCGCACAGCAAACTGAGCCCCAAGAGGTCCCAGCTCAGATTTGGGCCCCCTGCACCAGTGAGCATCCCACGGGCTCCGCAGGCTCCTCGGAGGAGCCAAGCCTGAGCTGGGTCCTGTTAAAGCGTGAGCTTTGGGCTGGGGGTCAGCCCTTACCACGTTCCTATCACAAACATTCCACCTCCCAGCGTCTGAACACCTCCCAGCCTCCTCCAGCCTCGGGACACCCCGGAGACAGAGCGGCAGCAGCGGTGCTGGGAACAGGGGCTTGGGGCACAGTGGGCTCCCTCCCCGTGCCAACCCCACAGCGGCTCCCCGCAGCCCCGGCTCATCCCTCTCTGCCACACTTCAGAGCCGTGCCCAATCTCCGACTCCAGGCTTTGGGTCAGTGGCATTTGCCCTCCAGTCTCTGGGTTCACCCCTGGAGACGGGCAGGAGTGAACTCAGTGGGATTTCAGGGGAATCTGTGAGTCACAAAGAGCTCCCCCCGTTCTCTGGGGCGCTGATGCTTCTCAGGGATGAGTGGACAGCCGCCCAAGGACCTCTTCGGCCCTTCCAGCAGGAGGGCTGGGGGTGGGATGGGAGGACCCAGCCTGGTCCCCATGACCCCTCCCCACTGGGACTGATTTGCCAGTGGGGAAAAAGGGGAGCGGGACCAAGGGAAGCCTTGGAGGAAGCAAAATACATCAGAGGCTCTTGCGTGGATGGAGCTTCGCAGTCCTGCGTGGGAAAAGGAGGCTCTGGATGGGGAGCAGAGCGGGAGGAGCTCAGGTCCTGCTCAGCAGCTCCTGCCTCCTGCTCCTTTGGCACCTGAACCTCTTTCCCTGCCTCAGTCTGCCCCCAGCCCTGCGTGTTCCCTGGCAGAGGAAAGACAACAACCCAGGAACGTTCCCTCAGAGCGCGGATCTGTCCCTGCGGGAGAGCAGAGGGCTCCATGTGACGCTCCCAAAAGGAAACCAAAAAAGACACGTCAGGACAGAGAAACCCGGCTGCTGGGACAGGCAGCTGCAAACAAACACCCCGAGCAGATGGATCTGACTCACGGAGGGTGGGGCAGGAAAGGGGCTCCCAACCCCAACCAGGACCGGGGCCCTCTCCGCAGGCAAACCAAACTGCCGGAGGTGGGGATGGAGCAGGACGGATCTGGTCGGAGGATGTTGGGAAAAGCTTGGGGAAAGAATCCGAGGCTGCCCACAGCCTTCCCCACCACAGCCGAGCTCGGTGAACCAGAGCTTTGGGTGCTTCTCCTTGGAGAGCTTTTGGTGCTTCCCAAGCTCTGCTGAGTGCCGAGAGCAAGGAAGGGAAATGTGCTGAGGAGCCCCAGAGGGGTGGGCACCAGGAACTCCGGGTGAACACCTGTCCCCACGAGCAGGGCAGAGCCCAACAGGCTCCTCCAGCCCCCGCAGGTCCTGCCCGTGGCTCTCCCGTCTGCCCTCCGTGAACACAAAGCCCTGCTCTGGTCCAGCAGCCCTCGGTGCCCAGCCAGGGCTCTCCTCCTCTCCGCTCCCACCGATCATGGAACCATTCCTGCTGGAAAAGCCCTCTAAGACCCCTGAGTCTGAACATTAACCCAGCACCGCCGAGCCACCGCTGAACCATGTCCCCAAGTGCCACACTTCCGCAGCTTTTAAACCCCTCCCCTTCTACACGTCCAGCATCCCACGAAACGCCTCTCCCAGGTTTGTCATCCCACGGAGAGGAGCCCTTCCAGAGCCCTGGCCGTGCTCCTCAGCCCTCACCGGGCTGTGGCACCCGTCCCTGGTGGGAAGGGAGCTGCTGCACTGCCCCAGAAAAAGCCCCTCAGGTGGAAGCTGCTGGCAGTCCCGGCCTCCCGCCAGCTGCTGAAGGTAACTGTGCTGCGGTGGCCGTGCCAAGCGGGGCTGGCTCTGGGGAGCGGATCCATGGGCAGCCTTCCCCTCATCCCCCAGCTCCAGCACCTGGGGGAGGTCACCCTGCGCTCGCATGACTTGGGAGGCCGTGAAAATGATGAAGCTTCACATGTTGAGTCATTCCACCATCAGGAGAGGAAGCAATGAATTGCAAAGATACAGAGGTGGTAACTAAATTTACAAGTGGGATCCGTTTAAAAAGGAGGAAGAAAAAAAATCAAAGTAGAGCAAGTTGGAAAATTCTGTTCATTAGTTTTCTTTAAAAAGTTTCAATGAACTGTTTCACATTCTCATTCAAGGGAGACAGTTCCTCCAACCCACAGGGAAAAAGGGACCTTTTCTCCCTAAAAACGCTCTCTGGCTTTCATGAAGAAGGAGTTTAATCAGCACCAACAGAAGAGTGAACTGAGCCTTCCAAAGGAAGGGGACTCCTGGAGGAAGCGTCTCCCCACAACATCACCTGGAAGCAGGGAGCCAAGCAATTATTGGCATGAGGATAAATATATTTGCAATGTATTTTGTGTTTGCTGCCACGGGAATGGTCTCAGAGGGGCTCACACCTACAGGGCGTCCCCTGAGGAGGTCGTGGCCTCAACATCCAGATGATTCCAGAGTCCAGGCTGGCCCCAGGGATGTAAAATGCACAGATGGGGCTCTGTCCCTCCCCGATGCCAGGAGATCCCTCTGCATCCCAGAGCATCGTCCTGAGGTACCCACGGATCTCCCCACATCCCTCCCCGGGCTCTCGGCGATGTCAGGGAGAGGATTTCACTCACGTCCATAACACTCTCCAGCACAAACCTCCCACCAGGGATGGGATTCGTCCCCCCTTCCCCTGGGAGCCTCGAGTTCAATGTTTGGGTGCCATTTGAGTCAAGGGAGCCGGGCACTGCCAGCTCAGGATTTAGTGAATAACGCTTCCAAGCAGGATGAATCACTCCCTGGAACCGCTCTTCCCCGCAACAGAGGGAGCCTGGATCCACCACGGTTTTTAGAAAGCGAATGGATGGAAAGAGGAGTCCCACAGTGAGATTCCACTTCTGCCTCACCCCCCAGCCAGCACTGAATCTCCCCCTCCCTGCAGAGCAGACCCCCCAGACAATCCGTGCTCCTCCCTTTCCCCCTCTCCCCTTCCCTGGGAACCAAGGGTCTGGGATTGGCGATGGACTGACTGGGAAATCATCTTTTCCAGCCTTTGCAAGTGCACCAGGAAGCCAAGCCTTGTACCTGGCACCGTTCACAGCAGTATCATGAATATTATTAGTAATAGACCTACCCATCCTAACGTTATATTTATATATACAAAAATAGATCCACAGAACTCTACGGGAAGAGGTGGCTGGGAGGAGGCGACGGCCGGGCCCCGGGAGCTGGGGCTCGGAGAAGCCGAGGGATGTGTTGCATATATTTCTCCAGGGGCACCACTCCCTCCTCTCTGTGCTCACACACCTGGCAGGGGGCACAGGCAGGCAGAGCCGAGCTCCAGGACACCGTCCCGGCTCCAAACCCCCCCGAAGGATGCCAGCGGGGTCACAACCAGCAGCTGGCACTACGCAGAGATGGGGCTGCGCCCAGGACCACCAGGAGTCCCCCGGCCACAGCAAGCACTCGGGGTTATTATCATCCCAGCAAGGAAACGCGGAGCCCTGACCCGGATTCCAGAGTCCGTCTGCTCTGCAGATGGCCCAGCCCCAGGGCTTCCTCCAGCCCCGTTCCCGGTTCTCCGTGGGTGGCACAACTCCCTCAGAGAGGCGAGGACTCGGAGGAAACTTGGCAGGGAGGGAAGGTCGGGGTCCCCAACTTCGACACCCCCTCCTGCTCTCCGTGTCCTCCAGCCCCACGCCGGGTGACAGAAGCCCCCGCTGGGGAGTCCCCGGAGCGGTGGCTGCTCACAGTTGGCTTTGCCATACTTTTTTAAAGTGAATTCAGTGCTGGTGGAAGGTACCAGATCGGGGTTCGAGCACGGAGCCGGTGCCTGTGGCATCTGCTGGGGGGTGGGATGGAGCCGGGCGGCAGCTCCCACCTCAGGCAGCCCTCCAAGGCCGGGAGAAATGAATGGCAATTTCCAAGCAGCTCCTTGTTCTCAGCCAAATCCCGGAGGGGACCTTTCCCTTGCTGCAGTCGGGCAGGAGCGAGTGGGCTGGGCTGCCTCCGATAGCTCCTTCCCCTGCCAGAAGGTTTCTAAAGCTTCCCACACCTTCTCTTCCTCTTTGAGACAGAAAAACACGGTGCCACCTCATTTTGGAGCTCGCTCGCTTCTCCCAGTGGCTTCCAAGCCTGGAGGGAAGCCACCGCCACTGGTGAGACCCCTGAGCACCCCAGGCCACCTTTGGCCACCTGAGGGGAGAAAGGCCACCCACGGAAAGTGCTGGAGAGGGAGAAAGAGTGGGAGGAGGAGGCCTGGCTCTCGAGGGGCTCTCCCGCAGGGATGCACTGACCTGTCTCCTCCCCCATGGATAAGGACCACGCTGTGGGGCAGCTCCTAAAACTGTGGAGAGCAGAGTCCTGGGGAGCCCCAGGTCACCCTTCCTGTGGGGGCAGAGCCCCAGGGACCCTCTGGGTGACCTTTCCCTGTGGGACACAGCCAGGGAGGGCACCCTCGGCTCGCTCTGCCTCTCCTGTCCCTCTCCCGCATGTGCAAAACCACTGCCACCCCCAGCTCGGTGCCAGCTCCCCCGGCCACCCAGACAGGGCGTCCCAAAGCCTGGGGGGCCCCCGGGTCACCCGTCCCAATCCCGGAAGGTGATGGTGGGGAGGGGGGGGCACTGTGGAGCGGAGGGAGCCGAGGGAGGAGGGGCATGGAGGAGAGAAGAGGAGGAGGAGGAGGAGGGGGAGGAAGAGGAGCACAGCCCACTTCTCCTCCTCGGGAGGGTCATACCGGCTTGTCCAGCGTTTTGGGGAAGGGCGTGCCGCTGGAGGAGGAGATCTTTCTGCAGACCGTGTTGGTGTGGCTCTGGCAGCGGCAGCCGGGGCGTTTCAGGCCGTCATAACCCCGCTGGCAAAGTTTGAGGCACCCCAGGGTGGGAAAGTAGCAGCAGAGGCAGGGCATGAGGAGGGACAGGACGCTCATGGCAGCCCAGCGGGCGCAGCAGGAGCCCGGCCCGCAGGAGCAGGGGTCGTCGGCGCAGGTGTCCTCGTCATCGGTGGAGCAGTGGTAGAAGAGCCCCTTGACGCAGCAGAGGCAGGTCCCGTAGTCGAGGAGGCTCTCGGCGGAGCAGAGGCAGCGCTGGTTGCAGAGCCAGCAGGACGGGAGGCTGCGGGCGGCCGTGCACCGGGCGCAGCGGCAGCGCCCGCACGCCTCGCACAGCAGCAGGTGCCCGTGCGCCGGGGCCGGCTCCGCGCCCGCCTTCCGCGGGGACTCCTCCGCCTTCAGCTCGCCGGGACGGGGCTGCGTCCGGACCAGCGAGTGCCCGGAGTGCGACGGCGTCAGGCTGCTCAGCAGGCGCTGCTCGGAGGCCGTGGTGCTCTGCGACACCGAGCTGGCCGTGCTGGAGTGGCTCAGGTGCGGCTGCAGAGGCGGCATCTGGTGCTGCTGGCTGTGGCTGCGGTGCAGGTCCTGGAAGGTGGAAGACGCCAGGCGGTCCTGGGACCACTCCTGCTTGTGCGGGGGCTGGGACAGAGAGGGGTTGGAGCGGGCTTGCTGGAAGCACGCCGCCGGTCTCTCCACGTAGTTGTTGCTGGCACGGATGGAGCGGATTTGGTCGATGGACAGGACCTGCTGGAAGTCCTCGGCGGGTGGGTCCATGGTCTCGTCACAGCTGAGTTCAGCCACGCTGGAAGAGAGCTGCATTTCCAGGAGCCGGGAAGCCCTGCGGCATCAGGGCACATCTAAAAATCCTAAAGGATGGGGCAGGAAGAGAGAAAATATTCCTGTTACGGGATCCATCCATCCGAATCATTGAATCACAGACTGGTTTGGGGATGGAAGGGACCTTAAAGCTCGTCTCGTTCCAGCCCCCTGGATCTTCCACTGGACCAAAGCAGGACACAAAGTCTGACCAGAGAACTCCAAATGGAAGGATTTCCAACAATCAGACGTGGCTTATTTCTGTGCCTGGGAATACTTAGGCTGGACTCATCCCAAGGGAAGGGCTGTCAGATCTGCCCCTCGACCCCGGCGGGCACAGCCTCTCCCCATGCTTTGGAGCCTCTCGTGTCCTTCCAGAGGACTTCCCACCCCTCACCAGCACCTCCTTCTCCTTCCCCGGGGACACGTGCTGGCCCTCTCCAGAGGAGGGGAAATGGGAAGCGGTGACTTATCCAGAGGCATGGCAGAGCTGGGAGCAGCGTCTCCCTCAGAGCAGGGGCTCTCTCTGCTTTGGGGGTTCCCAGCACACGCTGAGCACTGGGAGCACTGGGATGGGGAACCCGAGCATAGCTAACTTTAGGCAACAGCAGTGACAAATCAGAATCATGGAATTGTTAAGGTTGGAAGAGCCCTCTGAGATCAGCAGCTCCAGCCATCAACCCAGCACCGCCACCACGTTCACCACTAAACCGTGTCCTCGAGGGCCACATCCACATTTTTTTTTAACACTTCCAGGAATGTGTTCAAAAAACTAATGAGCCCCACGTCTGGCCGAGGACAGGACTATCCCACAGACTCCCAGTCCTGGTGGACCGCAGCCTCCCATTACCCCAGCCACAGCCCAGGAGCCAATTTACCCCATCAGGAGCACTGGGAAGGGCAGGTTTCCCTTCAAACCTGGCACAGACACGAGGGAAGGCAGCTTTGGCACAGGCAAGCCCCGTCGTGTCCCTCACACCACCCTGCCGTACCCTTTGCCGTTGTTTCCAGGACGTGGCACTTCCCGGGTGGCAGTGCTGGCAGCAGAGCCTGCCGTGCCCGGGAACGTCAGCACCACTGAGGGCCGTGGGACGGGGCAGGCAGGACCCCGTGTCCCACCACTCCTCGTCCTGGCAAGTGACCCCACGGCACCATCTCCAAACCCTGGTCTGCCAGACCCCCTCAGGGAGAGCCCTGGTGGGGCTGGGAGAGGAGAAGGAGTAGGGGGCTTGTCCCAAGCCGCGGGACAGCTCCCGGCCTTGGGAGCGAGGGAGGCACAAAGCTCCCGCTCCGGCCGCCTGCCCACGGAGGTGCCCAGAGGACGGACATCGCTCGCCGCACGCCAGAGCCCAGCCACGAGCTTCCCCCGGCACTTCCAGCCCCGATTTCCATATGGGATATGTGCTTCCCGTGCACAGCCAGCTTCCCCGGGACAGAGGCGTTCTCCGCTGGCAGATCACAGCAGTGATCCCTCAGTGACACGGACATTGTCGCGGTGCCCGGGCCCGCAGGAAGACGCCGTTCCAGGAGGAAGCTCCCTCCGGCGCTGCCCGCGCTCAGCAGGACGGGGCGGCCGCCGCTTTCAAGTAGGTGAAGGGGCCACAGGTAGAATCTGCTCATGCAGCAGAGAGAGGCAGAGGGAAGATTGATTTTCATTAGCTAGGCTGACCTTGAGGAGCCGGCAAAAGCAAAGGCAACTTACTTTGACTGTTCAAGCAAGATCTCGTCTCTCCCATCCCCCTCTCTGGAAAGAAAAGGCAACTGATCTGCTCAGATTTGGGGTTTTGCCCGCTCCGTGCACTTCCCCGTGTGGGGGGATGCAGGCAGCGAGGAGTCGCTCGCCCAGGACACCCACAAGTGATTTGGGTACCCTCTTCTGTCACAGCAATACCAAGGAGAATTCGGAGGGCACGGCCGTCCCAGGGAAGGTTTGTGAGCGCCCTGCCGGGATGGGAACAGCCAGAGGCAGAGCTCTCCTGGCTGTCACCTGCTGCCACCGAGCTCCTCACCTGGGAGGGTCTGGCTGAAGCACAGCCTGGGGGCCTGAAGCCCCAGCGCTCCCTGAAGAGGGATGACCCATCCCAGCCTGCGGCTGGGGCTGCGCGGAGGGGAGCGGGGAGCAGCCTCGGTGCGTTCCCACAGCCCTCATGACCCAGATCCCGTCCGGACGGGATCATTCAGGGGACGATGCTGGTTCCAGCCCGGGGCAGCTGCTCACACCCGGGTGTCCCTCCCCACTCACCTGGGCTCAGTACTTTGGCATTCGGACTTGGCCAGTGAGACCAACCCCGTGAGGGTCCTGGGGGGGGCTTGAACCATGGGGACCCCCAAAGGGAGAGACCCCACAGAGGGTCCCGCTACCCTGGAGCCGATGGGGCTGAGAGATAACGGGCAGCCAAAGGACTGGCCCAGTGCAGGGAACCCCAGTCCTCTGAGGGTTGCCTCCAGCCGGGAGCTCAGGAGGCACAAGGAGACCCCTGAGCCCGGCTGGGGCAGGAGGGACACCGTGAGGAGGAACCGAGCCCCGGGGACACGGACAGAGAGGAGCTGGCTATCGGCTGTGCCGGACACTCCAGGTCGGGGGACAAGGCTCAGACACAGCGTACTGGAAAGGACAGATGTCGGGAGCATCCCCAGCACTGGGCTGGGCCCGAATGCCCCCGGAGCTGTGATTCCAGGTGCAGGGATCAGGCGAGGACCTGGACTCACTGGCTGGGGGCAGGCAAATGTCCCTGTGGGAGCCAAGGGGAGCTGGGCAGAACATCTGTGGTTCCTCCAGAGGGGCCGAATGACCGGAGCTGGAACCCCGCTTCTTCCTCCTCCCCATCCCGGACAGTCCAGTGCCCCCACTCCCTCCCAGCCCTGCCTGCTCCAGCCCGATTCCAGGGCTGCAGTCAGTCCTTATCCCAGCCCCTCCGAGCTGAGCATCCCCGGGGCTCTGCTGCACCCCTCCCTGCCTACCTGCCCGGCTGGAGGGGCCCGGGGCAGCGTCCCCCAGCCTCCTCCTCCTCACACCCTGCCTGCCAGGCGGGCATGCCAGCCCCGGAAACCGGGCCAGCTTTATGGCCACCACCAGCCCCAAACATATAAAGTTCGTGTGATAATGGGCCAGAGGAGGGATCGTAAAAGCAAATGATTTACAGGCTGGAGGTGGCTGCGAGCCGGGGGCAAGCGGCTCAGGGCGCCAGGTGGGAGAAAAGGGACCCCCTCGCCGTGTCTGGGTGCTGCGGGGTGGAGCGGGGTGCCGGGGGGAGGCTGAGCCCCCGGCCCCACTCCGCGCGCAGCCCACGCGGGGCTCGCACCCGGCGCGGTCCCGCAGCCCCTCCACGCACACGCAG
>VZTI01000067.1:68116-82412 GCA_013397865.1 Struthidea cinerea | reverse complement strand
TGGGAGGAGGGAGGAGGAGGGATGGAGGGAGGAGGGAGGGACCTGGCGCTGCCCGGGAGCATCGCGCTCCCCCTCGCTCTGCGCTGCCTTCCCGGAGCTCTTAACGCTTTACCCAAGTGGCGTCATCCCGCTGAAATGGACTCGGCCCATTAGCGGCCCCGCAGAGCCCCGCAGCGCTCCCCAGGCGCCGCTGCCGCCCAGCCCCGCCGCGGGATGCTCAGCCGCTATTTAAACGCTTCCGTCTGCCCCGGGCTCCGCGTCCCTCCCTGCGCCCCCCGGGATGGCCCTCCCGCGCCCCGGGCCGGTGTTCCCCTGTGCCCACCGGGACAGCCCCCGCTGGGGACACAGCAGCGACACGGGATGGGCTGGGGTCGGTGCGACACCGTGGGCAGGTCGTGTCGGGTTGGGCCGCAAAGGGCCGGGCGCGGCTCGGGATCCGTCACCTCGGGTTTGAGCCGTAAATCGCCCTGAAACGGGCGCAGTCACCTCAGGGAATCATGGAAAAGGTGGGAAAAGACCTCTGAGGTCATCGAGTCCAACCTTCTCCCAGCTCACCTCTTCCCGGGGGACACCGGGGACAGCGCAGGTGCCATCCACCTCCGATACTTCCCCAAAGTCCAAACCCACACCTGAATTAGCTCCTGTAAGAGACGCTCAGGGCGGAGAGGCTGGAGAGCAGCTTTTCCACGCTGAGACCCACAGAACCAGCCCACACACGTCCCACTCTCCCAGAAACAAAAAGCTTGGGCTCACAGTCCAAGCAGGACCTGGATCTTCCATCCCAGAGGTTTTCCCGAGTTGCTGCATTTCCCTGACCGTGCTTCAGGCTCAGGGATCCTTGTGACACCCCTCAGCCCGTTTATAAGTAAAGCGGACCTGGCTTGACGGTCCCAAAGACACAAGGCCACCCTGATGACACTGGACGTCCCCTACGGACCCCACCAGAACCCCCCACCCTCCCTCCATTCCTCTTCCAGGGTGGTCACCCATCCTTCCTGGGAATGCTCACCAGATGAGCAAAGCGACATCCCCAGCTCAGGGAGGGCTCGGAACCTGTCTCAGACTGTCAAAGGTGAAGCCACCAAGCCCTCAGCCCCCTCAGCCAGGTCCCCAGCAGCACAGGAGCCCCTCGGGGAGGGCAGGTCCCCGGGCTGGGTGGCAAATGCAGGGTCCGAGTGTGTGAGAGCAGGATGGGGACAGAGGGGAAGAGAAGGACCGGGAATCAGAGGGATAAATCCGGCTCTGCCGCTTGTGGCTGTAACAGATGGGACAAACCAGGATGATCCCGCAGATCTCAGGGGCTCCCTCCCAGCTGATGCCAGCAGAAGCACTGGAATCCCCCCAGCTGGGGCCACTGTACCACACGGTGCCCAGCTGAGCCTTTCCAGCCTAATTTTTAGGCATTTCTAGGCTGAGGGTTTCTCCATCTCCATGGGGTCCCAGCAGGGATTGCTCCTCCAGGAGTTTCTCCAAGAAGAACGAGTCCCTGACAGCATCCCTCATCCCCGGCTCCAGCTCAGAGCCTTCAGGCTGAATCCCCATGCGCTCCCACCGGCCCCTCCTCTTCTCCCCATCGCTCTCAGCTCCCTCTTTAAAGGCACAGAAAGGATCCGAGTTGCCCAATTCCCAGCCAGCTGGCTGAGAGCACCTGACTGCTGGGAGCACGTGTGATGTCCTCCCTTTCTCCCAGCCCAAATCTCTCACTCCCACCTTGAGGTGCCGGTGATTCAGGCTTCCCTCGCTGGCTCACAGCATCCCAGCGCAGCCTGCGTCGTGCTCAGCCGGCGCCGCTTTATTCCTCACTCGCTGCCGAGGGAGGGCCAAAAAGGCATGAATGCAGAGCTCCCGGGAGGAGTGGGAGGGTGGGAAGCGCAGGGAGAATAGCAGCCTCCCGGTGAGTTATTGACCACAGCACCGCTGGAGAGGAGGGCTGGGAACCCGCGCGCGTTTGCAAAGCAGGAAAGTTTAGAGCCTCCCCCAAAGGAAGGGTCTGGGATGGAGCCCCCCCTGCTTCGGGGGGGTTTTGGCTGTTGGGAGAGGGATGTGGTTCCTCCCGAGGAGCTGTGGCGGAGGAAGGTGTGAGACTTCTGTAGGTTTCTGGCCATCTCTCCCCGCGTGGGGTGTGTGGGAGCAGGGACTGAACCGCCCTCCCACAGCCCACGCTGTGCCCGCTGTGCCCCACGCTCTGCACCCCACCCCAGCTCCTCAGCTCACCTCTGGGGCTGGTCCCACTCCTCATCCCAGTGGAAATCCACCACCTTGCAGCCCTTGAAGGCCGCTGGGGTCCTGCCCGAAGTAGCTCCTGGGTGTCCCATTTGTGTTTGAGGCTGTCAGTGCACATCCTGCCTGGGCAGCTGAGAGCACCGAGACACCGACATCGGGATGGACATCCCGGGGTTCCCAACTCTGGCTAAGCCTGCTCAGCAGGGCCCCAGCTCCTGTTGCTGACCCCTGCATTTGGAGAACCCCCATCCCCACCAATCGCCACAGACCATCAGCAATTCCTCCCCGCTCTGCTCTTCCCATTCCCCCTGCACATCCCCAACAGCCCCAAAAGCATGGGGAGTCACTCACTTTAATTTCCCTTCCCAAAAAGTGTTTCTCTGCATCCACACCTTGGTCACAAATCCGAAGGAGCTCGGTCTGAAGCCTGGAGAACTTAGTTGGGATTTTAAAACATTCAGGAGAGCTCAGCACCATTTTCCTCACAGATTTTTCAGCCACCTCTGAGCCTGACCAGCTCCAGCCCTGCCTGAGCCCACAGTCAGACAATTCACCCCTGGGAATCAGCCCGGGAGTGGGCAGGAGAGCAGGACATCCCAGAGCAAGGCTGAAGCTGCCTGGTCTCTCCTGCTGCTGTTTGCCAAGCCTGGGCGCAGGCGGAGGGTAATTCATCTCCAGTTAAAGATGATGCAGGGGAGGGAGAAAAAAAAAAGAGAGAGGAGAAAGAGAACACGCGATTCCCCTGATTCAATCAGCCAGAAACAAGGAGGTGCTGGTGCCCTCTAATTTGGAGATTCACAGATTTTAGGGCCAGAAGGGACCGTGATGCTCATCTAGCCTGACAGTCTGTATTATGTAAAAGCCACTTGAAGCCAGACAGTGCCACGAGCTTTTCAGAAGCAACAGCCAGCACCGGGGAACTTATTAAAGGACTGTGATTCTCCCGAGGTGGGGACATGTGGCTCCCAGCACGCTGGGAGAGGAGGAGGCCGGGTACACCCACCCGGCTGGGCTTCGGCTGAACAGACGGCAGCGCTGGGGGAGAGGAAACATCACTTCCCTTCCCTGTCATGCAGCTCCTTCTCACAGAAAGAGGGATAAGCACGGAACAAAACAACCCCTTCCTTGTGTTTTCCTTTCGAGTGTTCCCTCGTCCCTGGGAAGAAAACAGGGATGCTGGCCCTGAGACGTTCCTTGCCCACTTTGGGGCCAAACCCCACGGTTTGCGGTGTGGGAGCTGAGCCTGCCTCTCCGGGAGCCGGATCCGGAGCTGCGAGCTGAGCCTGCAGCAGCCGGAGGTGTAGTCATTGACTGCAATGAGAGTTTCCCTCTGAAGATGGAGCCAGGCAGCATAAAACATCAATAAAGCGCTCAGGATGCGTCCCTTAATGAGCTGAGATCGTAACACGCTGCCAGAGCCTGCCAGAGCTGCCCATTCTGTCGGGAGAGAGGAGCAGATTCTGCCGGGGAAGTGTTAAGTGGGTCCTGCTGACTCATTGATGCAGATGGTTCCGGCCCCGCGCCGAGCGGGAGCAGCGTCTCCGGGGGCTCTCCAGTGAGCAGGGATCCGGCACCTCACCCCGGCCCGAGGGGACAGTAGGACAGGGAAATGGTTTCCCGTGGCGTGATTTCCCAGTCCCGCCGTGTACAGCGAGCACCGAGCGCTGGCTGTGCCTGTGCATCGTCACTGTGAGGGTGTGAGGCCCTGGCACAGGGTGCCCAGAGAAGCTGTGGCTGCCCCTGGATCCCTGGCAGTGTCCAAAGCCAGGCTGGACGGGGCTGGGAGCACCCTGGGACAGTGGAATCCCTGCAGGGGATCAAAACTAGAGGATCTTTATTTAATGTGCCTGCCAACCCAAATCATTCCATGATTCCATGATCCGTGGGCTCCCCACTCTTCCACAGCAGCTCTTCTTCCACAAAACACGTTTGTCCTGCCCAAAGCCACATCCCCTCCCAGCAGAGGAAGCAGATGTGGCTCAAGCAGTGTTGGCTCCAAAGGTGAGACCCTGACCCCGAGCTCCTGGGGAACCTGAGCAGGGGGGGTGAGGAGACACTGAGACGTAAAGGGGTGGGTGACACAAGCATTTCCTTGCTGGGAAATTGTGAACTCCACCTTCCAGCTCCCTGGGAAGTGTCTGGGCACTGCTGTGCCTGTGGTACAGCTCTGGCGCTGGATCCTGCCCAACACCCACTGCTACATTGCCATTGGGGAATCGAGTGACAAAGGGCTTGCACCCTGCAGACCCTGAATGTCCCCAGAAAGCCCTTGGAGCACCGGTTCCTTTGCCAAGTCACACCCTGCCCCTGCAAGACACGTTTCACACCCAGCCCGTGCCTTTGCGGCCCCTTCACCCCTGCCTTGATGGGGACGTGATGCTCCCATAGTGTCTTTTCTGTCCCCAGGCCCTCAGGGCCCTCTCTCTCCCTGGCTCTCTGCCCTGTGCTCCCTGTGATGCTCCTCAGGCGGTCCCGGATCATTGCTGGGAGCAGCCACCACCCATTGCTCCAGGTCTCCTTCTTCAGGCTTTCCGGTGATCCCAGACTGAGCTGCACTACCGGTACCACACGTACCAGGGATCCCACATACCCCAGGGATCCCACATACCCCAGGGATCCCACATACCCCAGGGATCCCACACGTACCAGGGATCCCACATACACCAGGGATCCCACACATACCAGGGATCCCACACGTACCAGGGATCCCACATACCCCAGGGATCCCACATACCCCAGGGATCCCACACGTGCCAGGGATCCCACATACCCCAGGGATCCCACATACACCAGGGATCCCACACGTACCAGGGATCCCATGTGCACCAGGTATCTCACATGTACCAGGTACCCTACATGTCCCAAATGCCCCAGAGGTACCACGTATCCCGTGTACACCCGGGATCCCAAATGTCCCAGGTATCCCGTGTACACCAGGGTATCCCAAATGTCCCAGGTATCCCACCTACTCCAGATATCCCAAATGTCCCAGGTACCCCGTGTACACCAGGGTATCCCAAATGTCCCAGGTACCCCGTGTACACCAGGGATCCCAAATGTCCCAGGTACCCCGTGTACACCAGGGTATCCCAAGTCCACCAATGGACACCGGGATCCCTCCTGCTGCTGCTCCAGGCCGCTCAGCTCCCCCCGAGCAGCCACCCTCCCACCCTGCAGCTCTCCCAACCCTTGCTCCCTCCCAAGCCGGCACGCCCGTCCCGAGCATCCTCCCTCACCTGGGCACCACCCTTCCCGCTCCCGCACCCCGCGGAGCAAACCCCGCTCCCCAGGGATGGATGGGAGGGGCCGGGGGGAGGCAGCTCCCCCCAAATTCTGTGCCTTCAGCACTTGGAGTCCCCGTTTCAATGTCACTTTAACTCGAGCGCGCGTGTGCCGGGGAGCAGGGCTCCGTATTAAATTGCCAAGCCGGTCACATGCTGCTGGGATTTGGCCGTAGCTAAGCAGCACCGCCCCCGCAGTCACTTTTTTGGCTGGTGACTCCTCTGCTCGGCGTAAGGCAGAGCCGGCAAAGAATAGGAGAAACCGGAGGGGGAAGGAAAAAAAAAATTAATAAATAAATAAGAAAAAACCAGGCGAGTCATTGTGAATGTCAGGAGCTCCTCGGCTGCGGGTGTGACAGCGATCCTCCCCCTCCAAACTCGCTCCGGGTGAGAGCCAAAGAGAGGATTTCATTAGGATCTGGTAGCAGGCTATTTTCAGAGCTGACATCCTACCCACGGCTAAAAATAGCCGGTCCCCTCCACGCAAACCAGGGTTTCTGTTCTTTCAAACTTTAATAAAACCCGGTGAGGCTCAGACCTTCCTTTCTCCCCGCACTTTGCTCCCTTCCTTGCTCCGTTCCTCTCCACCATTCCTTGCCTTCCCTGTTCTCCACCGCTCATTTCCCGGGTGTCCTCTTTGCTCCGGTCCAGTCGCCGGTACCGGAGTGGGGATGGAGCTGTCACCGTGGCAGGGCTGGGGAGCCGAGGGCTGGGGTCACCTCCTTCCCAAAAGCAGCGTCCCGCACCCAGCTCAGGGGCTCTGGGAGGCCGGGCAGGCAGAGAGGGCTTGAACCCCCCGAGGTGCTGCCAGGCACTGGCAAGGAGCATCCCTCTGGAGCCTGGAGCATCCCTCTGGAACCTGGAGCATCCCTCTGGAGCCTGGAGCATCCCCCCGGAGCCCCAAGCATCCCTGTGCAGCCCAGGATGCTCCAGGGAGGGACCACCCGCTGCCCCAGGGTATCACCCCCACCACAGGAAGATGCTTCGCTTTGGTGCCTGATGCTCACGTGGAGATGACCCCAGGATCATTCCAGGGCCATGGAAAGGATCCCAGGGCCCATGGCTGGGCTGGGCTCAGGGGGTCCCAGCATGAAATTGTCCCACCTCTAGAGAGCAGCTCCGGCACTTGGCTGCAGTCACCTCTAAGAGGGCTCTCCTGAAAACCCTGCCTAGCCTAAAAACCCGGTCCCTAAAACCCTACCCCATCTGTCCCTACCTCCCCAGGGCCCACGGAGCCGCTGCTGCTGCTGCTGCTGGCCCCCTCCCCGAGGGGCTCCTCACAATTCCCTCCCTTCATTAGCACCGCCACCTCCGAGGCAGGTACAGGTATTTATAGCCGGCACCTGCCCCCTCCTCCGGCTCGCTTCAGACAACACACATTTAACTCTTTCCCAGGCTCTGCCTGACTCCAGCCCGGCCTGATGATTTAAAAATCCCACGGGTTCAAATAACCGGCCTCTGCAGAGACCTGCTGCACTCAGTGAATGTATCCTCCCCATCACAGCCTCAAATCTCCCACCTCTCCCTGGTCCCAGCCCCAAATCTCACCTCTCCCTGATCCAAGCCCCAAATCTGCCATCTCTCCTTGGTCCCTGCCTCAAATCTCCCTCTTCTCCCTGGTCCCAATCCCAAATCTTCCACTTTTCCCTTCCATCCAGCACAGCACAGCCTCAGCAGAGGCTGTGGCCAGCTGGGCTCCGCGGGTCTCAGGCTGGAGCAGAGATTCACCAGGAGACACCTCCCCTGCTCATCCCAAAGCAGCAGGGACCGGATCCATCCCCGCCAGCTCGGACAGCCCCCAGGGCGCCTCGCACCCCGGACCCAGGGTGGGCACAGCCTGGCACACCACGGGCACATCCAGGAGGATGGGGACCGGTGTCATCGGCTCATCCCAGGGCTCCGCTCGCCTTCTCCCCGCGCCGCTGCCCTGCGGAGCCCTGGCCGCCGGCCAGCCAGCCATTTCCTGGTAATCTAATAGCTGCAGCAGATGAACTGAAAATGCATTTCCTGCCACCGTGCTGTAAAATTTTTATTAATGTAAGGAGAGAAGGCAGCGCTGGCTCCCAGCGCCCGGGGCCGCGGCGGGCGGAGGCCAGGGGGGCTCGGCGGGGCCGGGGGCTGCGGGGACGGCAGCGGTGCCCCGGTGATGCTGCGGGAGCGTGGGCGAACGGGGAAACAGGCGCGGGCGAGGGAAGCGCCGTGTGTGGAAGTGAAATCGGGCAGCAGCCGCCAGCCGTCTCCTCAGGGTGACAGCCCGGGTCCGCACCCGGGGCACCGCGGAGCTGTGTCCTGGAAGCCCCGATTCGGGAGCACTGATGCTGAGGGCCCTTGTCCCTCGTGGCTGACTCCTCGGGGAGGATCCCGGCAGCGCAGGCGGCCTGGAGGGAGGGATGGAGGCAGGGAGAGAGGAGCCGGGGTGCCCTGGCAGATGGGCACCCCAGCGGGAGAGCGGGCACACGTCCCTTCCCCCGTCCACACGGCAGCTCATCCCTCCCGCCTGGCTCCGTGGCCCGGGCTGACCTCCCCGGCTGGCACAGCGACATCGCAGCTCAAATGCTCCATTAAGGACGAGCAGCAGCCTGGAGCAGCCAGTAAATGGTGACCGCGGGCCCTGGGCTGGTCGGGGAGCGAGCAGAAGGGAGTGCCAAGGAGGAGCGAGGTGCCAGAGCTGGGACACGCTTGTCCCCCGCCCCGTTTCTGTATCCACACACCATGCACAGCCTCAGGGGCTTTGCGAAGGACCCTCAAGGCCAGCAGCCAGCTCAGCGCCCCTCCCCACCCACCACAGCCCCCATCCCGCCCGGAGCTCGCCACATTCCGGGGGGTGACATCCCTGTGGCCATGGCAGTGGCAGCCCCAGGGCCGCGGGCTGGAGCCCTGCTCAGCCTCTTCCCACCCGGAGCCTGCTCCCTGCACCAAGGCAGAGCCAAATTGGAAAAACACACACAATGACCTCTTGTGGAATGTAGTATGAATATTTGATAGCTCTAATGTAATCATATCCAATCGATACCGGCAGGAATATCTCCCCCCACTCCCTGCGCTCTCACTCTGCCCTGTCCCTTCCTCTCTCTCCCTCTCTCTGCCTCGCTCTCCCTTTCATTAATGCATTCTCCACTTTACATTATTTATTAACTTCCTTCCTTTTTTTTATTTAGAAAAAATAAATTAAATAACCGTGGTTATCTCGGACCCTCCTGCCTCAGGCTTTCGGGCCAGGCAAAAACTTTTCTGACCTTCTCTCACCTCCTCACCTTCCTCGGCTGACACGGAGGCTCTGCCCCACAGCCAGGACACCCTGGCACCCCATCCCTCACTGTTCCCCAACATCTCCCACCTCCGCCTGGGTGCCTGGGAGCCCCCAAATCCCCCAGGAATTTCCTCCCGTTGCACATGGCATGAAGGTAAGCACGGCAGAAGCTCCCTGAGGTGCTGGCAATGCCCTGGGGGCTGAGGGTCTCTGGCCTCACGAGGAGGGAGCACGTGTCCATCGGGCAGTGTGTGATTGTCCACGTGTGGAGGGAGTGAGAGCCTGGGAGAGGCCGGGCTGCTCCACAGCAAATACCCAGGAAATGAGGCCCAGAGGAAGGGGTTTGGCTTTGCCTGTCCTGGTCACCTCCTCCCTTTCTGAGGGACATCACCACGCACACATCCATGGAAGTCAGGAAATGAAGCTGGTTCATGGTTCCTGCCTCAGTTTCCCAGGGACAGGTGCCACGGCTCATCCTCATTCCGTGGTAATTTGGGAAATGCTGTGAGAAACATGGAAGGTCTCCAGGGCATGGCCAGAGAAGCACATTGGCCACTGCTTCCCAAGACACCACGATCCAAAGCAGCTTCACCAGGGATCATTCCGGGAGGCTGGGAAGAAGGCGAGGATCCAGCCGCAGTGTTGGATGGAGCTCCTCTCCTGCTGCTGGTGTCCCAGGAAATCCGGGGGGATGGTGGGACTTCAGCTGGGAAAAGGCTTGAGAAAATCACATGCTCCTTGGGGAAACCACGTCCTGACCCTCGTGGGTCTGTTTGGAGGGAGCAAAGGACCCTTCATGCTCAGAGCAAGGCTGAAGGTTTCTGACTCCCCAGCTCCCAGAGTGATCCTGTGCAGGAGCTGCGTTTCCCCGCCGCTGGATCCCATGAGCCAGGGCTGCTCGGGGCGCAGGGGAGGAAGAGCCACCTGAGTCCCGCAGGAAACAGGATGCAGTGCTGGTGGGGACCTGGGCGATGGGGACGGCTCTCCTGACAGCTCCCTCAGTCCCCTTGGAGTGCCAGCGCTGCCATCCCCGTGTCACCGCCGCCCGGCTCCCCCCACGGCCGGGTTTTGCTGACCCAGGAAAATCGATAGCGGCTGTCTGCCGGTGGCCAGCCCGAGGGGAGGGGCCCGGGGCGAGAGAGAGGGGCTGGGGCAGGGGGGGAGATGGAGAAGGTGCAGGGGGACCCCAGGGGCGTGGGGAAAGGCAGCAGAACCACGTGGCGGGAGAAGGTTGGGATGGAGGAGACCCTGAAGGATTTGTCTCCCACCTTGGGGGGTCTGGAGGATTCCCCCTGAGGATGCAGCCCCCTCCTCCTCCTCCCACCCCGGAGAGCCCCGGCTGCTGCCGGAGCCGCACGGAACCCGCGGAGACTCTGCCTAATGCGGATCATTTACTGACCCTGCGGAGCCGGGGCGGGAGAGGGAGAGGAGGAAGTGTAGGGAGAGAGCTCCAATTAGCAGCACCGAGGCCGTATTTTATCCTCTGCAGAGGGTCCCGGGCCAGCGGGCAGCGAGCCAGGGCAGGGGCCGGGGAGCACCTGGCCCAGCACTGAGCTGTGGGACGCCCCGGAGCATCCCTGCTCCCCCCCAGGAAAGCCACCAGTGCCCACCAGTGCCCACCACCCTCCTCCACAGGGCTGTCAAGCACATAGGGGTGGGAGCAGGGAGCCGGAGCCGGGAGCCTCCCAAGCTGGATGGAGGAGGTGAGGTTCCATGAGAGGAGCACAGCCCACACCTGAGCTCAGATCCGTGCGGGTTCTCCATGGCCATGGTCCCACAGGCAGGGTGAGCCCTGGGCCAGGAGTTTGGAGGTGACACCAGGGCAGGTAGAGGGAATCTGGGTGGCAAGGAGACGTTGTCCTTGCGCATGTCCCACCAAGCACGGTCCCGTGAGCTGGTGACAAAGGCGGGAGCAGAGGGAGCAGAGGCAGCTGGCAGAGGCGGCCCCCAGGCCAAGATAATCGGAGAGAAACCATGACGTAGGGCCGGGGGAAGTGGGGTCCTGGCCTTTCCCAGGCTCTGCCGTGCTCCACGCTCCACTTCCCTGCCAGTTTATCAGCCACTGGAGTGCGACCAAGGGAACATCGGCCAGGACAGAACAAACAAACATCCGAGTTTGGGCTTCCTTCCTTCCTTCGAATAACCAAAAAAAAAAAGAGAGAGAGAGATGGGGAATTCAATTAAATTTATAAAGACCGAAACAAGTCAAATAAATAAGCATTTGTGTTTCCATGGGGACATGATGCATTCCTGGGAGCGGGAGCTTGGCCTTGGGGAGAAGCAATGCTGAAACAGCAAAGGCAGTGATGCCACAAGTGGCCCCACGTGCCGCCCACCACTGCGCCCAAGGGAGCAGCACGAGTCCCCTGGCTCCGATAGCCCTTGGACCACCAGAAATTCTCCCTGGATTCCCAGGTCCCCGACACACAGCCATGGCCCACCAGGAGCTCACAGCCTGTTTGCAGGGGAAGTCCTGGTGGGAGAGGTTGTTTTCCTCTCTCTGTTTCATTCCAACAGCATGGGTAGGTCAGGACCAGCCAGCTGGAGCTCCAGTCCATGCGCCACCATGTTGGGTTGGGTTAGGTCAAGGTGGGTCGTTCATGATGGGTCACCTTGATCATTTGCATTGGATTGTGTTGGGTGGATCATTCATGCTGGGTTGTGTTGGGTCAGCTGGTTTGGGCCATTCCTGCCAGGTTGGATTGAGGTGGGTTTTTCATGTTGGATTACACTGGATCATCCATGTGGTGCTAGGTCATGCTGGGTCATCCGCGTTGGGTTGAGGTGGGTCATTCATGTTGGGTTGGGTCACTCATGTTGAGTTGGGTCACTTGTGTTGGGTTGGGTTGGGTCGGGTCACTCGTGTTGGGTCGGGTCACTCGTGTTGGGTCGGGTCACTCAGGTTGGCTTGGGTTGGGTCATTCACATTGGGTTGAGGTGGGTCATTCATGTTGTGTTGCGTTGGGTCACTCGTGTTGGTTTCCGCTGGATTGATTGGGATGGGTTTTGTTGGATCATTCGTGTCAGGCAGGGTTGAGGTGGGTCATTCATTAAACAGTTCCGACACCCACAGCGACATTTTGCAGAACTTCTGTCCCACGAACCATTTCCAGGAACATCCCCTTGGCTCAGCCACCCTTGGCTCCTGCTGCTCTCATGGAAATTGCAGCAAGATTTCCTGGAAAATGTGAATTCCCTGTCCTAACCTTGTCCAGAAACATGCAGAGAGAAACTTCTGCGTGCCCTGCACGTCACCCAAAGCTCTGCTTGACATCAGCACCGCCAAGGCCACCTCCAAGAAATCCCGGGGCAGGGAAGGGGGATGGATTTCTTGCACGACTCAGCGGAGCGGGCCCAGCGGAGGATGCACCTGCGGGATCCGGAGTCCCTTTCCTCCGCGCGTGGCCACGGGAGCCCCACGGTGCAGGACCCACCGGCAGGTCCTGGCAGGGCCTTTCCCAGGCACAGGGCTAATTCCGTATCCCCTGCACCGGATGCGGGATCTCGTCACCAGCGCCCGCTGGAGAAGGGAAGAGCATTGTGTGGGCTGTTGCTTTTTTTAAAGCCGTTTGTGACCCCGGGAGCAGTGTGTGAGTGAGGAAGGAGGGGAGAAGGGGGAGGGCAGAAAATTCCCAGATCCCAGCTCTCCCTGGGAAATCCCCAGAAAGTTCCCAGGCGCTCTCTTTCCCAGCACATGCGTTCCTACGTGCTGAGGCCAAGCAGCAGGTGCATCCCCAGAGCGCCGGGCTCCTGGGGGGCACATCGGCCTCCTCCAGGAGGGTCCCGGCGCTGCCCGTCCCTGTCCCACGGGGCCCTGTGGGGCACAGGAGGGACCACAAACCCCAGTGAGCTGCAGAGACCACGGGGCTCCACACCCCGAGGAGAACCCCCAGTGCTGCTGCACTGCCCATCCCAAACGCAGCCAGTGGGACACCACGGGAGGGGGATCTCCCCTCCCCAGAGCCCCCCAGGGCCCCCAGCCCAGCCCTTCAGCTGAGGCACTGTTTGATCCCGTCTGCTCGCATCCATCGCTCCCGCCGGGAACGCGCCTGGATCCCGCAGGCACCCGGTGAGTCCCGGAGGGGCTGTGCCCGGGCACGGAGGGACAGGGACCCGGGCTTCCGGCCGGGAAGGACCGAGGGACAGGCGACAGGCGCTGCCCGAGCACAAGGAGCACGAGGCTGCTCATGGCATCCGCTGCCTCCTCCCGGGAGCCGGTACCGGGGCGCGATCGCACCCCGGGAAGGGCCCGCGACAAATTCTCATGGAGGGCGGGATGCCTCGGCCGTGAGCTCACCCAGTGACTAACTTGTTTATCTCCCGCGGGAGCTGCACCGAGGTTTTGGGAAGCAGCAGATCCCCGACAGCTCCTCTGCCTGTTCCAGGCGCCGCCCCCAGCCCTTTCCTGAAAAACACTCGGAAATCAGGAATCCGCGGTGGCACCAGCGCGTCCCCTCGCTGCGAGGACAATGACAGCGAGCGGCTCCTCTGCCCACACAGCCGGGAGCGCCAGGGCAGGGAAACTGGAAAGGCTCAGAACACCTGGATTTTGGAAAACCAGGCATGGAAATCGCAGCGCAGCACTGGGGAGTAGCTCCCGGTGCTTCGCTGGGGCAGTTTGTCCGCGCAGGTACCGGGAGGCACCGCTGAGGTCTCATCCTGCCGCATTCCCACCCCAGGGAGGCACCGTCACGGTTAAGCACAGAGGAAGGTGTCCCTAGAAATGTTCCAGGCCAGGCTGGACGGGGCTTGGAGCAACCTGGGATAGTGGGAGGTGTCCCTGCCCACGGTAGGGAGTTGGAACGGGAGGAGCTTTAGGGTCTCTTCCAACCCAAACCATTCCGGAATTCTCTGTGCCCGGCAGGTTCATCCTGATCCCCAGGTAACCATCCCCAAGGGCTCCAGTGGCACCACGTGTCGTTTATTCTCCCCCCCGCCGCCAGCACCGTGTCCCCAGTGCCACCTGCCGCTCCCGCTTTCGGGTCTGGAGCTCTTTCTGATCCACCAACTCAACCCCTGCGGGTGCTTCGTGCTGCAGAACAACCTGGAGCACCAGGGACCGGAGCCATCGTCCCGAGGGTCCCGGCGGGTGCTCCCCGGGATGCTCCGGGGCATCTCCGGGGCTGGGCACGCCCTCCAGGGAGGCGGCGGGAGGGCAGGGCCGGGGGTGGTGCAAGGGGGGCGAGGGGCGGCGGTCGCCACCGCCGGGCCGAGGCAGCCCTCCAGCGGGGACCCGCTGCCAGCCCGGCGCACAGGCGAATGTTCCGGTGCGTTTGGATGAAAATCAGTGGTTTGTAGCCCAAAAGGTGGTGTGTGTACCCCCGGCACCGCAGCACCTGCAGCAGGGCAGGACGGGGACAGGGACAGGAGAAGAGAGGACAGCGACGGGGAAGGGGTAGGCAGGGACAGGGATGGGAGCAGGGAAAGGGGCAGGGACAGGAACGGGAACGGGAACAGGAACAGGGATGGGGCAAGGTAGCGACAGGGACGGGAACAGGGACAGGGACGGGAACAGGGACGGGGACGGGGCCGGGAACAGGGA